>JAPXFQ010000500.1:0-370177 GCA_028564705.1 Apricaphanius iberus | reverse complement strand
GTTATGTGAATTAATACACACGGAGATCTGGTCTCGGTCTCAACTCGTGTTCCTTTATTCTCTTCGTCGTCTCTGATCTATACACAGACTCAGCTCAACACAGGAGTCAACTCCACCTACTGGTCATAGTATGCATATCACATTCATCATACATCACATCTTTCCCCTTAAGTTGTGCTCCATAACCAAATCTTTAACCATTTACTTATTGACTTAGCAGTTCACCGTTTAACTAGTTAACTCTTCTTCAAAATAAAGCATTTGGAAATGCTAGTGTTACTATTGAACTTACTATAAAAAATCATATAAATCAGACCCATGCGGCATCAGATTTAAACTGAAAATCACTTACCATTAGAGGTACCTTGGAAAATAACTTAACATAAACGTAAATACCATTACTCTGACTTTAAATTTACCAACTTAAATGATCTTAAGTGACATTATGAACATCACATTTACTTCCTTAAACTTAAATCCTTTTTCTTTTCAATTGTTCAGTCTCTACATACTGAAGTAAAAAAAAACTTCTTTTCACTGACACAAAGAGTAACGTTTTGGTAGAATAATTGGCCTTGTCAGCATCAAGCACTTGGACCTCGTAACTAGATTCTTCACAGGTCCACATTGGTGTCTCATCCCTTTGTTTTGGTGATGCCACCAGGCGTGCATCAGCCTGCCTAGCCTTTGTGGGGTCTGGTGTCTGGCCTTGTGAAACTCCTCCGACATCTTCTGATCGTTGTTGAAAAGTCATTCTCTGGTTTTACAGCAGGTGTCCGGCGAAGTTCACCTGAAAGTGTTTCCCACTGCAGTTTAGTTAGTGACAGTTCGGTGTGTGTTATGTCTTCTCGCAACTAACTGCTGAGGCTCTCAGTTATCTTGAGGTTCTGACCTCACCTCTCTCCTCCACAAGAAGTGAAGCAGTTTATGCTCCTCGGTATCGAAATAACGGTTTTTGTTTGTCATCAGCTGCCTGTCCCTGAACTATGTGTTGATCTCATCATACAGCTAGGGCTTCATAAACGTGCTGATGTTGGCAGTCTGGTTTTGAGTCTTCGACCCATGAGGAGTTGGGCAGGAGACAGCTTGACTCCATCCAAAGGAGAGTTCCTGTACTCTAACAAAGCAATGTATGGATCACTCTTGCTCTCCTGTGCTTTCTTCAGTAAGTTTTTTACAGTCTGAATTGCTCGCTCGCTTTGTCCATTTGATTGGGGGTATCCAGGACTAGATGTAGTGTGCACAAATTCCCAACTTTCTGAAAATGCCCTGAACTCAGCACTTCCAAATTGTGGACCATTATCTGAGACGACCTCATCTGGAATTCCATGTCTTGCGAACATTGATTTTAGGGCTGTTATCACATGTTGGCTGGACGTCCCAGTGAGTTTGGCAATTTCTGGATACTTTGAGTAGTAGTCCACACACAGCACATAATTACCCTGCTCATAGTGAAATAGATCCACTCCAACTTTTGCCCAGGCTCTCTCTGGTATCTCATGGCAGATAAGTGGTTCCCTTGTGTTGCAGCGCCTGAAAGTGTTACAAACAGCACACTTTAACACCACATCTTCAATCTCTTTAGCCATATTCGGCCAGAACATGACATCTCTTGCTCTCTCCTTACACTTCACTACTCCGAGATGAGATTCATGGACTCTTGTTAACATCTCAGCTCTGAGGCTACGTGGAACAACAAGTCATGTGTTCTTAAACAGTAAACCATCAGAACATGACAGTTCCTCTCTGAATGTCCAATATTTCCTCACATCTGCTGGTACTTGTCGTATTTCTGCTGGCCATCCTGCTTGGACCATGTCCATAACTAACTGCAGTTCCTCATCAGCTGCTGTTTGTGCTCTGAACACGTTCAGTTTTCCTTCCGTAACTGGTAGCTGAGCTGTTAGCAGATGGATCTGTAGCTCATCTTCCAGAAGTTTCTCTGGCTCCTCTTTCAGAAAAGCTCGACTCAGCGTGTCTGCTATGTAGAGTTCCTTACCAGGTTTGTAGCTGACCCTCAGATCATATGGTTGGAGGTTCATCAGCATCCTCTGGAGTCTTGGTGGAGCCTTCTGGAGTGATTTTTTAAACACAGTCTCTAAGAAGCTTGGGCTTTCATCACTCTTTACCATTTCTTTACAAACACAGATTTTGTTGAATTTCTCACTTCCATACATTATTGCCAAAAGTTTCTTTTTTTATCTGGGCATAACTCTTTTGATCAGTCTGTCCGTGCTCTTGATCCATAGCGACTGGTGTCCTGCCTGGGAATTAACACGCCCCAGACCTTCAAGCTTGCGTCAACTGACTTTTTATCTTTTTAACATCGCGTAAATACGTACACCGAGCTTTGCTCACCAGCAGCTTCAAGCCTCCCGAAGCCCCACTTCCGCTGTCTCAGCGCTTCCCAAAGCAGGAGTGTCCCCACCAAGAGATTTCCGGAGTGCGCACTCAACTTCTGAAAGACTTGGACGAAACTTATGCAAATGACGGCAGCATCCCTAAAAATCTCAACAGACCTGCTTTGTCTTGTGGCTCGGGCATCTCCTGTATAGCTCTGACTTTTTCCTGGTCTGGTTTAACACCTTCTGCTGACAGAATGTGGCCAACATATCTAACCTCACTCTTTCTAATCTTGCATTTGTCCTTATTTAGCTTCAGGTTGATGTTCCTGATTCTGTCCATCAGTGCTCTCAGTCTCCTGTCATGTTGTTCCTCATTTTCACCCCACACCAAGATATCATCCACTATGTTCACAACTCCCTCCAAGCCTTCTAGTCTCTGTGCAATGCACTTTTGAAACACTTCTGGAGCTGAGGAAACTCCAAATGGAAGTCGTAAAAAGCGATATCGTCCAAATGGGGTGTTAAATGTGCATAACTTGGAACTTTCCTCATCAAGTTTTACCTGCCAGAACCTGTGGTTAGCATCCACTACAGAAAACACCTTTGCATTTGGCATCTCCGCGATGATCTCCTCAACTGTGCGTAGTGGATAATGCTCCCTTTTTATAGCTTTATTGAGGTCTTGGGGATCGATGCAAATTCTCAGTTTGTTGGGCTTTACTACCGTGACCATGCTGTTAACCCAATCTGTAGGCTCTGTCTCTTTCTCAATAACTTCAAGACCCTCCATCCTATCCAGTTCTGCTTTTATTCTTTCCTTTAAAGCTATTGGCACTTTCCGTGGTGGGTGAATGACTGGAGTGACGCCTGGGTTGAGCTGGATGTGGTGTAGTCCAGGCACGCATCCTAGACCAGTGAACACATCTTCATATTCACTGTAAATGTCAATATTGTCATTCTTATCCACGCTGTACACTCTTCTGATGAGTCCTAGTTTTGTGCAGGATTCTCTTCCAAGGATAGCAGGTGAATTTCTCTCTATGACCTGGAATTCCAGCTCATATTCCTTGTCTTTGTACTCACATTTTAGCTTGATTTTGCCTGTTGTCTCTATCATGTGACCAGAGTAAGTAACCAGCTTGCATCCTGATTTACTGAGCACTGCATTCTTATTTGTGATTTTCTCAAAGTCTATCTTTGATAGCACATTGCACTCTGCTCCTGTATCCAGCTTTACAGTCAGCACACTGTTGTTTATTTTGAGTTCTTGAGCCCACATCTTACTTTCATCCATTTTTGTGACTGTATCTAGCTGAAACTCTGCACTAGTTTGCTCACTTGGGCTGATCTCTAAGCATCCCAAAAAGAGGACATTATCATCGTCTTCTTGTTCTAGAACATGTACTCTTCTCTCCGCTTTCTTCTGTTTGAGCGGTTGTTTATGTGACCTACACATGCGACTGAAGTGGTTCTTCAATTTGCACTGATTGCATATTTTCCCATATGCTGGACACTTCATTGGCTCGTGAACGTAGCCACACCTCTTACATTCTGTTTTTTCTCCAACTTTATCATATTGCTTGCTAGTTGACTGCTTCATTTTAGTAACTTTTATTTTGTTCACAGCTACGTCTGCCTCCTCCTGTAGAGCTTTCATGTGACTTTGCGTCACCTCACTTGCTCGACATATATCCAGAGCCTTCGCTAGGTCCAAATCCGTCTCCCTGAGTAGCCTAGCTCTCACAGCGTCATTAGTTATGCCACAGACTACACGGTCTTTTATCAGCTCATTTGTCAGCTGTGCAAACTCACAGTCATTTGCTTTATTCTTCAGATCCGTTACATAAGCATCAATCCTCTCATTCGGTCCTTGCACTCGGGTAAAGAACACGTGTCTCAGATAAGTGATATTCTTCCGGGGCTCACAGTAGTTTCTAAACTTTTCTTTCAGCCCGTCGAAACCATCCACATCGTCATCAAAGATCATAGTGTTGAATACCTTTATTGCTTCACCTCCAGCAACATGAAGGAATGTCGCACATTTCACTTTGTCGCTTTTCTCTCCGATGCCTGTTGCTATGAGATAGAGTTCAAACTGCTGAATCCACGTTCGCCAGTTTTCCGCCAGATTTCCTTCGAAGCTCAGACCACCCGGAGGCTTCAACTGCTCCATTCTGTTTTTCTTTTTTTTTTTTTTCTTTTTTTCTTCTGACACCATGTAATGTTATGTGAATTAATACACACGGAGATCTGGTCTCGGTCTCAACTCGTGTTCCTTTATTCTCTTCGTCGTCTCTGATCTATACACAGACTCAGCTCAACACAGGAGTCAACTCCACCTACTGGTCATAGTATGCATATCACATTCATCATACATCACAATCACAGTGGAACGTGTTGCTTCAAGACCAACACAGAGGTCAATAGTGTACAGATGGAAACAGCTGTCATAAATGAAAAACTATATAACATTTCCTGTAAACAAAAATCTGAAGAGTATATTTGATATTCAGACTTCTTGAGGCAAACCTTTGGAGAATCACCTTTAGCTACAGCTGTAAGCCTTTGAGGGTATATGTGTTTGCGCATCATGAAACTGTTATTGTGCACCATTCCTTGTATGTGTCATACTTGTATGTGTCGGTACTTGGCCATTAAAGCTGATTCTGATGCGGATTCTGATCATTTTGTGCTCAAGCTCAGGCAGATTAGATTGAACAAACTGCTGAAAATTAATTTTTAGATCTTGTCATAGATTCTAATTTAGGTGCAGATCCAGACTTAATGTCATTGTTATTTAGTGTTATTGTCACATTTATGTGTTTATTTAAAAATAAAAATTATATTATCCCGTGCAATTGGGCCATTCTAACACATACAGTGGGGCAAAAAAGTATTTAGTCAGCCACCGATTGTGCAAGTTCTCCCACTTAAAATAATGATAGAGATCAGTAATTTTCATCATAGGTACACTTCAACTGTGAGAGACAGAATTTGAAAAAAAAAATCCAGGAATTCACATTGTAGGATTATTAAAGAATTTATTTGTAAATTATGGTGGAAAATAAGTATTTGGTCACTTCAAACAAGGAAGATCTCTGGCTCTCACAGACCTGTAACTTTTTCTTTAAGAAGCTCTTCTGTCCTCCAGTCGTTACCTGTATTAATGGCACCTGTTTGAACTCGTTATCTGTATAAAAGACACCTGTCCACAGCCTCAAAAAGTCAGACTCCAAACTCCACTTTGGCCAAGACCAAAGAGCTTTCAAAGGACACCAGGAAAAGAATTGTAGACCTGCGCCTGACTGGGAAGAGTGAAACTACAATAGGCAAGCAGCTTGGTGTGAAAAAATCAACTGCGGGAGCAATTATCAGAAAATGGAAGACATACAAGACCACTGATAATCTCCCTCGATCTGGGGCTCCACGCAAGATCTCGTCCCGTGGGGTCAAAACGATCATGAGAATGGTGAGCAAAAATCCCAGAACCACACGGGGGGACCTGGTGAATGACCTGCAGAGAGCTGGGACCAAAGTAACAAAGGTTACAATCAGTAACACACTACAACGACAGGGAATCAAATCCTGCAGTGCCAGACGTGTCCCCCTGCTTAAGCCAGTGCATGTCCAGGCCCGTCTGAAATTTGCCAGAGAGCACATGGATGATACAGCAGAGGATTGGGAGAATGTCATGTGGTCAGATGAAACCAAAGTAGAACTTTTTGGTATAAACTCAACTCGTCGTGTTTGGAGGAAGAAGAATATTGAGTTGCATCCCAAGAACACCATACCTACTGTGAAGCATGGGGGTGGAAACATCATGGTTTGGGGCTGTTTTTCTGCTAAGGGGACAGGATGACTGATCCATGTTAAGGAAAGAATGAATGGGGCCATGTATCGTGAGATTTTGAGCCAAAACCTCCTTCCATCAGTGAGAGCTTTGAAGATGAAACATGGTTGGGTCTTCCAACATGACAATGATCCCAAACACACCACCCAGGCAACGAAGGAGTGGCTCCGTAAGAAGCATTTGAAAGTCCTGGAGTGGCCTAGCCAGCCTCCAGACCTCAACCCCATAGAAAATCTGTGGAGGGAGTTGAAAGTCTGTGTTGCTCGGCGACAGCCCCAAAACATCACTGCTCTCAAGAAGATCTGCATGGAGGAATGGGCCAAAATACCAGCTACTGTGTGTGCAAACCTGGTAAAGACCTATAGTAATCGTTTGACCTCTGTTATTGCCAACAAAGGTTATATTACAAAGTATTGAGTTGAATTTTTGTTATTGACCAAATACTTATTTTCCACCATAATTTACAAATAAATTCTTTAAAAATCCTACAATGTGAATTCCTGGATTTTCTTCCACATTCTGTCTCTCACAGTTGAAGTGTACCTATGATGAAAATTCCTGACCTCTGTCATCATTTTAAGTGGGAGAACCTGCACAATCGGTGGCTGACTAAATACTTTTTTGCCCCACTGTAATTATTCTGTTCATAGTCATTGTCCAGTTGGAAGGTAAGGTTTTCTTTGCAGCCCCTTGATTTCTTCCAAGATCACCCTTTATCCTCTTCATCCCTCTTCACTATCAGCTCTGACCGGCATCCCTGTTGAGAAAGACAACCATGTTTTGGTCTTCATAATGCTTTTTTCACAGATGTGAATGTGACATCTTCTTAAGGGTCACCAAACAACACCAAATCAAACCAAACCCAGATATTTTTCACCAACTTTTATTTCTATGCAATTTTAAACTCATGTAGAATGTAGGTCGACCTTTTTGACTGTACAGGGACAAAATATGTAAAGGTTCAAGGGGTGTGAATACCTTGGCAATGCACTGTTTGAATTGTGTTTTTATCACTGTCTTGTTGCATTTCATCCTCCTACCACTTTGAAATAAATCCACTATATAAAGAAATATGTACCTATTCAAATAACTGGGTTTACTTGTGAGGCTCAGCCATTTTTAAAATTTATTTTATGAATGTGATGGCAGGTGGTTCTCAAACCCACACACATTGTACAAAATCCACGTCCGAAACTTGTCCAAAGTAAAGAAAAAGTTCTTTAGGAAGCATTGTTAGAATGCATGTCCTAACCTTATGCTTCCAGGTGGGATATCATAATGACAATTTGCAGGCTGAAAGCCAAAGCAGTCCTTTCAATCTTTTCTCTGTAGGGATTGTCCACTCAACTCTGCCAGCCAACTACTGCAGAGCAAGTGCTGCAGTAACCTTGACAGAACCTGGCCTTTGCTATTACAATTATGATTTTTGGATTCAGTCCTGTTTATTCATTTATTTAAAACATTGCTACAACAGTTTCCACTGTGGGTTTAAAAACATTCCACTAATAGGTTTACATCATTCCTTACAGTGCTCCTATCATGATCTTTTTGATAGGTCCTGTGTCCCTGATACAGCAAGATCTCTTCCTGGATAATCCTGTTTTGTTTCCCATTCTTATTTTAAGGCCTATTCTCTTCAGGTCTTGCCCAGTGAAAACTGCTGCCCACAGTAGCCTGTCCACCCTATGCCCTGGCTGTCAGCTTACCAGGCAGGCTGCGTTGACAAGGGGAGGCCACTCAGGCTGTCTGTCATGGGGTTATTCTCGGGGCGGAGACGGTTCAGCTGATTCGCTGACACCGGCTGGTGCGCGCAGGGGCTGGAAGGGCGGGCGTTTGGCGGCGATTTACAACATGTCTATGTGTGTGCATTTGGCGGGGAGCTACCAGGGGTTAGCCCTGCCAGATGACAGGTATGAGGGAGGCGGGGAAAGAGTAAGAAGGCAAAAACACAGAAATACCAGGCTATGCACCAAAACACACCTAGATTTGTTCGATCATGTTGAAGGACAATAAGAAGAATCTTGACCCACAGCTGGAAATTATTGTCCTCAAGGAAGGTATGACAACTTCAAAGGACAAGGTAATAATATTTTAAAGCCCTGTTTTAAAGTTAGAAAACGTAAAACTTTTGAAAAATAATTAAATCACCATGAGCATTTGTATTGTTTTTCAAAATAAATATAACATCTAAAAACACTTTTCTGATGCAAGAATGGCCATTTGAGTTACAACTTCAAAAACAGATATGCACTTATTTACGTGGTCACAACATCCCATATGGCAGTTCAAGTTGGTCCTTAGCTGTGGCTGTAAAAACCGAATAAATAATTTTCTTGCCGAAAAAAGAGATGGACACAGTGACCGGACAAAGTGAAAATACTTTTTTGCCACAGAATTATTTACTGTTTCAAATCTTGGGTGGGAAAGGAAAGCAACAATTCAAAGTTGAGAGGTAAGGGGAAAAACACATTTTGTTCCATGGCTTGGAAAGGTACCTCTTATCAGTGAGTCAATTGTCAGACCACCAGCTAATGTTTATAAGCCTAAAGGTTTTCATCCAAGAAAATGTATTGTCTATGTTTTGTTTTCACTGCAGTTTTTAGGTTTTATGTGCAAGTAAAAAACCTCTGCAGATAACAGAAACAGTATAATCATGATAGAGAGAAAAAACTTCAGATGGAGTTTCAATAATGTACCGACAGCTGTATTACTGTAGTACATATATTTACCTTCATTTGTAAAACTTGAGCTGATCATGTTTAGATGATATATCTCTCCATGCTACTGCTCCAATTATACATATCATTTGACTTCTAAGTTGACACATCACAATAAAAATCTTCATATAATTAGTTTAGATTTGACCAGGAAAATTTGCTATCAACTTAAGACCTAAGTTAAGTTAAGACAAAACTTCATAACCTGGCAAAGTCAATTGTGATCCTCAATAGTTTCCACCAGTTGTTGCTAGTCCTCTTGGGCTCCAATTAATGAAATGTTGTTATCTTGTGCAATATCACAATGACAACTAGGCTACATAAAATATGTATATATTTTTTTCAAGATAAAGTTTTTTCTAATGCAATTTGACATTCAAAAGAACCCATGATAAAGTGTGATGCATTTCAACATTACTAGAATATGGACATCTTAGTGACCTTGTTCTGGAGATGCTGCAGCTTTAATCAGTTTGACTCTGAAATGTGCTGCTTGCATGGAGCAGAGAGCAGCACATGTACAACACATGCATTAAGTTTATTACTGACAAATTGCAAACATAATTCACAACATTCTAGCTTCATATTAGCTCTGTCGGCCTCCGTCCCAGCAAAGGCTTCAGCTTCGCCGGCCTCAACCATTACTCCACTCTACTGAGCCAGGTGGTGCACCTTAAGGGGGGTACTGTTTTGATGTTACCCTGTCTTCGTCTGCTTCACTCCTCCGTCCCTGTTTGTGTCTCCCTAATCCTCCTCGTCCTTTTCAGTCTCAGTGTCCTCGTTTGTCTAATTTAAGTCAGCTGCTCCTTGTCTCTGTCCTCCGCAGTTCTTTGTTTTCAATCACCCTTCCCAGTACAGTATATATGTTACCCTTTACCCCTGTGTCTCCACTGCGTCATTGTCATTGGATGTCGTCAAGGCATGACTTGTCTGAGCTTTTGTCCAAATTCTCTCCGCATCCCGTTCTGGATTTTGGACTAATAATAAATATGGGCCGTAAAAACTCTAAATGTCGCTCTGCATTTGGATCCTCCTTTAACTGCAAACTGACAGTTCCAAGCTTGTTTTTTTTCACTGTTCCAAGGTTTTCCTCAGTGCAACTTCCTGAATATGTTACTTTGTGTTCAGTTCCTGATCTCCTTGTGTCTACTAACTCTTAGAGCATCACCTTCGGACTGGGATCCTTCAAGTTCCTCTCATCATTCTTTACCTCCTCAACTAACCTGTGCGCCCAAACTTCTGCCATCACCTCAACCTACTCATACCACCAACCTATCTCTGCTTCCTGGATCACCTGAACAATAGCCTGCAATCCACTCAGCCTTCCCTTCTCCCCAGCTTCCCCCTTGGGGAAAACCTCTGCAACTAGAGTCAACCTTTCCTCAGTAGCTACGATAGTCTATCATTTAAACTTCTCATATGTCGACTGAGTCTTCTTAGTCTTCCCGATTGCCCCGTTGGAATATTCCAGAACCAGCACAATAGTCATTATTTCAATAAACAATTTAATTATTCCTTTTTCTCCTGAGTGGCTTCCTGCATGTGGGTCAGATCGCTGAACAAAAGCATGACAAAAATAGAGATAGAATAGCAGTCTTTTACTGAACCATAAAAATACCATGTCTTTTTTGTACTTTATTTCAGAACTGGCCCAAATACACATGCCTTGCTGTGGCAAATTAAATTGAACCAAATGTGGGTAATCACGGTTAATTCATGATTTAACAATGGTGAGTCAGTTTGGATACCTGTTTCCGCTTAATACATGAAATTTTGAAAACAACATTTTATATTTACTCAGGTTATCTTTGCCTGATACTGAAATTTTGTTTGATCTGAAATATTTAAGTGAGAAAAAAACAGAAGAAATCTGTAATGAAGCTAAGGTTATTCCTTGGCACTGTAAGTCCCGGGAGCAGACTACAGTTTACCCCCAGTTGGATTCCTGCTTTTGGCCTGGGGAGCAGATGTCTGTTATTTCAGCAATATGATGTCTGTGCCATCTTAGGGAACCACTATGAGTCCTGAGGAATCCCATGGCACTTTTCAGACTCTTTTAGGAGACTTGCTGGCTTTATGATCCAACAGACTCTCAATGTGCCAGTATATTTTTTTAATACCATTTTAGACTTTATGGTTGTAATTCTGTACCCTTGGTGAAACTGTATTTTCTGTCTGTAAGATTGGGATAATCCCTTGATCTCCGTAAGAAGGTTTCAGCAACATGTCAATGCTGACTTTAGCCACAGGAGCCAGGGCAGCCCAGGCGCCAAGGGAACCCCATTCCACTCATGTGGTGCCAGCGCTTAAACAAACGGGGTCAGCTTTCAAAGACAAAAAGGGAAACATGGTTACACTGCACTCTTGGTCAGTTAGTAAAGACATACACACAAACATTTTCTTAGAAGTAACTGTTGGAGATAAGCTATCCTTGCAGGCCTTTGTTCATACCACACCAAACGCTCTGATGATCTTTAATTGGGATTTGGTGTGATTTCCCAACATCGCATGCATCTAATCTGACCAGAGCATCTTCTTTCAAGTATCTGCAGTGTCACCTGAAATAGACTTCCTTTCAATAATGCCTTATTATTGTCACTAATCAACTAAAGGCCAGATTTGTCAAATGTCAACAGAATCTCTCACCTGAGCAGTGGATCTATGCATATCATCCAAAGTTGCCATGGGTAGTATTCTTTCTACTATCATCTACTACCTTCATAATGTTGTTTGTTCACCAATGTTCTCTCACAAAACTCTGAGGCATTCACAATACAGCTGCATTGTAACTGAGATTAAATCACACATATTTTTTATTTAATACTAGTTTAGAAAACATAAAAATTATTCGTAACAATTTCTGTCTCTAATCTTGTTATAAAGTAAGCATGCACTGGTATTATTTGATCATCTCTAAGCACTCACACACACTTTGGGCCCAGGATCATTTTCTCTGGTCTTACCTTGGACCTCTATTATCATCTTGAGAGTTCCTCAAACGTATTTTAGATAAATGAAAATTGACTCCCTTTTTTTTCTATAATAGAAAAAGCATTCTGAAACTGCAAATGAGACAGAGTTCAGACATTAGTATTCTGTTAATTTGACCCAAGGCGCCTCTATGCAATCAGATCTGAGGCAAAGCACTTAGCCTATGCTAAGGATTAATGACGGCCATCTAAAACAATTTGGGAACCAATCACTTGAACTGAGGAGGGTAAATCTAATATGATAATTTATCTGCATCAATGCGACTTGCCTGGCAGGGAGGAGAATGCTAATTACGCGACCCTTACCTAGTGACTGGATGCACACAGCTGGGTGTGCCAGCTTTGGCTCTGCTATTAGGGAACTTTGAGGGACTTTAGAGTTTGCTGAGGCACATTCTCCTTGGAGGGTGATGAGAAGTGAACCCCGTCGATTCACACTGAGTTCAGCCCCGCTCCCCTCAACCCCTTCATTTCAATTTCCATAATGTGCCCACCTCCAATGACATGACAGCAAGGCGCAAATAAGTGCCTACGTCGGTTTCAGATAGAGATGTAGTGGATAGCTGCTTTAATATGGTTTGAAGGCCTCCCCAAGGGACCGTTTTTGCCACTACAGAACATCAGTTACACAGTTATGACAATAGTATCTTAATTGATTCGTTTAATTAGCTGGAGATGGAGCTAGCACTGCGGCTTGTCATCCTTTATCATAGGGGGTCTACTCTGCAGAAAGCACGGCCAGTCTCTTACCCCAACCAGTCAGACTTCTATTAAAGTGTAATTATATGTAAATGAAAACTGCTTCAAAACCCTTCGCATGTTGACCATGGAAACAAGACTGATGTTTCTCCTTTGCTTTTAACTGATAAAAACATAGTGAGGGAGCATTTTAACATTAATAGCCTTGAGCTTTTTAGTAAATTACTAAGGAACATTTTAGGATATTTTTTTTTTTAGTGGAGAGGTGATTTAATATATTTTATAATTGCAGTGAGGACTCAGACTTAGAAAAGCTGAGTCTAGAGATAATCAAGAGGCCTGTGTGGGGTATATAAGAGTTTCTCTTTATTCTAATTCCTCTCAAGAATAACATGAACCCCTTTTAAATCCTATACAAGCACTCCCCCTCTCTTCAGACTGTTGTTTACCACGGGTCTTCTGGCTATGAAGTTGGAGCTGCACAGCAAAGAGTTTGGGGAGTGATTACAACTTCCTTCGGTGTGAATGGTGCAGATGTCGGCCCAGCCTCAGTGAAGCAGAACAATGCCCTCAAAGGCGTCCAAACACAATGGGTCTTTCTCGTCTGCCGGAGATGTCTCTCTATGGCGGCTTGCGGTGCGGGGATGCTAAGCAGGTGGCACCCAGAAAAAGAGACAGAGACGGCCTTGGCTCTTTTAAGTTTCCCTTGGCTTGAAAAGCATCAGCGGGAAAGTGTGTGAAGGAGTCTGTGCGGATTGCTTCTGTGGTCAGTCTAGGCATTAACGTTTAGAGGGGTCATTTAGCTGTGGATTAGCCGGGTGCTCTGTTCACTAGGGATTTTCTCCCATTGATGGGCCACGGAGAGAAGCTTGGCATTGATGCTTGCTGGCGACTTTTTCTCTGATCTTTCAAAGCTTGGCTGAAGATTGAGAGCTCTTTCAGTCGTATAAGGAAGTTATTAAGTCTTACAGGCCTACCCTTGCCCTTAACTGTGGTTGTTGATCTTATCCTTCATGTTCTTCTAAATTGGAGAAACATTGGTAAAACTTTAATAGATTTCTAATTATTTAAAACAAGTGTTGAACAATCTTTTTTAATGAGATCGGGCGATAGGTGATACTGAGTTAACGTGAACACCACTAGAGGAGAATGATTTTTAATTTTAAATATTTTTATGAAAAACAAAGTAGGCCTACCCAGTTTCTCCAAATAATGGGTACAAAGATCCCCAACTGTATTTTAAAAAATTTGTTTTTACTGCTTAACTAATTATTGGTCCTCATGTGAAAAAAGCACTGGAGACTCTTCCATTTTGTATTTTCACATGCAGAAAAAACTTTTCATTAATCTCTAGCTGTGTTAAGAGTAGAGTTTAACAGCTCAGGTTTGATTAGTTTAGCAAAAATGTGAGGTCCTGCTCTTATCAAAGGTTCAGTTCTCTTATTCTTGTCTCCATAAAAGATTTGGCTAATTTTGTATGATTTATGGCCTTCTGTTTTACTCTGTGATTACAAAAACAATTTAACAAAGCACATGGATATTTTTAATTAAATGTGTAAATGATTAATTAAACATAGAACCCCAACAAGCAACTTAAACAAAAATGAGATTTGAGGCAATTGGTGCTTCTAGGTCCAGTCTTTTTAAAGATGGCCTGATATTTGTATGTATTTGTATGTAAAAAGTATATATATATATATATATATATATATATATATATATATATATAATATATATATATATATATATATATATATATATATATATCTTTATCTGTCCCTTTGTCCAGGTGTTGTATCTAGAACAGAGGGGTATTACACGAAGTGAGCTAACTCCATAAACCAGGCTTACTTTGACAATCCTGGCTCAATTTCTCCAGATTTAGTTCAATAAACAAGGCTAACCTGAAGCCCTGCTCAGTCACCATGACTTGAATTAACCTTCTCCACAGCAGGCTAACTGTGATGCTTCGGGGGTGGTGCCTCCTTTCCCTTCCTCACCACACCCACCCTCTATATAAAGTTATGAAATCGTTTGCAGCAGCTGCAGTTTTCTTCTCGGTGGTTAAATTTGCAATGGAATGTAGGTTTTATCTTTTGAAATGTAGTTCTAATTATTTTTATCATTTATTTATTTAATGATATTATCATGTCGAAGAACATTAATGTATTTAATATTTACTTGCTGCCAGAAGCTTTTTGTTCCACCAATTTTTCTCCTGAAACCAAACTATTAATAATTACAAATATATGAGTTTTTGCCTGAGATGGAGCCATAAAATCATACTGTCAAATCATAATGTGTGATAACAGCCTTATAGTACATTATAGAATAGTAAAAACCGGTAAAAACAAAACAAAAGAAAAAACATTTTAATTGTAACACTGGATTAATGTAACTTTTTTATATTTACAATTTACATTTTAAAAACCTGAAACTATTCTTATTTACTTAATAAATATGTTACATCCTTTCTTAAATCATGTTCTCTTTTCTGTCATGTATTATATTCTGATTTTGATAATTCACAGCAGACTCCAGATTATCTTACCGTACCCAACAAGGTAATATGATTTATTAAGGTGAATTTAGAATTTTACAGTTAGAAGCGCTTCTCAGCACTCAGTGTCACACTCTAAATTGTCCGTACGCAAAATCACGTAATTCACATTATAACACAATGCAGCCTGAGGAGCTTTTATATGCAGCTGGGGTTCCACTTATTGGTTATGATGTAATAAAACACCTTCTGCTCTTGCTTAGTATAGAATTTTCAAAACAAGATCAAAAATACTTATTGGCTGGAAACAAGATTTTTGGACTTGTTGGAGCTTTGTTGGTGGAACCGAATAAGCCTGGAGTGAACTGTTATATTAATTAAAGCGAGGATATTTCACATGACCATCGATTTGTTGAGCTCGCTTCGTGGAATACCCCCCAAATGTATGGTAGAGCCCGGCTTCCTGTTTGTGTAGGTGTATAGTCATTGATGGCATCACTGAGTAAAACGAAGTGACGTTTTTTTTGTGTTATGTTTTTTAAATTAATATTTTGTTGTATTGGTATTTGTAGATTAATTGGTAAATTATTAATTAGTGTTTCTTTGTTTGTGTTTTTTTACCTGTATTTTGATAGTATAGACTGATCAGATCCAGGTGTGCTGTCAAAGTTAGTAAAAAAAACTGTATGAGGTGGATTAGATAACTGAAATAAAGAGCTGAAGAATTTACGTTTACCTAGAACAAGTTATGAATGATGATGCTGTCTCTCTATCACTTTCCGTGACAGTCACATTACACTGCTTCACATTCCGCAAAAAAAAAGGATATGTAAAGATGCAATCCTTATTGCATGATTGACCTTATTAAATCAAGACAACATCTAGCGGAGGTTAGGCCAAATCAGTAAAATAAGAACATGTGTTTGTATGACATTCAGTTTGTTTTGTGTTTGTGTGTAATTGTGTTTGAACCTACATATTTAGCAGGTGGGACAATTATTTTTTTTTACAGGAATAATCCCTAGAAAGAGTGAAACATAAAGATCTTAATACAAAAAACATTTTTATTTGGTGATGCATTATTTGAAGTCTTTGGATATTTTCTTGTTAAAGTCAAACTTTGCTTCACAGTTTTTCCATCCAGATCTTTCTGTGTTTTCTGTCCCAGATTAGACAGTTTGTTTTTAGACTTTAGCCACTCAATCTTTGTGTCCCTGTTTTACCACTGCATACAAAGCATTTGTGTAAAGGTATAATAGCCAACTCAGATTACATTATGATTTTTTTCCTATCAATTAAGCATTGCACATCTCTGAGCAAGCAAGAACATGCAAGCATCTGAAGGGACTTTTTTGTAAAGTGCTTCGAGATGCAATCTTTTGAGGATTAGCGCTATATAAATAAACTGATTTAAATCTTATTGAAACTGTGAAAAAGTTAAATAAAACTGCTCCAAACTCCAACTTGATTCCCATCATTTTTGATAAGGAACCATTCAAATACATTGGATTCACTGTTAAATGTCACGGTTCTAAAGTAGAGGTAAAACTCTTAACATTATGATAGATCCGAGAATACCCTTTAAGAGTTCTCTCTTTTAGTTCAAAACAGGGAGTCAGCTTCTAATTACTATACATTTTTCTTCCACAAAAGATGTCACAGTGTATTGCTGATACATCATCCATTTTTAGCTTTAAAGCAGATAACGTCAATGCTGTTATGACGAATGGTTTGTCAGTTGGACTTTGCTATCCTTCTGAGTACTAAAAAAGCTGCAGAATGGCACAAATTTAAAGGTCTCATTCATTTAAGGGGTTTTTTTTTTCAATAAATTCCCTGTGGTCTCTGGTATGAATGAATTCCTTGTGAGCTCCTGTACGTGAAAAAATAAAAAAATGCTTTGCTGCTCCTGTTTCAGGCTGAAGTTTGCTGGAGGATTGGGTGGGAGGGGAAATGACAGGATTATCAGTTTAACTCATTTATATTCATGAAATTCCAAAGTCTCACCTCTGATTGGCCAGCAGCAATTCAACTCTCATGCTGCCTTCGAACAAATAACAAACGTAACTAACTTGGGGGTTTTGTTCCAACACAGATTCCAACAGTTTCTTCCTCAGGCCCTTTCTCTCAAGTAAAAAGTAACCTTGATGTGCAATGTCCACAAATAACACAGTCCCAAAGGTGCTCTGCCATGTTGAGGAGTTGCTAACGGTTAACCTCTAGTAGCCAAGTTGCTAACGGTTAGCTTCTACTAGCAGAGGTGTGCTCGGCTCTCTCCAGGACACAAAATTAATACAGCCTTCCCGTGGGCAGTCGCATGTTCACATTCAGCATACATATGCAACTGAGACCCTGTCCACAAAAAGCCGGGTAACTCATAAAACTGAAATATTTTTGTACAGTGTGGCCTGTCATCCACACAAAAACAATTATTTCTTAAAACTCCAGCCGAAGTGAAGGTCAGCTTTTTCTCCGTTTTCAGCATCTGTGTGTGAAAAGATGAAACCAGAGTTTTAAGTGTTGCAACGTCACTGTCCGAAACAAAAAAGCTCCAACATCACTTGTGCGTTATGTGCGACTCAGAAACAACATTATGCCCTCAGAGCTATGTTGGCACTCTCGTTTTTTCAAGAGCTTCTTGCTCGCTCGTTTTTCCAAGCTCTATTACCGCTGTATGCAGAAGTTAGAGAGTAATTTTACTCTGCGCGGTTTTGATTTGGGAGAACTACTACCGCCTACAGATTTTCCATGTCTACGAATGTGCTTAAAAAAACGCATTTATCCTGTTATGTACTGTTTCGTACATAAAATACTGATCGTATTTTCAACAGAATATGTATTACAAGGTTTCTCAGTAAACAAAATATTTTAATTGAGGTGGATTTTTTCTGTCTTTCTGTGACTGAATGTTTACCATCCCTACAAGTACTCTTTTTTAGTCAACACAACAGACTACATTAACAATTACTTATTTTTTACATTACAGCAAGAGTCTCAAATATACATACCTGAGATTAACAATTTGCACTTGTTATAATGATAATCTTATGGTGTGTTTAGTAGAGTCTAGTTATAGACTATGTAAGACAATGAACCAAAACTCAGAAAACCCACCACAAATAAAAAAAGGTACATTTTGTGATTAGCTACAAGTCTAAGATCAAACAATAAGCTTCTTCTTGATTGTGTTTCCCACACCACATGTTTATCTATGTACCCAAAATAAAGGCACCCTGGACTTACAGATTTGCAGATTTAATTATGAAAACACAAATGTCCCATTGTGTGTTTACCACAAAGAGTCCCTCTCCATGGAGCTGAATAATTTGCTCAGTGCTTCCCCAACTGCGTGGCATTACTGTGGTTTTTCCTGGGCCCAGAGGAGAGCAGTGGGGACCAAATGAAGAAGAGTCACCTGGTGTCTCCTTCCAAGGTCTCACAGAGTTAACATGTAATGAATAAATTAATATCTAATGAAGGAAGGGGGGGGTATTACAATCTCACAATTTCTGCCATCAGGGAAGACAGAGGTTGAAAACACTAAAATACGGCAAGTGGACAAACACCATAAGAAGGAAGAGAAATTGGTGCTAAATACTTGTGTGTCCTCCTACTGTGCTCATTTGAGCATAAGTAAATGTCATCTGTACTTTTCTGTCCCAATTTTGTTTCATCTTTCACCGCAGTGTGATCTAATAATATATTTTTTATTATTGTAAGTGGAACTTTACTTAATAAATACATATTGTAGAAAGAGTGCAATTGTTTCTGTTTTTTGTTTTGGTTTTTCCTCTTCTAAACTAAATACCCTAGTATTAATTATGAAAAACCACAGGACTTCTTCCAAAATATGGATCTTCTCATATGATTTGCCTGAAAAAAAACGGCATCTTTATTGTTTTCACACGCTCTGTGCTATTAGCAGCCAACATTAACTATCTCTTCATTACAGAAATATGTACAGTATGGTGTCTTATGAATAATAGCCATGAATCAGTGTGCCTACAGATATACCTTTTGTGTATCTTTTGTCATTGAAGGATTTAATGCGTCATTGGCACATGTGCAAGCCGAGCCCTGCTGTGCTGTTGCTAATGTCGCAGCCCCCCCCGTGAGAGTACATTATCTCTGAGCCTTCCTATTATTCTGGAACAGTCTTTGACTTCTAATGTGCCTATCTGCACTCCCTGGATATCGAGCGTTATTATGAAGCAAACTAACACTCCATTATTCTCCTATCTTGTCATTACAACAAGAAATACTCCATTAGTTAAAGCTCTCCAGTTTGGCCCTGTTAATATATGTGAATGTCAGTTTGCTGTCCCACAAATGTATATATATATATATATATATATATATATATATATATATATATATATATATGTATATGGAGATGGTTTCATGTCAAAGTTTTCAAGATGCTTAGAGGCAGAAAACACCCAAAATCAAAATGTGGACAATGTTTTAAACAGTCATATATTCACTAAGCTTCTTTAGGCTTTCAAAAAAGATTCGGTAAAAGACAAAAAAACAAAAACAAAACATTTGTCTTGCTCATAAAGGAAAAAAAAAATCCAACATAACATAAACCTATCATTTTATGTATTTATTAGAATTAGGTGGGGCAAAACTAAACAAAAAAATGCCAACAAATCAGTTTGTTTTTATTCTAAGGTTTGCTTTAAATTATATTTTACGACTAACAGTGTATGACGGATGCAAGTGTAATATTGATAACCACAATTTGACACCAAATTGCAGCAGCCATCTCACAGGTAACTTCCAAATTATTCCTAATACTGGCAGATTTGGATTTAACTTGTTCATTAGGGATGTCCTGATTTTGAGATCAGATCGGGACGATCACACTGATTTTTACAAAAGTACTTCCTAGTTAAGTTAGCAAAGTAGATTAAACAAAGTGCTAATATAGGAAGATTTCAACAAGTATGCTTAACCCTACTTTAAACTATATAATAAAGGTATAGAAACTCACCCTCTGGCATTTACACAAAACAATAACCTGAAATAAATAGAGAAAAAAACTTATTTCTTAGCTCCTGCAGGAGGAAAGAAAAAAAGGCAGGTTGAACTGCACCTGTGGTGCATTCAAATTGCATCGGAAATATATGCTGAGTTCAGGAGCATAGAAAATTTCAGCTTATAGTGAACACATAAATAATAATAATGCAACTTACAAATTTAGAAAAGTGTGGGATTTCTAACACTGGTATTTATTCAAAAATATATAAAGTGAATGCAATCTCATTACAGTGCACACCAGCATATAGCAAGAGCCAGAAATACCTTTTTTTAAAATACTCCACCAAGTATAAGTGGGTTTTTGTTTTTTACTTTTGTCCGAAATATTAAAATGAAGGTTATATTTAATTGTCTATAATATTTCATTTGATTTACAATAAATGTTATGCTTATTATTGAAAATAGTCTTATAAAAAATTAAGTTGAGTTAGTTGCTAAAAATATATTTCACTTTTATAAATTTCAATACCAAAAGCAAAATATCTGATCAGGACTCAAAATCAGATCCGATTGGAGGTTAAAATATTGGCTCAGGATTGGAAGCCTGAAATGCTGATCGGGACATCCCTGTTGTTCATTATAAAAAAGTAAGACAGAGATCTCTCAGATCATTAGAAAACAATGTAAAATGAGAATTCATTTAAAAAAACATGTCTGTTTTTTATATAAAATTTATTTAGAAATGGAATGTCTAAAAATATCTATACATTCATATAGGCTGGAAGCCCTCCTTAACATGACTCTAATCTTTAGCTCTCCTCATATATATTTTTTGTTTTGTTAAAATATTGAAATGTTTATGGTCATGTTATGCTAATAATAATAAAAATAAAAAGCAGATGGGCATAGTGACATCGGACTGAATGTCTAAACATGTGGCCAGGAGCACAGGAGTACCACAGGGGACTATATTTTTACCATTCCTTTTCACTCAGAGGCTTTATCTGCAGAAACATATTTAGATGACTCTGCAATTGTTGGGTGGATAAGATATGGATAAGAAGCTGAGTATAGAGAGCAGGTGGCCTGCTTTGTGACAGAAAAGGGGTTAGGTCAAACAATATTTTTTGATCTTGGTTGTTTAAGTGGAGGTGGTGGAAAAGTATAAAAGCACCTGTGTTCACCTGAACAACAGAGTGAACTGGAGAAGCAAGAGTGAAGCAGTCTACAACAAGGAACAGAGCAGACTTTATTTCTGGGAAGGATAGGTCCTTCATTGTTTGCAAAAAGATTCTGCATATCTTCTATAAGTCTGTTGTTGAGAGTGTAGTCATTCTGCTATTAAACTGTTGGTGAGAGCAACATCATAGCCAGGGATTTATATAGTCTTAAGGCTGGTTCTGTTCTAGGGACGACTGTGGAACCACTTGAGATGATGATGCAATGAAGGATTCTTAATAAAATCAAGAAAATAACAGATAACCATGAGTATTCTCTTCATGAGACTGCTTTACAGTGTCTTCAATCGGAGGCTTCTCCAACCTTGCTGTAATATAGACTGCTACAGGAGGATCTTCCTGCCCACAGCCATGACCATCTAACTCAACTCTTTGGAGAACCTTGGATAAAGTGAATCCCAGCTATACAAAGCAAATATACCTTTGCAATTCACATTATAGATATAAAATCAACAGGCAACTGACTTTATCAGAATAGCAGAGGTAGTTTGAAGACAACATAGACAAAATACTGAAACACCACTGCGTTTTTTCTATTTTGATGATATTCCCTGCCTTGTTTTAAAGTTTCTCAACTGATATTTCAAAATCCTATATGGTTCATGGCAGATAGATGATGATAACTAGAAGTGTTGGCTTTTGTAGATTTCCTTTGGTTTTGCTTTTTTGTTTCAAAGAAATGTTTTAGATCACAGAAATATTATCATTATCCAAAGATAACCTGAGTGAATAGAAATTCTAGCTTTTAAAGGATGTATTAGGAGGATAATAGCTACACAAAACAATGTATGCCTTTGTGAAAGAGCTATTAATTCCCTTGTTAAAGTAGGAATCCACTGTGATTAATACCTTTTTTGAGAGTTTCATTATGAAACCTGCTGCTGACCAAAAAGAACACAAAGGGGCCATCTCACATTTGTCAGAACAACATCTATTATTTAGACTAAAGAGACATAAAAAGAGTATTTGTTAAGGTTTTATTAGGTTAATTATTTAAAATCCAAATGCAAAATGTTCAGCTTTTAGCTTGTGATGTTAAGCTCAAACTCATCTGGGTTATGCAGCTGGACAGGGCTCTATAGCACACCAGCAAGTCCAGATAAAAAAAAAAAGATCAATAAATGAAATGCTGGTTTTGCAGTGGTCAAGTCAAAGTTCAAAGTGAGATAAGATGATATGGTGTTACACAAAAAAGACCATTTATGCTAAAAAAAACAATCCACTGTGGCCTAAATAAAACAATTCTGCAAAAAAGAATGGATGTAGATTCCTCAATAATCATGTAAAAAATATTACAAGGAATCTCAATGACAATGATGCAATCTGCTGGGATTCGTTGAAATAGAAAACTTTTTTTTAATTGATTGGAATTTTTCTATAATTGTATTGAAACTTTTTCTGGTAAACTGCCTTGAGATTGCATTTGTTGTGAATTGTCGCTATATAAATAAACTGAATTGAATTTAAATTTAATTGGCTGACTCCATTGCTAGAACAACCAGTTTTTAGCCTTTGAGGCTATTACAATTGCATTTTGAAATATATCTTTTTTTTCTCATTATAAATAAAATCAGAATTCTAGACTGCACTTAAGCAGAGTTTATATTTATGTTGTAAATGTTTAAATGAATATTATATTATGATAATTACTAACTGTATATTCAGCTATGTAAAAAGAAATGAGTTACGCTTTGTTCACTGTGTGCTCAATCTTTCTGTATTTTCTACTTTCAAAATCTTATAGAAAGAAGTGCAAAGCAGGTGATCTTTAAAATGAGGGGAAGTGGTTTCCAAGGGTTAAAGGTACAAAAGAAATTATCATTGTATCATTGAAAGTATCATTGTCTAAAATAAACAATACAGTTGTCAAAGGTGAGATGAAACTACCTCAAATCCAATACTTTCTAAAGAACGTGATGACAGATATTAAAACAATCACAGGCACTACTGTACAGTAGATTATATTTTTTAGAAAAACTTGACATTTTACACTCATTTATGGACAATTATACAAGAATTCTCCAAAATCAACCTGTTTTGTGTCGTAAGGAGAGCTTCATAGCGTCTAGAATGATCAGACAGGACGTGATGACACATTTTGAAATAAACTTGTTCCACAGGAGAAAACCATGCATTCTATAAGTGCAGTTAGACTCCATGATATTGAGTGTTAAAGTCAGCTCTTGTTCTCCACAGGAGTCAAAAGAAGCAGATGTATTGTAGCTTTATCTGAGACCGCACAGATAATACTCGGTTACAGTGCTCAGAGCTGAAAATATTTTATATATACATATTCTTGTTAGGCTTGCAACATGAACTTCATAAAAACCTACAGGGGGTATGTGAGGTGATACGTTAACCTGTAACAACTGAAACATTTGTATTTTGTTTAATTTCAGGGCCATTTTTGTTTGCAATGCTGTAAATTCCATGTGTTGCATCAGGGTTAAAAAATCATCTATAAACTGATGTCCGCAAGGTAGCTTACAGCTTAAGTTTATTTTTTATTTTTTTACTGTTTTCATTGTCTTTTTCTTTCTCTGAAGAGAGGCAGGTGTGTATTCTTCCTTCCTGGAAATGCCATAAATCTGTTGCACTTGCAAGGTCAACCATTAAAATCACACCAAAGACAACAAAAAATGTAATTCTTTTCCCCATTCTGGTGTAATGTTTGAGTAATGACATCACGTAGCTTTAGGTGATAAATTACACTAACAGTCCATTTTTAGGCTAAGGGCACTGCAAGGTCATAACCTTATGGACAGAGGAAACGGTAACGATAAGCGGGGGGTTATCCTTCTGCTGATTCTTGAGGATGGCCACCCCTGCGTCACCTATTGGTGCCTTACCGTCCATCCCTTACCAGGGAGGAGAGCAGAGAGAGGTCTTCTCCCTCAAGCTCCAAAGAAGAGAGGGATTTGGCTTGGGAGAACAATAAAACAGTGTCAGTTTCTGCAGAAATACAGAGACAAAGTGAAAGAGGAAACAATTCATCCACAACAGGACACGAGACCGTGGAGGAAGACCCGTCTTCAAAGATGCAGGGGTGGCTTTTTGGAATAGTTTAGAGGTGGCGCACTTCAAACAGCTCAGCGCAGCTCCCGTACTGAGCCGTTTTTCCTGCTATTCATGCGGTTTGGTTTTGGGTTGCTATAAGTAGCCTGCATCCTGTCCCTCAGTGGTCTCAGGTGGATATGTTTTGTTTTTGTTGCTGGGGCCAGGCCTTTAATGGCTCTCTGTACTTCCACTGCTACTGTTGGCAGGGCCAACTGATTGGCTTGTTAGCAATACATATATCTCAGACATGTGAACTGGCAAAACTCTGCTGAAACAGTTTAGTCGCTGCAGTAGTGCAACGAAAAATGTTTTTCATTTGTTTTGTTTTTTTATTTGTTTTTATTTCTGTGCCATAAAACTGATAGAATCACATTACTATGTACGATGCCGTGCAACATTATTCTTACCCCTTTATGCTTTTTCATATTTGTTTAGTTTGAAGCCCCAAAATTCAATGCATTTTAATTGGATTTTATGTCACAAACTAACAAAAATGTCCCGGTCTACAACAAAAGCACACAACATTTATTCTAATTTTTTTTTCTACATATTCAAACCAGAAAATACTTAGCAGGCTTTCGTTATTGTCCTGCTGAGTCAACTTTTAATAGAACTGCTTTTTGGATATCCCTTTGTTAGTTTGGCACATGTAGAGAGATTTTTATTTCTTTTTCAGTTCTTTGCTAAATAGCTTAAATTTACTCTGACTGGATCAGGAGCTTCTCTAAACAGCAGTTTCTAAGTCTTGCAACAAATTATCAGTGATGATACTCTGATCTAGACCTTCCTATTTTAGACTGTTTAGAACTTTGTCTACTTGATGATGCACCTCTGCTCCAGCTTTTTCTCTTTTGCAGCCTCTTAATGGGTTTGCTTTTAGGATTCACCTGTATTCTTCATCTCTCCCATCTCTGCTAAAGGAAAGTATCCCCACAGCATGATGATGCCACAACCTAGATTGAGAATGGGGCTGTTGTGTTCAGGATGAGTTGAAGTAAGCTTTCTGCTAGCATTTTACACTTCAGTCAAAATTGTGCTGATCGATTAACTTTCTTCCACTTGATTCCTGTGTCACATGACGGCAAATTATGAGCAGGACTTTCTTGGAACAAAAGCTTTCTGTTTTACACTTTTCCATTTAAGTCAGATTTTTGGAGTGCATGTCTGATAGTTTTATTGTAAATAGATCATTCCACCTGATCTATGGATCTCAGCCTGTGAGTTCGTTTAAAAGAACGGCTGGATTTACAGTGCACAGTGCCTTGGGTTAAAGTTTTTTCCCCAATCATGATACTCCATAAGACATATGCCTCACACATTGTAAGAGCCGAAGAAACTAAATTATCTGGCCTGATCAAATCTAAGAGGATGGCAGTCAATTGGAGAGGGATTCAAGATATCCTTCTCCATAGAGCTTTTGACCTCAGACTGAAAAGACTATAAATCTTTCAACATGACATTGACTTGAAGCAAACAACAAACATCATGCAATAATGGTAGTGAAATCAGGAGTGGCCTTTGAAAGATTTTGATTGTCCCAACTGGAAACTGGATTCTATTGTGACCATCATAAAAGTATCATCTAAAATACACAAAACCAGGAGTGCTGTAGGATAAGATAACTTGAAGCTGTTGCCCATGGTCCTTAAACAAAATCTAACTAAAACTCTAAATGCTTTGCTGCATCCGCTTTTTTTTGGGGTCTTTTATATTTAATGGATTTGTACATTTTTCAGCGAGCCTTTTAACCTCGAGATTATGTGGTTATGCATTTAGTGTTTTGAGGGAAAATGAACATTATCTATTTTGGAATAATCCTGTGCACATCAAAATGTGGCAAAGTGTTGTAAATATGGATGCATTATACATAGATGGAGTCTAATTACTATGCTGGTGATCTCTGATGACAACTGGTTCCACTGGGATTTATTTAAGGGTATCAGAGGTAAGGTGGCTAGATACGAATGCATATCCACTTTTCTGATTTGTATGTGCAAAAAATATTTGAAAAGTACTGTATATACTCTTTTTCTTTTAGATCACACTTTGAGCTATTGCATATATAATCAAAATAAAACACTAAAGTTTCTGATTTTAGTCATTTTCGAGATTCTTGACAAAATAAGGAAAAGTTCATGGAGTATAAAAATGTTTGCAACACACTGCAAATGAAACCATTGGCAGTTTTTTTGTTGATGCTGTCTTTAATTACTTTTAAAGAGTTGATCAAGATGAAATGTGCGTATTAGACTTGTGGTTCATTTCAGTTTCCTAATCCTCTCAGTCCTTTTTGAGAAAGCATCTGCTCTGCAGCCGTGTCACTGTATCCGCCTTTTCTCCCTTGAACCTCCTGGGTAAATATAGCCTTGAAGACGTGCCTCCCTGCAACTTCAGTGGAACCTTTCCCGACCGTCTGTCTGAATCTGGACTCTCCTCGTGTTCACCTTTTTTCAGAGCTGTTTTTTTTTGTGCGCTTTTGAAACCTCTCGTCCATGGTGATCCGTGGTGGTCTTCGTTTTACCTTTGCTCCTCCTACAACACCCAGATGCACACATGGCCCCATTGTTTGGAGCACAGGCCTGATTAGCGTGCACTCACAGAAGGGGCTGGTAAGCAAGCCACTTAGAGGAGTAAATGACCTCTGTGGTGTAATTATGTACAGTCTGTGGTAACCTGGTGTAAACTTGCAGTGGAACACGCCTCTGCTCTCTTTGGCCCACCTGCGCCTTTGTTAGTCACCCAGGAAAACCTGACAAAAAAAAGGTCTTCTTCTGCCTTCTACATCTCTGACTACTTTCCTGTTAGCCGCCCTTTCTTCTTAATGGCTTTCAACTTTGTCTGGATTTCCTCCCCTCTGGCTTAAACTGTAGGTCAACCGACCCATTAATTACGGCTTCTGGTGATTACAGAGCGACAGAGAAAGTGGCAAAGTTTGTCTAACATGTGGTAGGTCCTGTGTATTTAGTGTCTTGGGTTATGTTTGTTCTCGTCATTGTTTCCTTATCACCCATGACTTCATCTGCCTCCAATAAATCAAGATAGTCATTTGTGAGGGTTCAAGTATATTTAAAGTCAGTTTTATTTTGTATTTTATGACATAATCTCAAATTTTCTCTGTTTTAAAAGCATGTATTCAATAGTTTGCCTATACTAAAGCCAAGAAGCAGCAAGGACCAACTACAAAGGTGAAGTGGGGCACCGACAAATCCGGAGATGCTAACGAGTGCAAACATACTCTCATATCCTGATTGTGCAGTTGGTAGTGTGGACAATGGGGGCGGAGAGAGGGAAATGTGCACGGCAGCTTTCCATTATGAGATCCTGTGTATTACTGTAATCCAGAGGGCCTCCTGCTCACTGTGGCGTGTGCCAGACTCCTGGGTGGGCAATCTCAGAGACAGTGGGGTGGCCCAGCTTATTTCTGGGCACATTTGGCATGGCCTACATGGCTGTTACAGGAACTAGAAGTGGAACAGAAGTCATAAAAAAAGCTTTAATAGATTGGGGGAAACTTTTTAAGGTGTTAGAGGTGAAAAGTGCACCTAAACTGTGTTTGGTTTCGGATTTTTTCTCCTGTAGGTGAATGATGTACAATGAAAAAATGGAGTACATGCAAAAAAAAAAAAATCACAATGAAGAGACTGACATAACATGGTTGGTCTTTGATTTCTGCCGTTTATTTTCCTGCAGGGTTACTTGTTAGAGTGTGTCACAGTAAGAAAGCCCATCTGGCCCTGAAGACCACTTGTTGGAAGTCTGCTAATCATCTCAGGGTAGCAACCTGCCTCAGGAGACTCAGAAAACCTTTCAGTGTTCTGGGAGTGGTCTTATCCCTGCACTAACGGTGCGGCTGTTACAGAGATGGTTGGCCTCCCTCTGGAAATATGTCATAAACCTGTTGATGTGCCAGGAAAGGTGACTTTGAGCCTCATGAGAATGACATTTGGAACAAACAAAAAAAATACCTTAAAGAAAAACCATGTTTTTATTATTATTATTTTCTTTTCTTTCTTTTTTTAAAACTCAATTAACATAAAAACAGCCTCGGGTAATTTGTCCTTCTTCCAATTTCCAACCCCATTTCATGCTAAAGTATTCCCTTTTTGTCCCTTCCCACTTCCATTTTGTACCTATAATCAAGCATTTTTTTATCCATATATTAAAACAATGGAGTACTTTTTTTTCATTGTGAAAACAAACAACAAAAACAGTCAAATAAAATGACAAAAATTTGTGTTTTATGTATAATTGAATTCACTTGCAGCAGGTTATGAGTAGAATATCTAAAAAGTCAGTATAAATTGTCAACTTTCAAAGGGGATAAGACATTGACGCATTTTTCTTATGAAATGCATTGCGGTACCTGAATAAATTGGAAATAGAGGGGTAATTAGGCTAAACTCTACTTACTGGTATCAAAGGTCATTTCTCACGACAACAAAACATAGATAAAAATAATAAAGTAAAAGTAAAGTAAAAATAAGAAAAAATAAAGTGATTAAAATTGATTTAATGTAGGTAATGTATAATGAAATGAAACATATAATTAACTTAGATAAAGTCAATTTGAGAAGACTGCCAAAAGTCAAACAAAAAAGAAGTGTCCTCTGGTTGATTTTGAAAATAGGTAACAAGTAGAGTCCAATACAGTGGACCACCGGTGTTCATGGGGAATAGGGACCACAGCTGACACTGAAAAGCAGAAATCCCCCAAATACTATTTCAGTGCTTCAAACACCAACTATATATTCATATGTATTAATACACACAGTGGAAACCATATTAACATGACCACAGAAGCTAATATTCTCACTTCTCCTTATCTTCATTCTTGGAGGTTCAGCCCATCAAATACTTTTATTCAACCAATCTAGAAAATACATGTAACTGACTTGGAGAAGAACTGGTATCAGCATTGTAAGCTGCAAATGAATACAAAGTCTGAAAAATACTGCATGGATCAGAAGATCTTGACAGAAAACTCTCAGCAGAACCTTTGCCATAAAAATGACTACTTAGCTGAATGGAGACTAATATGGTGTATTCTGTATTATAACTGACTCGCATCTTTGTACAACGTAGTGTATGAGCCTCCCAATGCCGGGGAGCCTGATTGCCATAGTTACTGAAACAACAATGATGATCGTCCCAAGGTCACAACCCTCTACGACCTGGGTTCAGGGGGGAGGTTGTCTGAGGTTTCCTGAAAATAATGGGTGGGAAATCTCCACTTCCCAGACCTCCCAGTAACCCTACAAAGTGGAAGATTTATGAGACACAACGAGGACTCCCCTGATTGGCTTTATGACTGGGCTTCCACTTTGTTCTCCACTAATGTCATCAGGATGTCTAAACTCTAAACTTTGACTCCAGACTGAAGGTTTGATGCAGAATTGTGGAGAGTCAGCAGGATGACGCCGTGCATGAAACAAAAAGGGTTATGAAAACTAAACGTCACATTGAAACCATGTTGTTTTACTATGCATTGTCTGGCAGTGCACCTTTGAGCGTTAAAACTGAAATACACAGTGCTTGCTTGGATGAACAGCTGACTTTTACTCCAATAGACACGCACACATTCACAGGCAAGCACTGGCACTAGTGGAGACATGCATGGGTCACCTGGTAGGTCATGCCCCCCCACTGGTCAGCTCTGCTATAAGACTGCATTGATTATGTGCCTGTCTGCAAGCATGCTGTCAAGCATGTGTTTTAGAATCCGAACAAGTTGGCATGTGTTTTTATATCTATCTGTGTGCATCTGTGTAAGTGTGTATTGTGTCTGTATGGATTACGTTTAAAGTGGTGAGAGAATTAAGATGTTTGAGTGGGTCTTAGTTTCTTTTGTTTTTCGTCGGGACCAACATGGCTCCTGTTTTAACGAAGGAATGAATGAATTAGCTTCAAGCAAACTGATTACAACTACCTGACTTCAAACATGATTCACAATATTGGACACTGTAAGAAAAACACAGTTTACTTTTTATAGGTAGAAAAGGGAAAAGCATATTTAACAACCTCTGAATAAAATGTGCCTACTCCACCTACGTTTTACTGCAATTACATGTGAAAGTCTCTACTAGTCTTGAGACAATTTCTCAGACGGATTTAAGTTATGCCTTTTACCATGCTACTGGGAAACATAACCTAGCTTTGATCTAATCTATGCTGTTGTAGGTCTTCTTGTTTATGGATATTTGCTTTTCTGGAAGGTGAACCCCTGCTACAGTTTCAAGTGTTTTGCTTCCTCTAACCTGTCCCCAACAGGACTTTCTTGTTGCTAGTTTTTCCTAAAAGCCAGTTTTAAATACGGCACAACTCATTTTTGTCCTGTCAAGAGATTATTCCTACTTGAACTCTGCAGCTCCTCCAGAGTTACCATTGGCTTCTAGCCTGCTCTTTTGATATTGTTCTCCTCGACCATTCTGTCAGCTTGGGTCATGTCTTGGTAGGTTTGCATTCATGCTAATGACCGGTCTAAAATTGAACTATTGTTGAAACAGTACTCTGCAAGACATTTGAAGCTTAGGATATCGTTTTGCATCCTTTACCCCACTTTTCCTCAATTTGATCCTTTACTTGTGTGCTTAGGGTAAAAAAGAAAAGAAAAGAGGGTTAAATACAGTTTCTTACCACACTTTTCAGACTTTTAGAAAAAAAACTGTAACACCACATATCACATCCATAGACATAATCCAAATGAATCACATTGAAGTTTTTGCTTATAATTCGAAAAAATAGAGGGTGACATAAATATTATCAGGCAAAGAGGATCTTGTCTTCATTTTTTTTTTCCTTCTGATCACTTTTCTTAACAATGAAAAATATATATTCTGCTTTTGTCTTCGTTTTGGTTGATAAGAAAGCAGCCCATCACTGAGTGTATGAGAAAAAGAAGCGGGGAGACAGCCGGTATGTATTCTGTGAGCCAAATGCAGCAGAACGGCCTGTTTATCTTGGTGACCCTTCAGCTCTCATCTCTCCTGTTTCGTATTTCATTTGTCTTTTAGCTGTGAAAGAGCTTTATGCAGCCCACAAGTGACCCACAAGTGCCCAAAATGAATACAGTGTACTAATAGCTGTGAGAAGACACCCTGGGAGCAACCATGAAATATGTGCAAGGACCCGTGACCGCTGAGATAATAGCCCCTGACCAGACCACGGATTGTCTGTCCACTCTCTCCTCCACCGCTCTCCCGCTCAGGTTTGAAGTGGCTCACGTCCAGGACAGATGGTAAGTTGCGGTTTCTGTATCTTAAGGCAGAGCAGGGGGTAGGACAAAGCCACATGGGCGATATGCGATTTAACAAAATGTCCCATCCTTCACGTTAGATAGCAGTTCCCTTTTTTCCAAAAGTACACCTGAGGATATGTTTAATAAAGAAGTAGGGAGCAATCTATTTCTAATTGTGCACTCAACTTCGTATGAATTGCTTTTTCTTCTTAAAATTTGAATTAAAAGGACAAGCAACTACCCACAGAAAATAACCTCTATTTTGCCCATCCAGGTTTACAGCCAAGGCACTAAATACTAGCCACAGCAGGGCTGGTGCTGGCTATTTCCTAGCAGGGAGTTTTGTTTGTGGTAGCTTTTTGTGTTCATCTGCCGAACCACATCTAGGGCAGAAAGAAGAGAAGATGGGGGCAGCTCTAATTAAAGCCAAAGGAAGAGTGTCATCTGCTGTGAACTCACAACCAGGGGGGCACAGCAAATCAATGGACAGCCAGTACTGTCATCACCATCAACAGCTCCCGATCAGAGCAATTGGAGGGGAACAAAAAGAAGCGAGAAAGACACTACCGGGGAAGCTTCTACCACCTGTGCAGAGCATAAGAGTGCTGAGTGGGAGAGAGAGAGGGAGATGGGCACAGAGATCCATGAAAAACACAGACCAAAATTGTGACGCTGTGGCTTAATCTATTGTGAAACACTGGAGATTTATCGTTTCTTAGTTAGGGCTTAGCAATTTTGCAATCATCACCCTGGACATCTATTTTGATAAACAAAGGTGCAATTCTAGGACCAAAATGATCTAAGGACCTTTTAAAAAAACTATAGATTTTTCCTTTCTGTTGCTTTTGCTATTGAATCAAACGGCTACATAGAGCGAGTGCCAATGATAAATGTTTCCTGCAACAAAAAAAAGTGTTTCCAGCGCAAATTTAGACTATTGAACTCTGCAAGTGGTATCAGTGCTCTCCTGTCTATGTGAACTGTGCCTCCAGGCCAGAGAGCTGAGGAGCGTTGGATCAGATTCTTACACAAACATGGTCACATAAGCGGCATCTTCTCATGGCATTAGCATTCCAAATGTTTTTTTGTGTGTTTTTTTTAGACAAATGTGAATGTGACTATTTTTGTCTCATAAAGTGTGCTCTCAGATAGCCCCCTTTGAATAAATGAATTCTGACAAGGGGAATCTGCATACAAAAACACAGCAGGTTTTAAGGCAGCGGCTGGTCGACCAGCGAAGGCCTCTGAAGTCCTCTCTGAATCTCTTCATTCATCGCCTACTCCTTACGGGCCTGCGGCTCTTTAAATGGCCGCCTGTGTTTATGCTGTGTTCACACTAGCGGTTAGAAAGGCAGCGAGGCATACACCAACACATTAAGTCCTCCATGTTTGTGGTTGGCACCTGCAAGTCTTTTTACTGGCCTTAATATCATGCAGAAATGTTTTGAATTTAAAATGTGATCTTAAAGCAAAGTTGAATGCGATTCTATGAAGAAAATAAGAAAAAGCAACATGTTTGTTTTGCCTTCAGGCAGGCACAAAATTATTGCCCTCAATGTCAGAAATTCAGACAACTGAACTGTGAGATTTAACCATTTCTAAGAGCTCTAAGACGCTTACACTTTTTATTAATTTGTGCTTTGTTTCACAATCCAGTCCTGGCCTATTCCAATATGTTGGGTCAATATTTTAATTAATTAATTTTTTTTGCTTATCAAGAAAATGCATTAGACTGACCTGTATGTGATACTGGGACTGCAAAAGAGTGTTTTAAAAACATAACAAGTAACCGGCATGATAAGATAGGTCATATCTGGATAAAAAAACAACCTTTTAATTCAATTGTAGATTACAAAAAATGAATTAAGCAAATGCCAATAGTTTCATAATTTGTAATATCACCCCTGTTAAAAAGCAGTTTAATTTAAATAATACAATTCATATTCAGAACCCTATAGCATTTTTGTTTTCTGTGGAACTCCAAAATTACATGTTTAAATAAACACAACAAAAACAAGTAATAATATTAAAATAGCAAAAGAAATATACATATAATGCACATTCAGTCATTTTAGGCTCACTATATTGATTTCATGACCAAATTTTGTAAAAGTGAATGTCAAACATAGCTAGCACACTTGTAAAGGTTTGTCCAGCTGTGGTGCAAGTAAATCGTGGAGTGTGTCGCGGGGTGTTTGTCTTGATACAAATTTCAATACAAATTAATGACGGTACACCGATAAGTATTGGTACGGCTGTGGCCAATTACTTAATCATAAACTGAATCAAGAGCACTGTTCATCTATACCTTAATGCCAGAAACGTGTGAATCAAAACACAATTTTCTGCTGCTACCTTTCTTCTCCAAACTCAACACTCTGTATAAAACCAATATTTTTGATTACAATGCTTTAAACAAAGAAAAATGAGACATTTTCTACTGTACTGGCCATGATGTTTTTTTTTTCTTTTGTCCTACAAATGGCATTGACAGTATCCAAAACATAAACACACACATTTGTTTATAGTTGTTATTTTTGACTAGTACACATTTTTTACAATCCGATCTTACTCTAAAATATTTGCACTAAAGATTGTAATATTGAACAATAGAAATTAATGATGACTGACAAAACTTTAGAGTGTTGCAAGCATGGCCACTGTTCTTGATATTTATTCAAAAACTTCTGAGGTACATGGACCAGGACAGATTTGCCAAAAAAAGAAAAAAAAAAACTCAAAAATATTTTTTTGTCACTTAGACCTCAGCTCGAATATTTCTATTGTTAAAGTAATGTGATTCATTCCTACATGTCCTTCAGGTTGGCAGGACCGCATTTTGTAGGCGTGCCGCTGGAATTTCTGGCATGGCGGAGCACCATGGTAAAACCTATGTAGTGTTCTAACAAAATAGGTAAAAGGTGAAGGTTATCTTTTTTTTTTTTTTTTTTTTTTTTTTTTTTTAAACGTGTCCTGTCTAGCAGTATGCTACTCAGAATTGGTGTCTGAGTACCAAGTACAAGCCCAACAGTTTTACTTTCCCAAGCAGAGTATTACAGCTTCGCTGTAGTACGCCACTTGATGTATATGAAAAATCTTTATTAGTGATTACTGTGGGTTCAATTTCCTGACGTCATGGACATTAAACTGAGACAAGAAGGGAGAAAGGAAGAAGGTGAAGAAAAGAAACCGGACCAACAGAGGGGCGAACCGATGACACAAGACAGGGAGGCAAATAAAGAACACAAGAAAACATCCCAGTCCTCCACCTCTGCCGGACGGCAGAGAAACAGTAATACAAAACAAAAACAACAAAGTGTACAGAACCAAACCAATAGTTCGGATCTGGTAGAATAAACAAAGAATTACACATTCACTACACACAAGCATTGATTAATGAACATAATACAAATGTTTCTGGTAAGCTCCTGTGAACAACTAACTAATGATGATAACCTTTTTTTTTTTTTTTAACGTTTGTTAAAAGGTGAAGGTTATCTTGAGTTAAGTAAAGTATAGAGTGCGTACAGGCAGCAAGCTAGATCACATGCAAAGTCTATAGCACCTACGCAGCAAGTGGGCATGAAGCTGTAATGCAGCTGGTCGCGCCTCAGCGCAGCAAGCATCAGCGCGTCCACACAGGTCCTTTTCGGATATACTGACGGACCGTCCAAGCAGCTGCTGCGTGAAGTTGGGAAAAATTAACTTTGGGGCAGCAAACTTGGGGTGTCAACCAATCGGCTTCCTTGTCTTTTTATAAAGACAGAGGGGGTTGGACCTTATCTAGAGGAAGATATCAGAGCACATTGGAGAACCAGGTAAGCGGATAAATATGTTCTGTTAACTTTCTTGTTATGGTATTTAACGCTAGCCAAACCTGGTTAGGGCATCAATGGTATTAAATACGCATAACTAGTTTCCCGGTGGAAGATGTGGTAAACAACTAGCAACAGAGAAAGCCCCGCCTGCTCACTGACATATTGACGTGACACGCCGAGACAGAAAAGGTGGTCAAGTAGCAGGGTTTTATTTAAAACATCAGCTTTCGTCCCTTTGAGCGATTTAATGCCTGGAAGCACTGGCCGGTGTGAACGCGGCATAACTGTCCCATTTCACTGTGTGAAAGAAGTGCATTGATATCTAATCGGGTTGTTGAGCCAGGCTGGCTTCAACAATTCTTTTTCCCTTAATGAAGCGAATCATGATATGAAAACTGCTTCTTGTTTTGCTAAATATTTTACTGTCTAGTATTAAGATATATTGATAACTCAAAATATGTGACAGACAAAAAAGATCCGTCAAAGCTATGAAGTTCGTTTTATTTTTATAACTGTAAAACTTTAAATTTTTGTATAGTGCATACATTATGATGAAGACTGTACATTTACATTGTGTTGCTGCGTTGGAAGTGTTATATTTCCATTACTTGTTTTTTTTGTTTTTATTGTATTTTGTAAGACAATCGCCTGACCGTCTGGGGATGAAAGTGTATTGCTCATTGGACAACTATAAGAAATAGATGGTTTAATCAACACACAAATCGAGCTGTTGTCAGTAGCCATCAGACAGTGGCCAGGTCAACATTCCTTAGTTCCCATAGTACACCAGCTAATAGTTTTCCAGCAAATAAAAGATGTGTGGAAAAGTAATGGTGGACTGTTGTTTACTCAAAACCATTACATTCATATACAAGGCAAAGCAGATATTCAAATGTTTGACAGTAGTATAAAGTCTTTAATCAGTTGACATGAAGAATGAACATAGCTCTAGAGTTTGCTTTACCCTGGGGCAGAGAAACTGATGATTTCTCATTTGGCTGTTTTGTGGCCTTTGGGACCATTATTTTGTTGCATCTTGCTCTTAAATGCTCTGTCAAGAAAGATAAGACTGTCAAGTGGTAAAACATCATCTTTAGGTTCAATTGAACTTAAAATGACCTGATTTGAGGTTTTCACAAACTTCAAATCAGGTGATTGTAAAGATTTTTATTTGAAAATGTTCAAGGAGGTACTCTTTGCAGGCATCTGGATTTACCTGTGAAGACGTGAAATACCTCTAAATATAAAACAACTGATACATAATCAACAATGAAAAAGAAAGTGCCACAAAACACATGTACAATGTTGATTTGACCTTAGAAATAACATGAATGAGTTTATTTTGGAATTCTAAAGATAAAGTACAGTTTACCTGCTCAATTTAAAGGTAGAATGATGTGACACTTTGATGCATTCAGGAGAAAATTGAGCACAATGATAATTACATGTATTAAACCTACTCATTCCAAAAGGTACATGTGAGACAAGGCAAAGATTCTGTTGAAAATTACAGGGTACGTTGCTTTCTGAAGCATAGAACATTTCCTGTACAAATGAGATCTATTTTTAAATGCTAATTCACCGGACCCTTCCAGGTTGTTGTAAAGATTCTCCTTTGCCAAATACGAGGACAAGCCAACAAACGTGATTTGTTTCATCCAGAACAAACCTCACCTTTGATACTCACGGTGCAATACTCAGGCCCTTGCAGTGCTTGTGGGTAGATGGGGCAAGCTTTCAAAGCAGTACCATCTCCATATGTTTTCAACGATAATCTTTCATCCACCATCCCTGACTTTGGTTCGCTCCCCTCTACGCCTGTGGCAACAATTTTATTTCTGCATCAATTAGCACAGTGATTAATACAACAAGCAAACAGTTTAGAAGTAATGGGACACAATTAACATCTTTCCCCATCATAAAGGATATGCTAAACACTCACACTAGCGCTTTATCTGCCTGGAATAAAGATGTGTTTAGTAGCTAATTCATATGCTCTGGGATGGAAGTGGAGAGGGCCAGGCTTTGAGCTATGCCATCGCCACATTAATCTAATTATACTTAGCTGAAAATGAGTCTTGCAAATCGAGTCTGCTTGTGACACTCTTACACTCCACCCCCACCTTAACACATACACACACCCACACAACCACACAAGCCTATATTGTTCCCTAAATGGGAGAGTGAATGAGAATGCCTTTGCTTTTTGAATACAAGTGCCAACCCCCTCTTCAAATGCCAATGTAGCGAGTGAAAGGACGGCATTCACTTTGCTTTGTATCCAAAACTTATTATCAACTTACTTAACTAGCAACCCCCTTCTCCCTTTCCTCTTTTGCTGTTTTCTAATTACAAAATCATTGGCGCTGGGAGGGTGTGCATGGGTAAATAGAGCTGTAGGGGCCTGTCATGTGTGTAGTAGTGGAGAGAGGTCCTCGCAGCGCTCGGGGATGAGATGATTTGTTGTGATTGACAGCTACCTTGAGACTGGCCTGATGGAGTTGTCAAAGCTGTATGCTAACAGACTGTTTCCTTACCACTGCAGATGTACTCTGCTCCGCTGTACTGCACACACACAGGCACACACGCGCACTCTTTCACGCACATGCAAGCACACGCACGGCCTTACGAAGCATCAGCATATCATGGGAACCCAAATACTTAGTGCGACGACAGTTTTAAAACGCAATATGAGAAGAGGATGTCAAATTTCAAATCAAATGTTCCTTTTGGGGTTACTCTCGTGTAAACAAGCACTTTGTACTGAGAGTTTTGCACTGCCACCTCTTACATATCACAGGCTTGTTATTTCTGCAAAGCATAGACTGAGCCTTTTTTGAAGGGTGCCTTCTTGGGCTAACACCGGGTGTGTGAATACAATGGCAATCCTACATCTGGGAACTCAGTGGGAAAACTATCCCATTTCTCACTTGTGCTCTCAGACGAGGGTGTTCATTTTTACAAGGTGGATAATGTTACTACAAAATGTAGTTGTGCAAAATTCCCTGTGAAAATCGGGTTATGAGCATCAGCACTGATTTTGACTGGTACTATTCATCACATGGTTCCACTGAGAATGGTGGAGCCATGTTTGTTTATATTGGGCTTCATCTTTTCCAACAAGGAGTGTAACAATACATTCAGCTCACGAGACGGAGATGATATTTTAGCAGCAATTTAAGGAAAACTAATTGTAATCCATATTTTTTCATTATCAAAAATCTGGTTAAGGTTTTACAAAGCGCAATCTCTGTTTCAGATCTGTGGTCACTGTGCAATTATTTAGGCGACATTTGAATATTCATTATATCGTATGTTTTATCATTTTGAAAAGCTAATTTCTTTATCGCCCAAATAGCAAAAAAATGTAGGATTTTTTTTTTACAAATATAATAAAGATTTAATGAATCACAAAATGTGTTTTAAAGAAACGTTTAGTGTAAATGTTAGGTGTAAATGTGAAATGTTAAGAGTTATATAGGGCTTAACATAAACCACAAAAACTGAGAGATTTGTTTATCTTCTTTGGCTATGAGAATATCACAATATTCTTATCTTGCTACCCTAGGTGGAGAGTTATGGCTGCTTGTTCTGATTGCAATACTTAGCCATGTAGCTTAGACAAAGTAGCCTATCCTTATCAAAATAAACGGTATTGTTATGGCTGCCATATTAAATGAAGAAACACGTTTCTCGATTCTTGTCAAGTGTGTGCTCGTTTTATTCCAGTCCAAGTTTGAAAAATGCACATTTATTCCATTTTTAATTAGATTTGATCAAATCCAATCCAAACAAAAAAACAAACAACAACTTTGAAGCATAGCTAATGTTTAGTGTTCATAGCAAGCTTGAAATTAGCTACTACCTTTAGCATTATTAGCTCCTGATGGTTAGCCACTTTCAGCATTCTAAAAATGTTTATTCTTATTTTGACTGTCCGTTTTTTTTTCCTACTTAGTATATCAGACACTGTTACATAGTTAAAAAAAATCTGACTTCTTTGATGCCTTTGTACCAAAGTTGGACAAGAAATCTTTATAAATCAGTTTTGTCAGATAAACACAAGAACTACTTCCTTTGTAGCTTAAAATAAATGAGTCCCAAATATAGAAAGGCTACAGGTTGTCAAAGTCAAAAAGCTTACCCTAATATTTTGAATCAATAATGATGACAGCTTACACTTTACCAGATAAAATTACATATTGAAAGTGCCTGGATGGTGCTGTGTCACATGGACTTTAATTTATCTAGAAATATTCCCAGCATCCGAATACCCCTAATATGCCTACTACAAAGCAGGCAAAAAGCAGTATGTGAGTGATGTAGTAGATCCAAATCTGGATTGGAGTCGTAGGCATAAAGTTCCCCGATGTGCCGCAAGCAGCCAATGTATGCTACGCTATCCCACAATGTTTTTGATGACTGATTAAACATTTAAGTTGATAAGTTACTGTTTAACGGAACCACAGGCGGTGTAACGTAACGTAAACACCTAGCAAAACGGTGGAGTAGTACTTCCAATTTCATACCTACTACTCGCTCGTTTGCTATGCACTATGTACTGCATCAACGGGTAAGTAGTAGCTCCTATGTAGCATGTTGTGCATACTATAGGATTCGGATGCAGGGATTGTATTCCTTAAACATCACAAGATCTTTTGCCATCAACTTTTGTTATACTAATACTTTTGAATCACTGAATGAAAACAAGAGATGTTCACAAGGACTAAATATGATACAATATGTTCAGTTCTGATATGTCCCGTGTCAAGATTTTAATGTGCCAATTTGCCTGTAGCTCTATTGAACGTCAGCAAAAGGAAAGGCTCTTTTTCTTTGACGGGGCCTCAGCTTCAGTGGCTTATAGAATGACCAAATTCACTCTGAACTTGGTGACCGGATTTCTCTTCTGGCCCCAAGTCCTTTCTTCTTTTTTCCTTCTTTTCCCCAATGCCTCATTCTCTGTGTGCTTATTCATCTCGGGGAACAAAAGCTAAGTGTTTAGCTTCGAGCCAGATCAAGGGCTCTGGCTTCTTCCTCCCAGGAAAAGGTGGAATAACAAACATGGCCGACGCCGAAATCAGCCGTACCTTCTGTCGGCTCCAGACTCCCACATCTGTGCCGCACCTCTCTCTGTCTCCCACACAGCTGCTGTGGAGGCTGGGAAGGCTTCAGCCCACTGCCTCCGGGCTCCCATTGCCTGCGGGTCCCCCGGGATCCAGCTGACTGGCACCCAGACTGTCAAGCAGATGATGGATCCTACCATGAGAATCAGAATTGACAAGGGGAGGTGAGGCTGCAGGAGTGACCACCGCTGAACCTGAGGACGAGGGGCAGATGCGGTCAGCTGCCTCAGTTCTGTGTATGTGTGTGTATGTAGGTGTGTGTATCTACAGAAGTGTTTACATGCAGATATGCTAATGCCTGTGTAAACACATGCCTTGGAATGGCCATGTCTGTGGGTGGTTATTTTGGCACATCAAGTCCTTTTTTTTAGCTTTTCACTCACATCAAATTCTCCATCTGGACCCAAAGACTTTCATTAGCTGTTTGATGCTCCATTTTACTTTGAGAGCTGACAAAATATCAACACTGTCGGCACGTAATGTTTGTCATGTCTGTGTTGGACCTTCTGAAAACTCTGACAGATGATCCACAACACATGTTGAGGCTGAGGATAATTTGCAGAGGAACAAGCAAAGAAAAATAAATTAGATTTTTAAGCATTGTGGGAAGGGGTAATCACAGGTGTGTCCACAATGTTTCTTATCTTTGAGTTTCCATTGTGTAAAAAAGGAATAAAAGAAATAAAGTGCAAATTTCATTACGATAGGCATAATGTTTTGTCATTTCTGGCATGACCAGCTTGATCTTGTGATACCAGCTGGATGAAAGCTTCATTCTTGCCCTGCGGCATCCCGCTGTGCCATTGCCTCAACCAGACACAGTGATGGTAAGTGACTGCTGTAATTGTTCTGCTTGTAGCTCTTGCCATTCAGCCATCCAAACTGCCTCCTACCCCCTGGTCATGCCACATTCCCCACATGGGACATCTTTGGCATGGAGCCCCAAAATACAGAGAATCAGCATAAGAGTTTGACGTCAATGTAGAATTGCTTTCAGATCATCCCCAACCGTCAATGTCAGTTACATAAATCACAATTGGCACACTTACACTAATGCTTCTAAGAGACGCTCTGACAAAATCGTCCTCGACTGGAAATAGAAGATTTCAAAGTGAATTACTTGACTGGTGAAAGGGGTTTTACAAGTCGTCTTTTTCTGAACATTGAAAGCTACAAAGCAGCAACAAGCCTCTTCAGTGAGGAAGTTGTTAATGAATGAAAAAGACTTAAAATTAGACATTTGTAGCTAGCATCAGTGATATGTTTAAAATCAAGCCAGAAGACGTCCAACACATTTGAGAAACTGTTTTAAAGGAAACTGTAGCTGAAACAAAAAGTTACACTTTGGCGGGTGTCAGTCATTTCGTGGCAGCAGAATGGGACGTTTTAGTGCTGTTGCCTTGTAGCCAGAAGGTTCTGGGCCTAAAACGTGGCCAGGGGACTTTCTTGATTGATTTTGTATAACCCCAGTGTGCGTGCATGGGTTCTCAGTTTATCTATTTAGGTTTCCTCACACAGTCCAAAATCAGGAATGTTGGGTTCCTCTGCAGCTCTAAATTGCCCTTATAGAATAGAAGAATAGAATAGAATATCCCTTTAATAGTCCTACGAGGGGAAATTTGGTCATAACAGCAGCCCAAAAAAAAAAAAAAAATATGCAAACATGTTGAAACTCACCCCAAAAACTATTTTACAGAAGAGAAAAATATTTACTTCAGAAGGTTCAAAAAGAAGAAGTACGGATTATGCGTTGTACTGTGCATTGAAAATAGTAAAAGGTGGTGGCACCTGACCACCTCATTGACCGCTTGAGACACTAAGCTACCACCTCCCAATTCTGTAACCTAGAGAATGGATGTATACCCATTTTCCTTCTATTGCCATACCTTTAGTTGTTTTCAAATTAGAACTTTTCTATCATAAAAAAGCTGCCTGCCACAGAGTCACTTTTTAACTGCCCTGTAGTCTTTTCATGGTTAATCAAGCTGTTTGCTAATATAAATTTCCATAGGAAGTTCATAATGTAAAGTTCAAAACTTTTCGTCTTTCTTTTTAGTAGTCAAACCTAATTTACAGCCACTAATCACTTCCACACATGGTGTGACAACACCTCTGCTTCTAACATAAAAATTTATTGATTGCTCTTTGTAGGAAGGTTAGAAAACAATACTTTCAACACTGTTAATTCTAACTCATTAACGAGAAACTGGAATCGGCTAACATCTTCTTAGGCAGACACAAGCTTTACAAAACAAGAGATTGGAAATCGTCCCAAAATCTCAGATTTGTAACACTTTCTCGTCATTATTCAGTTTTTTGTTGATCTTCCTAAAAACATTCATACAGTCTCTTTCTAAAAACAGTGTCCCAGATTTACTGTTTGGTTCAAAGCGTTCTCGTTGACGGCACAAATCTGCACAATCCAGCCAGATAGAAGCCAAACAAAGGCAAATAGCAAATTTATAAAAATGCACTCTTGCTTCTGCAAACAGAATAAAACCAACTACATCGCCCCACAAGTGTTTATTTAGCAGCTACTGTATTTTCTCCATCGTCATCTCTTGGAGAGATTATGCATGCTCTCAGATGCTCCGGTTGCCTCTTGTAACCTTGTTGACTATGCCAGACCCACCCCCCGCCCCCTCTCCAACCAGGCACAGAAACACACTCATGAGCGTGTACGCGCGCACACACACTTAAGCATGCTCAAGAAGACCAACAGAGGAGAGAGAGGGGGGGTGGAACATGAGGAGAGGATAGCTTACTGTACTTTACATCAAATATTAAATTGTTTACTGTGGTAAATAGACTCATCTTGGCCCAGTCTGTTTGAAGTGACAGTTGTGGGTAAAGAGGATCAGCCTCGTTCATGTTGCGGGGACACTTTTACTGTAACTGAGGGACTCATTTACCATTCCCTCACTTGTGTCTCCCTTTAAACACACTCTCGCTGGAAAGGCTCTCACTCTGCATTAGTCAGGACTGACTCTGATTTCTTTGCTTTTTCTGAGTTAATATTGGAACCCCGTAGCGGTCTCTGTCCATTTGCTTATGTAACAAATGTCACATGGTGAAGAGGGGGAAATGGGAAGAGAGGAAACGGTAAAGAACTCTGAAGGAGTTGTCAGCTGTTCGTCACAGCGATGAGAAAGCTGAAAGAATGCCATCAGACCATCATCATGTCTTTTTATCTACAGCTTGTGAAGCAACACGAACTGAAACGTAACCTCGGGGGGAATTGTGATGTTGTTACCGAGCCTCAATGCATTGGCCAAAACTTGTAAAACCAGATGAATAATTCACATGATATCTTCGAGAATCTAATATCAAATGTTGAAAGAAGTAAATAAAATGAATAAACACGTAAATGAAGCACCGGGTGAATACGTGAAGACATAAAAAATATATATATAAAGGAGCAGCCGGGTGGGTTGGCATCTCAACCAGAGGTATGTTGCCATCTTCTGGTTTTAAAGTCAAACTTCAAGAGCATCAGCATTAAGGCCTAATGCTCCTTGGGGGCCTCTTTATCATTTCCATTTGTCCCTTTAATACAGAGAAACTTAATCTTTCCTTCACTGTGTTGACTTCATTTTTTAAATACACTTAAAACCAGTTAGCAGGACAATCTAGACTTATGTTTAACTGAAATTGAGTTTGAGTTTTCTCATATAAAAATGTATGCAATTAAGCAAATCTTACAAAAAGGTAAGTTTATTGGAAGGAAAAACAAACCTAAAAGGCTTAACATTGATGTATTGTCACAAGTCGCTTTCTGAATTTAGGTGCCTCTGTTGTTCGTCTCATTTACATGTCTGATTATCCACATATGCCCTCCTGTTCCTCTGCTGCTCTAAATATGATCTGTGCAGTGGCAGGGTGTTAATTGGCTTGGCCCTGCAGTGTGTGCGTGCATCGGTGTGTGTCTGCAGCTCAGCGCAAATGTTTGCGTATGTATATGTCAGCATGTTGACAGCGTGAGCAGTGTCGGAGCCTTTCTCTATGGCCCAGCACATGTAGTGGCTCTTCCCCATTATGAGTGGCTCCTTCCTCTGTTGAAAACACGCGCACTGTGCCTCCCTAGCCCTGTTCGGTCCTGCTGGGCTCTGCGAGGCCCCATCTTTGGTGCACAGGACCAGACTTTTTCTATGCGTCAGGAGAAAATGTAGTGGGAAATGATAAAAACTCTAGAGGTTTTTTTTGTTTGTTTAAAAAAAAAATCAAACTGTACATTTTGCAAATTTTATAAGAGAAAACAAAAAAATCATAAACTCATATGTAAGAAATACAAACTAAAATCATTGGCAAGGTTTTCTTGAATGATCTGTTGTGTTTTCTAGGTAGAATATTAAATTCTTCCTGAAGGCTTTTAAGTGTACTTATGCCTGTATAAGATTTAAGTGATAACTTGAATAAAACAAATTGAAAACAAAAAGTTATGACATGTATTACATTTTGTTCAAATTTATTGATTTATTCAGTTACATTGTAATATTATCTATGTGATATCTTTAATTTTTTATGTACAGAATTATGCAGAAAAGTAGAATAAAAATTCACTGAAGAAATAGAAATATTGAGGTGCTTACAATGTGGAATCAGAAGCTGATGAGCTGGTCAATTTGTCAGGTTATTTCCTCTTGCTGCTACTTTGTGTTTCAACTTTAGTTTCTAAAACATTGTTATTTCACTTGGACCCTTTTGTGGTGTTTCTTCCACTTGCGTTTTTTTATGACCACAAAACGTCCGAAAAATCAAGTTGTTGTTTTTTACTTCTAAGTGAAGAAAAAGTCTAAAAGCATTGTTAAATCCAGCTGAACCAGGAGCACTGTGCTACTCTGTGCTTCATGCAGTCATGTACTTTTTCTGGGATTTTAATAATTCTGAAAGCAGTAACCATCATTTCCCTAGTCTCAGGTTTGTCCACTTTAAGTGGGATTCAGAAGAAGTTTTTACTTAATACGTTATACCTTTATATGTTGTTTGCAGGACTTTTTCTCCTATCTGACTTTTTTTCTCTCTCTTTAGCTGTTCACTTTAGAGATCACAGATAAGTGTGTTAGTGTATGCGTGTGTGTGTGTGTGTGTGTTTGTGTGTTTTTATTACATCTACAGATTTCACAAGCTTTGTGTCATTATTTTGTTGTGTCCAGTAGTTCTTTTGTTTCTAACCTGCTAAAGTGAGACTTTTCTTTTAATACTCTGCTGGGATTTTTTTCTGGTTTTATCATGGGGTTGCCACATGGAGTGGACACATCTCAGAAATTGTCACAAGATGATCAATACGTCTGCTAAAGTGACACTGACACACACAGTGAATATAGTGTCCCCTCTCTCTCTCTCCTATATCTTGTGTTTTCCCACTATCCCTTTCTTCTCCTCCACGCCTGCAGCAAGACAGCTGTGTCCATCAGGCCATGATGCCTATGACATGGGTCACACACTAAGATCTCTTGGTGATCATGGAGGTTGAGCAGCTTTTCTGGCCGTTTATGCTGGGAGCATAGGATATGATCTTTTATGCAGTTGTCTATCCCCATGTGTGTGTGCGTGTGTGCGTGTGTAAGATTACATGTAAATAAAAATATGCCAACATTAAAAAAAACCAAAAGAAAAGTTATTGATTTCTTTTTTATGCTCAAATGATTTTTTTTTCTCTGTATGCAAGACAAAATATAATATGAAAATAAAGCAAACAAAATATATTAAAGAAACTGTTATCCCAAAAACAAATTTTAATTATAGTAGCAACAATTACAGAGATCTATTTTTACAATTTCCAGTTTGTCAGTGTCGTTTCACTTGAAATACCTGATGAGGTGTCGTGCAATAATTTCCACAAAATTTAGAAGCCACTCTGTCATTTCATTTATCGCATTCCCTTATAATTGTATGGTAGATCAAATATATAAATTATTTGCTCTATTTCTCAGCTGAAAAATAACCTGGAGACATATAAATTAAAATAGAAAATTGACTTAACTAAAACCAAAAATCGAATGTAACATTTCAAATGTGTGTATACATAAATAAATAATGTTAGCATCCTAACTACATAATTCCCAGCAATATTCCATCCTAAAATTCGAACCAATTCATCCAAACTGTATAATATAATATTGTGGGTGTGTAAAATAAAATCAACCATATTTAATATCAAAACTATATTTAATGTTCTTTGGAAAAACAAAAAGCGAAATAAAATTGGGTTACATTGATCCATTAAGAAAGCTGTAGCAGTATGATTTTTTTTATCAAAGGAAGCAAAACAAATCAATGTATACGCAAAATATATATATATATATACAAACTCATGCATTTGACTGTTAGTTGATTTTATCTAAATGTTTAATGTATTATAGACCCTGATTAAATGTAGTGTGATTGCTGCGGTTTTCTATTTCATTTTGAACTGAGTTTTAGTTGTCCTGATGAAAATCGTTTTGTGCTATTAAAACTTAGTTGATCTAGGTTTTGGTAATCCATCACCCTCTGCCATATGGTGTCGTATTTACAGTGAAAATATTGCCACACATTGCCACAGCTGCTCCAGTTCACTTAGTGTGGGGTTTTAAGGAGCAGCTAAGAGCTTTGTTCCAACAGCTTTGAGGCTTTGATGTCCGGGAACTGGATATTCCCCCAGATCTGGAACACCGTCCCAGAATAAACACTGTGGTCTGGAGGTTAACTTGCAGAGCGCTCTATAGCCTGAATGCTTGAAATCCATACCGCTTCAGTGAGTGTGCCTCCTCTCCCCTCCTTTCCCCGCCTCTCCCTTCATTCATTCATTGCTTTTATTCTTGTTCTTCTTTCTGTTTTTTCTTTTGAAACTTGTCCTCATCTTGGGCTCCTACTTCATTTCTTGTCTCTTGTCTTTCGTCTTGTGTTCCTTTTCTCTCGCAGAGGCTCATCTGAACAGTGGAGCCATGCTCTTTTTGACCCATGCTTGTCAGAGTTAATTGTATGGGTTTAATTACAAAAACACATTTAGCATGTTGAAAGGGGTTTAAGTTAAATCCTTCCTCTTCAGACCAAACTCGAGGATTTAGACATGGCAGGGCTGTATCAGCTATCTGACTCAGATTAGATGTTGTCTCTTATCTTACTACAGACGATCTTTTCAGCTGTCTTTTATTCAGCTGTCTGTCTGACGCTTTTGCTGCCTGCTTAGATGCTCTTAGCATGGCAGCCTGATTTACATGATGTCTCCACTAACTGCTGCTTTCACCTCGATGTTCCTTGTTTCGTTTTCACTCAGCAGGTCAGAGATGAAGCTGCAGAATGAAAGAAAATTACAAGCTTCTACTACAGATTATAAATAAATGTTGATGTATTCTGACTTTAACGGAATATTTTGGGTTTATGTGTGTGCATGCTCTCAATTGATCTGAGATATGCAAATAAACGTGTATTTTTGCCCAATTAAAGCTTGCATGAGGAAAGAAACAAAAAAAAAAAGGAATTTGATAGATATTTTCAGATAGAACATAATGACATAATTCTGCAGAAAACTCACTTCCAGGCTTAATTCAGCCGAGTCGAGTCCATTGTGAAGCAGCCAGCGGAGCTCTGTTTAATCACAAGGATTTGCCTGTGATTGACGGACTGTTGACAGCAGTACTGGGCCAGTATTTAGCAAGGTCTCAGGACCCCCGTGGCTAAAGTGAATTTTATGGGGGCACTGGTGGGTCGCTGGCGTAACCAGAAGTCAGCTGGGTTTTTTGTGTTGTTTTTTTAAGCTGATGCAAATGAAGGTATTTCATGTTGACATCTAGATGTCTGGGGGTGTGATGGTTGATCACTTTGTGCATGGTGGGAAAACAGGAGTGCATGCAAGTCCAAACACCACAGCATAGTCTGTATAACTTTGAGTGTGACTGTGTGTGTAGTTGCACCCACCACTGTCCCTCTTTGTGCCTGTGAAGAGAGTACGGTACATTAACAGACCTAATTTACAAAGTATGGAGTCTCCAGACTGATACAGTTAAAGATATGTGAGGGTTAAGCGCTTGGTTAAAAATGCTTGGACCAGACATCGAAGAACGATTGATGATGATCTTCTAAGACTCTCATTATGAGTCCTGAATAGAGCATTTTAATCTCAGATATTAAGCGTTTTTTTGTTTTGTTTTTTAATAAATGATTTTTATAAAATCTTGCTTATTTTCAAATTAGTTAGTTGTTTTTTCACAGGCTATAAGCTTTTTATAATGTTCTCATGATCAGTAGGTTATCCCTGTAAAAACGCTTAGTCTTTACATGTAAATGCTCTCTGCTTTGCCAATGTTAGTTAAGATATGCTCTCTGAATATTTATGTATAGAATCAAAAGGAGATGCGAAAGGGGGACAACGTTTCTGAAGAAAACAAACATGATTTAACATGGTGATACAAAGTTTTTACCTGGCAGCTAAGGTTGTATTAGCGAGTTGATTTGTCAGGTTATATGCTCAGGTAGAGCCTGCAGTTGGTTGCTTAACAATTGGTTGCTGTTTTTTTTGTTGCTTTTTTGTATATCTAATTATAGCTTGAAAATGGGAAATGTTCATTAGAATGATAAAGAATACTTCTTTAGTTTCCATACAATGTGATTTTCATAAACTTATTTTATTACAAATAAGTCTGACCAGTCAAATGTGTCTTTGTTGTAAATGAGGGGAAATAGTGTAGGAATGTTTTTCATTGAGGCAAGTGACTCACAGTTTGCAGCAACAGTTGGGAGAGGTGTAGTAATATGTTACTCTATGCTCCATTCCGACATCTAACTTTAGGCCATAGGAAATGTATGAAGGGAATTTCTTATTCTTTTTTTATTTATTTATTTTTTACTACAGGTTCCTTGGGGAAAACCTTCACTGTTCCTCTACATTCAGAGGCCGATTTGGTTATCACAAATAGCTGTTAGAGCAAATGACAACACCTTAAAGTGTAACTTTAATAAGTTTTTTAAGTGTAATAAGTATTTGATGAGGAGCTACAAACCAGATAATCATCAATCTATCTAGCAGATAAAGAGGGATGATAGATTTCTTAGTTCTATATTTTTACACGAATTATCATACATGATTTAAGATAATTTAGGTAATATTTTAAATGTGAAAATTATCCATCAAAATCCCTGTGGTTTAACATTTATAAATTAAACTTTATTGCAATTGGGACTTACACAATGAGACTGTTAGAAGAAAACAGAAATAGAATTTCATATTTTCATTGATATGAATAACATATTCCCCTCAGAAGTGAGAATTTGGCATATTCTTTTTTCATGTTTTCTGATTTACAATCACTGCAGGCAGTGTTGAGGTCTAGGTTTTGTGGACACCACTGCCTCTATGTGTAACACTGAGAACTGCAATCCCATTAATTTTCATTATGTTACAGTGTCTAAGATTCAGAGATATTTTTTTAAAGGCAATACATTTTAGTGTTGTGTTTTATATTCAAAGCAATGCCTCCAACTATCATTTTGTTGTAATTTGTCCCTCCTCCCTTTTTTATGTGCAATCACGTTTTTTTAAGCCCAAAGCCTGTCACTCATGCATTAAAATGAAAACAGAAAACATCACCACAAGCATACGTTTCGACTCACATAACTGATTTCAAATTTCCCCCTTTTTACCAATGAAAGGATAAAAAATTGGAATGAACGAAACACGATTCTGAGGTTTAATTGCTTTTTCATGATCCAGCAATCCTGCAGGAAAATGCAGCATAAAAAGAGGGTAAAAAAAGCCCAATTAGAGTCTTTTCACTTTGTGCTGCAGACAGCAGGGTTCAGGGCTGATTGTCTTTCTCTGCTAGTTGCTCTGCTCCAGAAGGTGATACTGGGCTGGACCCCTGTTACCCTCCGAGCCTTCTGTTAAATTTGGCAGAAAAAACGTCGGCGCTCGAGGAAGAACAAAGGCGTGCCGGGTTTTTCACCACAGAACCAGGCAGAAAAAAAGAGAATCCCTGAAGAATGGATTAATTTGGTCTAATCTAAGAGACCCATTCCACGCTCACTCTAGCAGTGAGAGGTACTGGAGCAAGCAGGAAGCAGCTCTCCTTCTTGATAAATAAAATAATTAAAAGTTTTATATTGTGCTGCTGCTGTACAGCAGATGCTCTACATTAATTGGTCTATGAAGGCCTGACCCAGGGTTCTGGTAAAAGGCTTCAGGAGGCATATTTGTAATTTGGTATTACATGGCGTAAGTGATATCCATCCCATACATGATACAGTTCTAAATGTTATACGTAGTTCAGGGAGACAAGTCTTTTTTGGAGGGCATGTTTTAACAGCAGGTAAGTCCCAAACACCATTCATCAGAGGCCTGCTCTCTCCCTTCATATGGTCACAGCCATGACTGATGGGCTTGTCTTTTGTATGAATGTTTAGCTCAGTGGAAAGCCATATGGCACTGGCACCAACTCCAGCCTACAACCTCCTACTGCAGGAAAGAAGAGGAGAAGAAAGTCAGACTGGTCTCCAAAACCACATACAAAAAAACAAACAAACAACACAGTTAGTGTTATTTTGGTAGCCCACTTGTGAATGTGACATGGGCCAATCCATGCCTCATTTCATTTAACACAACAGGGTTGAGTTATGGCTTAACCGGAGTGCTGGCTTAAACATTCAACCTAAAAAGAGTGTCTTAAAGTTGATAGGATCCATGAGTAACTAGTATTTTTAGGAAATAACCTGTAAACAGCAAACATTGCTAATAAACACCAGAATGTCACCTACAATACAAAACACTTACATTGTCTTTTAACATGTAAAATTATGTTTTACAAAAAGAATTAACAGAAATTATAAGGATGTCTAGTTTTTAACTTTAAAATTGTATCTTATGAAAACAAACTTGTTTTCAAACTAAAGAAACCACTTTAACTTTTTACTTATTAGCTAGACCCAATAATCTCTAAAATCTAAAGTCAAGGTTTTTTTTTTTTCTTTTAAAATGAACTAATATATATTTTAAGATAAATTGGATTTATCCCTATGTACTGTTGCGGAGTCTGCTCACAGTGGTGCAGTTCTGGAGGGCTGTAGAAGGGTGCTTATTACATAGCTACAGAAATAAATAAAACACGAAAGATATCACCTTCAAAACAAACCCAGCTTTCTTTTATTAAAATAGCTTATTTAGTAAATCTTTAACATTTTATGGGTGACGTATTTCCAATATCAATGTAGCACATTCATGGACATCTAAAGGGTGGATAGTGTGACTTTAAAATGCCCGGGTATGGACGTTAAAGCTACCAACGACTGAGATGAAAATCTTTAACCATATCTTGAATTTGCTTAGTTAGATTTGGGTCAAAGTAAAGGGTTTACATTTATAGTTCACATTTAAAATTAAAAAGATCACAGAAGAAAAAAAACACAAATAGAAACTTAATGTATAATAAACATTTTCTTGAGAAACAATTTAAATTAGATTAAATTAGATTAACAAATTTATGTTTAGTGTTTAACACTGAATTTAAATGTCTTCAAATAACCACATTTTTGCTCCTTAGGTCTATGGCTGTCGACCAGCTAGCATCGCTTGCACTAGCTTGGCTGATACCTTGCAAAAAAAAATGTTGCAAAAACAAAAACTTTTAGAAAACCCAAAGATAACATAAATATATATATATATAATTTATTTTTTTATTCAGTCCGCAATGCTTTTAAGACCAGTTCTTTGGTCGAGGTGTGAATGTTGAACATTAGCTCTAGCTAAATAAGCAACTATTAAGCAAGTTAAATGCTAATGCTATAAGTAAATAAGTAAACAGACACATTATTGTAAACTGAATTCAATAAAACAACACAATGACAGTAACATGAAACTGTATGATTTTTTTTATTTCATTTTGTGGCGAGGGTTCATTGAAGTCATGTTGTTGAACAGTTTTAAAATATTGGCCTATAAAGAAGGGTGACGCCCAATCTTTTTTACAACTCAAAATACCGGATCAGAATTTGGAGCCGATGTCTGGTTAAAAAGACCCAACTCTAGAGCCAACGGTGTAAGCTCAGTATTCTTCAGTGTGCACAAGTAGACTAATACTTAAGATCATAAAATATAAAAAAATGAAGTGCAAAATTACAAATATGGTTACAGAAAGGAACTGGTCACAGCATACAAAGTAAGTGCATAATGCATTAATAGAGCAAGAGATTTTAATAGAAGAGGTGTTGGTGGTGGGAGGTTAGGGAGGTGGTGCTGGTCCATCTGTCCTAAGCAGCCTCTCTCTCGGTGCTGCTGCCGCCCCCTCGTGAGAGAAGCACAGCTGTTACTGGAATAAAGAGAGACCTACTGTCCAGAATAGGGGCCTGCACTCCTCCTCCTCTTCATCCTCCATCTCTATGCCCCTTTAGCCCTCCACCTTCCTCTGCCCAAACAACCCTGCGAGAGGATGAAACGAACCAGCGAGCCCAGCCACTGTGCAGTCAGCCTGCGCGTCTGCAATTTCAAACCTCTTTAGATCATTTTTCATGCTCGCCAGAAATGAATAATGCACACATTAACTTGTGCCAGTTAATAAATTTCCGTCTCACTGCACTATATTTTTCAATAAGGGTCTAGCTGCTTTCGTTTTGTTTTGCAAAACAGTCTCGCAGGGCTCCTGCTGCAAATTATCCCAGCCCCCCCTCCATCTCGATTCATCCTCAGCCAGGGAGACTTTCCTTGATGTCAGATATCATAAAATGACCCTAAACTGGCTTACATTTCCAGTCTTGCATGCAAATGTCAAGGATTATATTGACCATTTTGTTAGCATGTATCCATGACCGTTTATTGTCATTCGTAGCGCTTCTCTCAGCTGAAGATAATACCCTGCAACATTTTTCACAAGAGTGCATCCTCAAAAATTCTGCCCCCAGGGCACTGCTACAGAGAAACAGAATCAATCTTGGGGAACTTCCAGGCTTTGTAAGGGAGCCAAATTGGCAGCCGATGTCCATTATATCAGTTCAAACAAAGCCCTGACTAGCATCTGGCCGCACTGGGCATTTTACAGTGCATCTCTAACTATTAATCATTGACCGCGACATCACAGACTCTCAAGAGGGTGGCTGGATGCTCCACTGCAGAGAAAGCTGCTGAAAATGCCAGGGCATGTAGGCGCGCAGTCCCAATGCCTGCTGACAGTAGCCCTCCTTAAAATGACAGAGTGCATCGGAGCCAGACGGACAGAGCGGCGTCGGGAAGGCTCTGTGACAGGCGAGGGGGACCCCTCTGAAAATGCCACCGTGCCATAGTGGCCCACAGTGTTGTAGTGCACTGGTAGTATCTGCTCCGAGGTTGTGTCAAGTAATATGATCTAGATGAGGCAGACGGGGTGGGTCCCTCTCTAGGATGTGGTTGGGGTGTCAGACAAGCTGCTCTTCTAATAAGGACTGCCATTCTAATGCTCATTCAGTCCGTCTAACCTCTGACCCATACGGTTAGAAGAAACAGAGGGAGGGGCCAGCTGGGAGGGTGGGAAGGATTGTGGGTACAAATGTGCACTATTTACATCAATTAGACAGGCAAGATGGAGGTGCCCATCAGAGCCCATTAGGATTGTTGTTGCTAGGGGGAAGCGGGAGGAAGGGACACCGAGGGCCCTACGGAGCCCCAGCGGACACGTCACAGGGCCGCCCTTGATCACATCCTGTCACATTGATGAGCCACTCGTACAAATGTACATTTTGATAGTTACTGTGCACTTCAAGCTGCCATGCCGGCTTTCAGTCTTACAGCACACACTACAAAATGCATTTAAGTAACTCGCTGCACTCAAAAACAAACTGGTGAAAAACAGCAGTTTTTGGGGTTGTTTTACTAACAAAGTACCAGGTCAATAAAGACTGTTCAAGACCTAGATTCATCTGTAACAGGACTGGGGGCTGGATTAGACATGCTGGGTTAGGTTTTAAAGTTAAACCTAGACAGAATTAACATTTCTTTATTCAACACTAATGCAATAAAACTTTAAAAAAAAAAAACAGCAAAAAGAATCAAGCTCGTTTTACCCAATACAACTTATACTGACAAAGAAATTGATAAATAACACTTTACTAATTGGTATAATTTGTCTGTTGATTTAACAACTAATTATTTATTCAAGACGGAGTACTGAATGCAGCTACCACTATCTTGTGCTAAATACTTAGCAGGTAAAAGCTACTGTATATGTTGTCTTCAGTGAACAAACTTCCACACCCAATGACCTTAATATTAATACACTGCATACTGTTACCATCCTATCATTTTCTAAATTCATCCTTTTGTAGAAGTTTAGTGTGTCATGTTATAATTCAATAGTGTGGTCTGCAAATATTGATAAGTCTTCACCAACCCAACTAACTGGGTCACCATTTCGGACCTTTTGTTAATTAAAACTGCACAACTTCTGACCCAGCGTTTTATTCCTCCCTTTCTTCTAGTGCATGTGTGATTTATCTTGGGCTACTACTCATGCTTCTAACCGTTGCCAAGGTGGCATGTGATAGATCACTACCTTTCCAGGTTTTATTCCACCTCACAAACCACTGCAAACAGGCTCCAACCCTTGTGACCCTAGATGGATGAGATGAGTATGGTCATTGCTAGATGGATGTGTTTGTCCAGGCCAACTGTTTACCCATACAATGAAATTATGCATTTCTCTACATTCTTCTCTTTCAAGCACCATACCAGGTTATTTACTAAAGAAAAGTTTCAGCCTCATGGATGTGCTGTGGATACCAGCCTGCCCTGATCTTGGCGGCCTCTTAGGTGACTCATCTGCAGCTGTGTGGTGGCTTCCAGGGTGGCTGGATCTCCTAAATGTTGTTTTCTCACAGTAGTATCATTCTAGATGTTTATTTTTTTATAGTATGTTCAATTAAAGAGATAGGGTACGGATTAAGTCGTGTTTTTGCTTTGAAGGGGTGGGGGACATGGTGTGAATGTGTCTTTTTTTGCTGAAACTTAAATTGTTTGTGTATGATTGATTTGAATATAAACGTTTTGTTTCGTTTTTAATCTTTTCATATTTCGGGTTTTAACATGTAAAGCCCTTTGTGCCGAATTTATGATGAAAAGTGCACTACAAATAAAAAAAATGGATTTGATTTGCAGTAGTACAGGGTGGTTGAAAGACTTAAAACACAAGTCAGCAGAAGTAAAAATAAATGTTGTTTTTTTTTCACTGAAAATGTATTTTTGTCTTCAAAACAGCCATGCTGAATTTGGGTGTCAGGATCACAAAGACCAGATGGATTTCTGAAATCATATGGCCCTTTGGTTATTTTCCTAGCTTTTATATTAATGTTACAAGCCACAAAAAAAAAGCCAGAGTCTAGTTATAAAAAAAAGTTTGAACACCACTGGATTGAACAAATAAGCCCACAGACTTTAGTTTGTAGATGTACGCAAATATTTAGGATAATGAAAACCTCACCTCAGTTCACAATGCAAAATCACATCTTCAAAATGGATTTCGGGGGCTTTGCGTGTGCCGGTTTATTGTATGGCGGGTTCTGCTGTTGGTGTTTATCAAATGCAAAACAGCTCACCCACTGTTCCAAAACATCCTCGGTGGGTTGAAATTAGTGCTCCCCTGCTTCTTGTTTTTCTGTTGAAGAAAATGCTACAAAAAAAGGGATGTCAATGTTTTTTTGCTTTTTTCCCCCCAATAATTTTTGCAACTGTTAAGCCAAATTCCTTTTTCAGTTTAATGTAATTTTCCCAGAGAACAAATAGATATCACTTCCAACACTTAGCCACTGATTACGATGAGCAAAACTCATTAGTGTGAGTAATTACAACACAGTAAAGAGGTGCCCTGTAGCTGATTTTGATACATGTTGTGGTGGTAGATCCACGCAGGTAAAAGATGTAGAGAGACCTAAGAGAACAAGAAGAGGACTTCCTAAAGCTGTAAGATCCTATCTTTTATTAATGTCAACTCCCCCTTGAACAGCAGGTTTTTGTAAATCAGAATGGATAATGAAGATGTTGGTGGGGCCGGGGAATCCATCTCACATATTTTATGATAATGAAAGGTATTCAAAGAATGATTATGATAAAAGTGAGCTCCCCCACTGGTGTCCCAGCACAGTCTGTGCTCGCAGACAGTCGGCTACAGGCACCAAATGAAAAGATCATTTGAAAAATAAAGGGGGGGATCCATAAGTACAGTACATTAATAGAATAGGTGATGGTTATGTAGCCAATCGAACACTGGTAGCACCGTGAGTTACTCTGCATGACAGAAAATAATGTGAAGGAAAAAGCCTTAGTGTTGAATGTCACTATCCTATCATTTTTGATCTTCCTTTTGTCTGTATTCCCTCCCTAGTGTGAAGTCTTCTCGCCACGCCGACCTTAACACGAGTCTTGTTGAAACAGGTTTCATCTTGAACCAAACAACACGTCAAGAACACAGCACATATTTGTTGTAGTTTCAGATTTATCTACCTCTGGATCTCACCATCAAAGCAGCAACAATAAAAAACAACGTGGAGCGGAGGAGGAAATTTCATGATGTGACATTACTTGCATTTTGAGGAGGTCACAGACGGAGGACACCGATGGTCGTGTGTGCCGTGGCACCCCCCGATGAGCGTATCAGTAACATCTTCCAAGCATCAAAGCGTCAACTGGTGTATTGTACTGTATGGGTAAACAAACTTAGCCGCCCCTAAAGCAAAGCCATACCAACCCGCCACAGCTTCAAAAGTTTCCTGCAAGCTGTAGGAAGCAGGTGAAAAAATAGAAGTGCGTTGAACTTTGACCTCGGGTGCACACTTGTTGACTGATGTTTCACACTGGGGTTGCCTTTTTCCCCCTTCCTAGCACTCTTCAATGGAAGCCGGCCCGTGTGCAAGAGGGATGTGTGTGAACGCGAATGTGCAGTCGGGAGTCCCTGGGGAGATCATCCACGTCTCCCTTTGAAGGCTCTGCCCTATAGAGCCATCATCATACAGGACCGGCCACGGGTTTCCTGTCTCAGCCGACCCCTCGTTTTCTTCTGGACACTTGAGAAAAACTTCCCAGCAGAGACACCTTTCTCCTATTAACAACACAGGCAATAGGAGGAGTAGGGAGGCGAGGTTATTTTGAACCTTGAAGGGCCGTTCCCCTCAGAACCAAAAAGCATAGAAAAATATGTTCAGTAAAGCATCTAACAAAAGTATTAATGTGAACTGAACTTCGCCAAACCTCAAAGTATTTCATTAGGATTTTACATGAAAGACCAACATGATGTAGGGCATAATTGCGAAGTTGAAGAATGGTTGTTCCGAAAGATCTGAAAAGTTTCCGACAAAACTTTACAGAACCACCTGTTATTGCAATTACAAATGTAAAGCCTAGTTTATACTTCTCCAACAGCAAATTTGCACGCAGACGTATTGACGGAGACGCTTTTCGTTTATGGTTCTCTGTTTCTTTCTCTTTGTTCTCCATTGGTGCTAACTTTTCATTGGGGCTATGCCTACTATCCGGCAAGTATCACAGCATTGTTTCAGGTTTTTTCTCGTCTGTGGACACATCCCCTCAAGGAGCAATGAATGACAGAAAGTAAGTTTTGATTAAGCTGTAAAGCTTTTTACTAGAAGTGCAACTCATAGAATACTCTAAAAACGCATGGAAACGAACATAGCAGCCTTTTTTGTGGTTCTCTAAATCGCCAAAAGACCGAATTAGAATCCTTTCAATATAAAGCATGTAGTGCCCAAACGGTGCATTAACTACTGATTACAGCTGCTGTAGAGCCTTATTCTGGTGAAGTGATTTCTGGCTGTTGCTGAACTGATCACAGGCATAGATTCTACGTTGACGGATGGGGCTTGACTCTGTCCATCCTTGCGTAGGTGATGGAGAGCCCTTGCCTCGATGGATAATGGCGCTGCGTCAAAACGTAGTAGTATAAACTGGGCTTAAGTCTATTTCCAACTTACACACAAGAGTTTCTGGAAGATAAACCTAAAGGGGAAGTTTTTGTTTTTTCCAACCTGTACCATATTTCTAGCATCACGTTCATTTACTCACCCAGACAAAGTTGGAGCAACTTGGAGTCCTTCAGAAGAAGTTTATATCCAGTCACAATCAACGTATATATCCATATAATGGGAGTCATGAGGGCACAGCAAGTGCCACCTCTAGAAAAGGCCACAAAACTCTCGCACTACTCAACTCAGAGTTTGGAGCATCTCGGTAGTGCTTCTTTGTTGTCTAACAACAAACCGCCGTTTCAGGGACGTTACTGCAGTGCCCCCTGGCAGTTGTAGTGTGAGTTTTACTCTGCGCTATACGATGGTCTTAGTCCACTTGGTCATTTTTTTGTGCAATTTGGAAACATGCAAGCGTGAACCATGTTGATGTTTGCAGTAGCAAGTTCTGTCTAACCGTCTACTTCCACAGAGCATAGATTGAAAGCCCTGCTCAGAGTACAACTGTCATGGTGGCGACATCATTGAGATTGCATTTCGTTTTAAGCTAGAATCGGTTGGAAAAAAACTCCTAATTACCCCAGAAGACAGCAAAGTAGCACTTCTGAGACCCTCTGAACTCCAAGGGGAATAGTGCTAGCGGTTCATATCAAAACATCAGTGAAATTGAAGGAGTTTTGTGGCAGATAATGCCTTAGGGGCGACACTTACCATGCTCCCACAATGCCTATTATATAGATATAAACTGATCGCGACTGGATATACTCTTCTTAAGAAGGGCTCCAAGTGGCTCCAAACTTGCCTGGATGAGTAGGTGAACGTAATGCATGCTAGAAATAAGTTCCATGTTCAATAAAAAAACAAAAAACAAAAAAAAAACTTACCCTTTAAGATTTAAATGAAAAATAACTTAAGGGCAGCAATTTAAGTGGTTTACAAAAATGCCGTCCAATTTCAACACCTAAAATATACGACTTAAAAAAATGTCACTGAAGACAGGTTTTTAAAAAAAAAAAAATCTGTTTTCAAGCTAAACATAAATTTTCATGCTTTTACTGAAACAGTTAAATTTTTATTGCCTAAACATTCTGTAAGTTTATGGAGGAAAATGATTTTTGCAAGTTTGCAAGAAAAGCTGAATGGCTGAAAAAGCAATGAAGATAATTATTACCAAGACTTCTTTTGAATTTGTTGTGCAATATAGCTCAAGCTCAGTCAGGACTAATGACAAAAATTTTTAGGTCTTGCCACAGGTTACTAATTTGATAAAAAAAATTGTGTGACAATAAGAATATAATTAATAAATCTTAGAGTATGAGCAGTATATAAGGCACTGTGTATGAACAAGCAGTTAATGAAAACCAGCTGTCCCAGTTCCAGTTTTTTGCAGGTGCACGAGAGTGCTCCCAGCCCAAACTGTTGCAACTTTAAGTTAAGAAACATTTGAAACTTCTGAAAAGCACCCAACTTAAATAAATCCACACCAGATTGCCTGGACCTACATGTGCGTGTTGCTCTGTCCAGCTGACACAACACAGGGTCAGAGATGAAAAGAGGATGGGGTTCATCGTGGATCAGGTCCACATGGTCTTCAAACGGGGCTTCAAACCAGCAGAAGCATCCAACACCCCTGACCAGTACACCCCCATGAAATCCAATTAGCTATCTGACACTTGGGTCTCATACATGAAAGAGTCGGTAATAATAGTTGAACTACAAAACAACATTTACGACTGTGCACCATTTCTTTTCCTTTTTCCTGCTTTTGAAGAATAAAACTGGAGCCTGGCACACAGATCGTGGTCTTTATTTCAAAATGTTCAAAGGAAGAACAAGTGAGATAAAATAATACAAAATAAAACAGTGGAAGATGTATTTTATGGCAGGCAGGGGTCCCTGTTGGGTTCCCTCAGGGTGCGTTGTGTTTAAGCTGGTCGAGTTTGCGTCGCAGCATGTTGTAGTTGTCTCTGGTCCCAGGAGCCTCGGGGTCCAACTTTAGAGACAGTTCATAGTGTTTCTTTGCCAACTCCAGCTTCCCCCAGCGATGGTACAACACCGCTGAAGACCAAACACAAGACGTCTTTCAGCTGACAAGGATGCAGCGGTTGTGATTTAATTGAATGAATGCTTTTACGACAAGTAGCCTGCTAGATGTTCCTGCTAGAATGAGTTAATGTTTTATATTAACCTTTTCATTTCAAAGAATATCCTGTCCTCACAAACATCAAAACTGCTGTGACTTTACCTAAATTGCCATGGCAACTAGCAGCATTTGGGTTGATCCGAAGGGCATGAAGAAAGAAGCTCTCAGACTCCTAAAAGAAGTTCAAACAGAAAAATAACCATTCTTTCTACTTTAAAAAAACACACAAAAAGCATTTGCTAAGGCTGAAATAAAATCACATTTTTTTAGATGCATAATATTCTCTTAGCAAGGTTGAATCACCTTGTATTTCTGTAATTTTCCCAGGACGTTCGCCAGTGAAAACATGATGGTGTGGTCATTAGGTAGGAGCCTCAGAGCCTCTCGGCCAATAAGCTCTGCCTGGCCCAGGTTACCTAGAAGACCAACAGAAAAATGTTCCGTAAGACCATATACTGAGATTTTTTTTAATGAATTTAACTGTAGAAAAGTAAACACATGAACCTCTTACATACATAAAAAAATTACTTTTATTACTAGATCTATTTGATAAACTGGAAAGAAAAAGGTGAAAACAGCCATTAACTAGCGGCCATATTTTTTATTTAATTCTAAATGCAATATTGAAATAACACGATCAGCATATCCATATTTTCCTGTCTCATACCAATAAATAAAATCCAGTACAGTTCGGAACTAAATCCAACTGAGGATTTGGGACAAGACTGATGTTCATTGATTATCTTCCTCCCATCTAACTAAGCTTTATTAACTGAGCAAAAAACACAAGGAATAGTAAAAAATATCCGTTTTGAGATAGCAGAGTTTTCTCCAAAAGACGTAGAGCTAAGGCAGCATGATATTGAAGAACCTTGCGGTGGTGATATCTATATATATTGCCTTGATAATATCAGTTGCTATATTTTCTCTTTTTTTTTCTCTTTCAATTCTATGTTTCCTAGACTTTGTGACCTTTAGCAGGTCAAATGTGAGCATCTGCTGCTGTGAGACTCTGTCCATCTGACTAAATATTACATTAGCTTAAAAAATGCAAGTTAATATTACTTCGATTATAATTGCCAAAAATAAAGGCACTCCTAACACAGAAAACGGTGGTTCTACAAAGGATTGGGTCAGGAGGGATGTATCCGAATGCACGCCAAACTTTTTTGTTAAATTAATACATAATTTTTCTTCAATTATAAACAATCGGTCTTGTTTACAAAACCCCAAAAAATGACATTACAAATTGTTGTAACATGACGAAATGTAAAACATAAATAAATATGACTTCTCATGAGAGGCAAAGTAAAAGCAACACAAAGAGACCTGCTCTGATTTATTGGTAAACACTATCTAAAGCTTTTTTTTTTTTCACCCCCGACACACATGGAGGAGTGGTTTAGTCTCCTAATTACAGCTGAACGCAAGGCCCACTGAGTTATTGATCTGTGTCACAGATCTGTCTGATGTCTGGCCAGAAATGTAGAAAGAAGAGGCAGACAAGAGAAACAGAGGGCAAAACAATGGTAGTCATCTCCTGACTCACGGCCTGTGCCCTTCACACACAGCCTGCCAACATCTGATCCAGTGCGTATCTGCTGTTTGTTTTATATGTGTCAATGAGGAGAGGTGAATGCCAAATGGCATTTCCACCATTCCAAAGCGACCCCTAATGTTTCGCTTTTTGTCTTTTCTTATGGTTTACTGCAGGATTTGGGGAGACGGGCGGAATTATTCGTTTGAGATTTTGGGGAACAAAACCTGGCAGGGGAAACTCTGAGGGGGGCGCTGTCCTGGCTGCGCTTGCCCCCTTTTGATCAGGAAACACGCTGAGCCCTGATTGGACGGTTCCACTGCCCTCCTGGGAGACTCCGCCCTCGCGGGAGCAGCTTCTGACAAAACGGCTCGAGCGTTTGGAAATCAGAGCATTCTCCACACGGCAGGGAAGAGTGCCTCCAAAACTCACAACACAAAAGCTTTAATACATAAATTTCAAGCATTGGTGGTTCCTGCTCTTCCGGTCTAATCTTGTTGGCCATTTAGATTTCCTGCATTTCTGAAAACAACAAGGGTGTACATCTGTGTGTGTGTTTGGCTGTTAATGCTGTAACAAAACTGCAAAGCTCTTGTACAGTCATCTAACTCAAAAATTCTGATTGTTTTTTTTTAACAGCAGCAGCACCAAAGGAAAAGGCAAGTATGCATTTGTTCTTGTGTTTGTTAGGGTGAAAATAAAGTTCAATTTGTAGGTGTGTATTTTCACTTTTGTCTTTACCGGTATTGTCCAGAAGAATGACCATATTGTTCCACGCCAAACTGTGATCAGGTTTAAGCATAGTTGCATTCCTCCAGGCATTCAAGGCATCCACATGTCTGTTCTGGTCGGCATACTATTACAGAGAAAGACAGTGATAAACTATTTCATATTTGGAATAAAGGTTACTAATACAAAGCCAACATATTTCATGTAGTAGGTGTGTAAGGACTATAATCTGTACCTTGCAGAAGTATTCACACTGCTTACATTTTGACACATTACAACCATAAACTGTGAACCATTTTATTTAGATTTTATATAAAAGAGCAGCACTACAAATTGTTCATCTGTCATATGACTTTGAAGGGGAAGGAAAAAAACATGGTTTTACACATTTATACATGCAAAGGCAAAAAAGGAACCCCTATATTCAGTCCCGATGAGTAAACATTTTGTAAAGCGACATTTTGCTGCAGTGACAACTTTTAGGGGATGTCTCCACCAGCTTTGTATATATTGTCGGAAGTTTGTGTTTATTATTCTTTGCAAGCTGGTTTAAATTCAGTCAGACAAAGAGATGAAGAGAGTATGAACAGCGACGTTCAAGTTGTGCAACGCATTCTCAAACGAATTGTAGAATATATACAAAATGGTTTGATCTAAACCACCTCAGTAGGTCCAGCAATATGGTTCTAAGACGAAACTGTATTCAGCTCTGTCTTTCTATCGCCGTAACAAGATTCCAAGCCCCACGCTTAAGAAAAGAAGTCCCTGAGCACAACGTTGCCATCTATCCTGTGTGTTTCTTAGGTCCTGATAATGCTGTTTGTTTGCTATTCTTCAACAAAAAAAATCCTTCCCTAATAGCTGTATTCAGTTTAGTTTATGTATATAAATGTGACTCACAACATGTCATCTCAAGGCACTTTACAAGTAATTTCAATTCAATATCCATATATTCCATATTAACCGTTCAGTTCATCACTCCAATCAGTTTAAGCATTTTTATATCTCTGTATCTCCGGACTAAAGTACATTCGAGATTATGGCTACTTCTGCAAGGCAACGTACTTGATGTCATTAGTCTTTTTGAACAGAGGAAACCTCACCAGGCGGCCCAGGTTATAGTAGCAGTCTGGATATTTTCTACGGTAGCGGAGAGCGTTCCAGTAACTCTGCTCGGCCGACTCGAACTTCCTGAGGCTGTTCTGAACTATACCAAGGTTCATCCATGCAGCAGCAAAGTCAGGTCTAGACAAATTGAAAGAAGACATAACAATGACTGCACTTGGGAAATAGATAACAGTTTAGGTGAATTGAGATATTTTAGTTTCTTTAGTGCAACATACTGAATGCCAACAGCTTTAGACAAGAGCTGCTCGGCCTCAGCAAGCTCATTCTGCTCCTTCAGGATGTTCCCAAGGTTGTTCATTGCATGGACGTAGTTTGGATGTAGCCTGAAGGCCATAAGCAATAAAGGTCAGTTTCTTGCTTATTCAAATTGAAGCTTTATAAATGTGTGTTTACTTGTATAAATGGTTACTTATGCAGAAGCGTACCTGACAGCCTCTCTGTAATACTTAACAGCAGCAGTAGTGTTTCCTCTATCAGCCAGGTTTTTACCAACGTTATAATGCACCTGTGGAAAAGGTAAGCACATACGTGAGCTTTGTTGACTTATGCTTTATGTATGCCTAGAAACTTTAACAAGATTAGAAAAGACTACAAGATTATCAGCTCACATTTTAAGACTTGGGTTGAAAGATTTTAGTATCAGACTAAAGATTTTATAAACACTGAATCTTGTAGGTACACTATTTACAAGACTACACCTAGATTATTTTTAGCTTCCTGCCAAACTCCCCCCATTATACTCAGCATTATACAGTTTCTTTATGTACAAATGTTTTAGCATTCTTTGTCGAGATTAATGTTACGTCAAATAAAGACTTGCATTTAAATCTGGTACGGTATCAACAAGTAACTGGTTAACTCATATCTTTTTTTAAATCAAGGTGTTTATGCTGCACCACTTGCTCCATGCAGATGCACAGGTAGCGCTGGTTTGTGCCTGTATTCCAGGGGGCAAGGTTGGCATACACTTTGTGATTTATGGCCCATTTCTAGGCCATTTTTCAGCCGCGCGACACAAATATTGTATTTGTTTTGTATAGACCCTGCCAGGCTCCATAGGTGGCTACAAAACTGTTATTTATAAATATGACATCAATGTTTATAGCCTATTTTCCCATAGGAACCCCCCCCAAAAAAATGGATGTGTGGTATGGTGCAAAGCAATGTCGTGAACAGGATTCAAACTCACCATCATCTCGGCGGTAATCCTGCATGTTAACCAGTATGCCATAACAGCAACTTATCATGTTGTAAAGCTGTACAATAAATAATAAACCGAGTGAACAGATTACGACTCGGTGTGCACGGTTTAATAAACCGAGGGTATGGATTCTTATCCCTCAAAAATAATTTCTGCACCTAACACCTGCCGGGCTCTGTAGCTTGTGTGAGAACGGCTGCATTGTTTGTTGGTTGTTTTACGTCACTACGACTCACTAGGACTTGCGATAATATCAAACATGTTTGATTCAAAAGACAAGAGAAAGACTGGTATAAATGGGGTCGCAAACTGCAGATTATCACCTAACATTTAACGATCATGACAACGGGAGTGCGCCGAGACTCCAGCAAGATTTCTTTTTGAGACTGTGAAAATCCTTTGGTGTACGCCTGGCATTAGGCTGAATTTACAGAAATGAGTCAGAGAAATTTGACTGGAGATAGGGTTGTGGATGCTTATTCAGCTCTACTCCACCCCCCTAATTGGTTGTCTCATTTGCATAATGTGCATGAAATTTTAATGGATGCTGCATCACAGGGGTATGATTTTTTTTTAAATAAAAGTTTTTGCAGAGTAGTGTTTTTATAGCTATTTATTGCTGTGCAGTTGGGGTGGAACTGAGTTGTTGTGTTGTTTTGATCACAAATTTTGGCAAAAACACAGCGAAAAGCCGCATACAAAATCTCCTATAAACGGCTTCAACCACCGTTTTGATTCCCACTCCTTTCTTTATTTTTTAGAATCCAGTTTAGACTGATTTAGTTTAGAGACAAGATGGCCATGTAACGTTTGTCACCAGAAGGAACAAACACTGGGCGAAGTGATGAGTGAAATCTGTGTGCACAATTAGTGTGCAGTCGTTTATTTTAGAAAGAAAATGCTTTGCATATACGTCTAGGATCAGCCAGTGGTAGCTTTGAGCATGCGCCATTTATTAACATGGTGGTAAATATCTGCTTTAGCTGAGCAGGGCCGGGGTGAGCGAGCAGATCTGCAGCATAGGGACTGGCACTCTGCTGTAAGAACTCTGGGCCCACTGCAGCACCACTGCTCAGAGTGAAGAGTAACAAGTACACCTGCTTTACGTCAGATAGTACATTTACATGCAGATATACATCGAGCTTTGGGCAGTAATCTCTCAAATGGCTTAGCCAGAGCTCAGAGCCGTGTCCGAGTTTACATGTCATTCAAAAAATAGAATTAGAAAATAACGTGCGACTCCGCAACACTAGGTGGCTAGGGGGACTGCCCAGGCCCCAAAAGGTTGGCTTCATCCAGTCGTTTTATCTAGGGTCCTCAGTTGTATTTCCGAAACTCCAGTTCTGTTCCACTTAAGTCAAGGTAAGGTGTATACATGCATTTCAACAATTCAACAAGTCAAACAAAGGCAATAATTCGACTGTCTCTTGCTGAGTGTGGCCAAAGATCTCGAAAAACAGCATAAAAGTCACTAGGTTTGTCGCTAGTGTCTTTTATGAAAGAGAGTCGCTAAGAGGGTTCTAAAATAGCTATCTAAAGCGAGTTTGTTGCTATCTAAAATAGCAACAAACTCGCTATGTAGGCAAAACTTTTCCCTTCTTAATACAGGTTCGATGGGGTGGAGTTGTATAACTGTACGTAGTCATGTGACTCACCCCATCCAGTAGTACACTCAGCATCTTAATGGGATTTGAGCATTGCTAAACTAAAACATACAGTATTTTCTTTTTTTCCTTTTTTTTATGCAGAATATACCGACATGGATAAAATGATGTCAGCCAGTATTTGTACATTTTTATATATATATATATTCTTATTTATTTACCTTGGCGTTGAGCGGACAGACAGACAGGGCACTGGAGAAGAGGGTCTGTTCTGACCGCCACTGATGACCGCGGAGGGCACAGCGGACTATATACATACATAACAGGGCTAGTAGCATGACACATGCTAATTTCTGGGAAAACAAAGAGAGAGACATTTAAGAAATGTGTACAGTCGTGGCCAAAAGTTTTGAGAATTAAATAAATATTGGAAATTGGAAAAGTTGCTGCTTAAGTTTTTACAATAGCAATTTACATATACTGCAGATGTTTCGAACAGTGATCAGATGAATTGCATAGTCCCTCTTTGCCATGACAATTCCACTTTATTTCATTGCTGTCATTAAAAGACCTGCTGAGATCATTTCAGTAATCGTCTTGTTAACTCAGGTGAGAATGTTGACGAGCACAAGGCTGGAGATCATTATGTCAGGCTGATTGGGTTAGAATGGCAGACTTGAGATGTTAAAAGGAGGGTGATGCTTGAAATCATTGTTCTTCCATTGTTAACCATGGTGACCTGCAAAGAAATGCGTGCAGCCATCATTGCGTTGCATAAAAATGGCTTCACAGGCAAGGATATTGTGGCTACTAAGATTGCACCTAAATCAACAATTTATTGGATTATCAAGAACTTCAAGGAAAGAGGTTCGATTCTTGTTAAGAAAGCTTCAGGGCGTCCAAGAAAGTCCATCAAGCGCCAGGATCGTCTCCTGAAGAGGATTCAGTTACAGCTCAGGAATGGCAGCAGGCAGGTGTGAGCACATCTGGACGCACAGTGAAGCGAAGACTTTTGGAAGATGGCCTGGTGTCAAGAAGGGCAGCAAAGAAGCCACTTCTCTCCAAAAAAAAATATCAGGGACAGATAGATCTTCTGCACAAAGTATGGTGAATGGACTGCTGAGGACTGGGGCAAAGTCATATTCTCACATGAAGCCTCTTTCAGATTGGGGCATCTGGAAATAGGCTTGTCCGGAGAAGAAAAGGTGAGCGCTACCATCAGTCCTGTGTCATGCCAAAAGTAAAGCATCTTGAGACCATTCATGTGTGGGGTTGCTTCTCATTCAAGGGAATGGGTTCACTTATAATTTTGCCCAAAAACACAGCCATGAATGGTGCCAAAACGTCCTCCAGCAGCAACTTCTTCCAACAGAAGAACAATGCATTTTCCAGCATGATGGAGCACCGTGCCATAAGGAAATTTTGGGTCCATGGCCTGGAAACTCACAAGATCTTAATCCCATTGAGAACTTGTGGTCAATCCTCAAGAGAAGGGTGGAACAAAAACCCACCAATTCTGACAAACTCCAAGAAGCGATTACGAAAGAATGGGTTGCTATCAGTCAGGATTTGGCCCAGAAGTTGATTGAGAGCACGGCCAGTCGAATTGCATAGGTCCTGAAAAAGAAGGGCCAACACTGCAAATACTGACTCTTTGCATATAAATGTCATGTAATTGTGGATAAAAGCTTTGAAACGTATTAAGTGCTTGTAATTATATTTCAGTACACCACAGAAACAACTGAAACAAAAATCTAAAAGCAGTTTAGCGGCAAACTTTGTGAAAACTAATATTTGTGTCATTCTCAAAACTTTTGACCATAACTGTACAGCATGTATTTAGCATGTAACAAATTGTTACAATAAGATCTGTATAATATCTTGTTTCAACATTTCTTGGCCGCTCTGGTAAATATGTATCAAAAAAGCCTTAAAAGGAGTTCAGAAACATTTGCATTAGTATAATCTTACAATGAAAAATGATGAAAAATTAATTCAGAGATTTTAAGATTATGTAATGTACCTCACCCAGGATGTTAAACTGCAAAGAGGGTGTATGTAATATCTTGTTACTGATTTCTAATGAGGGGAAGAATAACAACACCTTGTACTTGATCCACCGGTGGCAGCAGTGTCCGAGGGAGTAGGCCAGGAGTAAGCAGTATCCGGCTGAAGACAGGTAGAGCACCCTCTCAGCAACAACAAATCCAACTCTAAAAAAGATGTTACATGCAGGCAGGAAAGGGACCACTAACAGCACCAGGCCCAAGGTCAGAGTCCTTTGAAGGAGGAGAGGAAGTAAAACTCAATCAGTGTCACACTGCATGGAAACGGGAGCTTGATAAATGAGCAACTTGTGTGCTTTGGGGGATTTTATTTTTTCTTCTGCAGTATCTATAAAGCACTTACTATAATGCAGTTAAAGACAAAACAGGCCAACATACACTTTGCTTCATCTACAGAAAGCACGAATTACCTCCTCCTCTGGCTGTCCGGCGAGCACAAGGCTTGGCTTGTCAAGCCTATCAGGACACACCAGAGCAGCAGCAGCCACACCACCCTCCAATCAGTGGCCGACTTAATGAGAGGCACACAGCCCATGGACCAATCAAAACATAGCCACCAGGGACACAGCAGCAGCCAGGCATTAAGAGAGTAGTAGTAATTGTAGTTCACAATCTGCCAATCAAAAACCAAAGAACAAGGATGGGGGCAAAATGAGAAAGAGCAGAGAAAAAGAAGAGAAGGAGATTACTTCACAATGTAACCTTAAAGTAAGTGAGTTTTATTTAGGAGTATCGGAGTAAAAGTGGCTGAATACAAATGCACAAAACAGCAACAAACCATTTCCTTTTTCAATGCACAAATTCATGTTCTAAAAATCAACATTTTGAAACATTCCTTTAAATTGACTTTGAAACTGAATGGGAAAACCTGCCAGAATAAGCAGTAGAACATGTCCTCAGCTTAAAGCTGTGTTCTTTTTTTTGTTTGTGTTGGGTTTTTTTCCCCCCAAACAAACTGACACTGCGGCCCAGCTGGAAACCTTGGCAGTAAATCTACAAATAAATGATTTAGAGGTGGCAGAACACTGGGAGATGTTTTAATTGTGTTTTAAAACATAAACAGAGAGGAAAGAGAGAGAGGGGGGGGTGAAGCTGTGGTATGTTTCTTCTGTATTTTCTGAACACTTTTGATGTTCAGGTACAAACATGCATATTTTCAGACAGGTTTTAAATTCTTATTTTTTTGTGTGTCAAATTAGTTTTTCCTGAAGACTGTAGCAGCGAACATAGATCAAATTCAGTGAAAAATAAGTAATTAGAAAGTTTTACTCTATCTCTGTGCTTTGATATTTTATGAAATCCACATGATCCATGGATAATCCAACTGTGAAGCTTGACACCAACAAGCCTCTGGATTGTTTTAGATGTAATCAATGCCAAAAGTACTTGTCTTCTCATAGCATTGTATTTGTACAAATTAGTTTGATATACTTTTAGATATTTATAATAATACTAAAAATACATACAACTAACACATTTTTCACTTTTCTGCAGTAGGAATGTAATTTTAAGAAAATCATGACAGTGTTGCTTTAAATTATAACAACATTTGCAATAAACAGCACTGTTTTTTTAGGACATTTTCTTTTACTTTTCAATTACACAACAGTCCCACCGCATTCACAAAGCTCTAGTGTCTCAGTCACTAATAACATTATCTTCATGTGGGGTTCAAAGAACATCAGAGTCAAAATGGCCAAATATATCAAAGGTATACAGAATGTGAATAAATGACAACTGAAATATCTCCCACCCAGTATTGCATTTAAAATCCCTTCTGAATTTTAGCTGAGGCTTCACCAGGCACATTTTTATAAAAAAGAAACCATATTAAAATTTCAAATCAGATAATACTGATAATATAATCTAACATTAGACCTGCTATTACCAAATATTTTTTTAGTGAAAGATGCAAAAAAATTGTATGTAAATAACAAAAACTGTGATTTACTCCATCAGTAATTCAGCAATGATGTTATCAAAAAGAGAAAGTATATCGTCTTTTTGTCTACCAACAATTTCTAAAATAAAACTGGGTCTGACAGTAGTTGTTGATTTATCGTTGCGTTCTTTGAAATATTGTCTGTTTGCTTTAGCTTAGCATTAACACTGTAGGTGAATGGAAGAAACTAGCATTTTTTTGTCAAAGGAATTACAGGAGCTGCTGTAAGCCGTAGCTGCAAAGCGCAAGGACACGACGCAGTGGTCGCAAAAGCCCCTTTCTGTAAACACCAATGCAGGAGCTGCACTGAGTTTTTATTGCCGTAGTTACAAGTCTAATCCAAGAAAATGGCTGTTGCTTCTGTAGCAACGGGTTCTGAAAGCAAGCTGTAGACATATGGCAACAAGATGTTTCACAAGCCGTTTTCATAAGACACACCGTGCAGTCATACTGTTGTAAAATTCCTGGCACTGTGCGTCTTATGAATGCGCCATTGCAGCATGTGTAATATTGCGGCATCCGTGCCAGCAAGCTTGTTGGCCACATTTGGGAGCAGCTTCCAAAAACACTTATGCCATGTTCACACTGGCCAGTGCATCCAAGCACTAGGGCAGCTAGATTACATCCAAAGTCTATGGTACGTTCACAGGAAGTGATCGTCAAGCTAGCACGCAGCACGTTTGCGCAGAGGGCATCAGTGCCTCCACGCAGCTGTTACTCTGACTGTTCATGAAGGCGTCCATGCAGCTGCTGCGTGAAGTTGGAAAAAATGAACTTCGGGGCGGCAAACGTGGGGCAGCAACCAATCAGCGACGAGATGCCGGCTGGAGATACTCAAACAGAGGGGTCTCCGCGATGATCAGAAGGCCGGAGTCAGCAAGACTCCGGCTGCAGAGTCGGAGTCTCAGGAAGAGATCAGACCTTACTTGGAGGAAGATATCAGAGGACATTGGAGTGCCAGGTAAGCAATTAAATATTTTCTTTTAACTTTCTTGTTATGTTTGCTAACACTAGCCAAACCCGGTTAGGTCAACTATGGTACTAAATACGCACTACTAGTTTCCCAGTGGAAAACGTTCTAAACAACTAACAACAGAGAAACCCCCCCCCCACTCGCTGACCTGACGCACCGACGTGGACAAAGTGTGCAATCAGCTTAGTTATCATTTTAAAGCATCAACTTTCATCCATTTGAGCGATTTGATGCCTGGACGTGGTGACCAATGTAAGCGGCATTAAGGAATAGGGCTTCAATCAGGATAATAAATACATTATATTCAATAATTTTCTATTTACCAAGTACTCTTCTGTCTCAGAGTTTATATGCAACCCTGCGTGTCGACAACCTGGACACCTCCTCCATACCACCCCTTAATCCCTGCATGGCGTAATCTTTTGTGAAAAGATTATGGCAAATACCCACAAGATGAGCACTCCAGGTTTACTGTGTAACATTTGCAACATTTCATCCTAATGACTGTAAACGGCAAGTTTTGTAGAGTAAATTGCATAGCTCCTCCTCTGCGAACTCTGGTTCAAACAGGTTGGGTCTTAGAATGTGGGAATCTTAGAAGTCATCAGCTTCATCTGTCATGTACCCTGCCATTGTTATTGCAACAAAGGGGGCTTTTGCAACTGCTGCGTCAGGTCCTTGCAACTTCGGGCAGTGGCTTACAGTGGTGCTTTGTCATTAGGTGGTCCCAAGTCTAAATCGGCTCCTAAAATTCCTCCATCCTACTTTTCATTTGCAGTCAATATAATTATTGAGTTCACCAGGTATTTTGGATCATTATTGAGCGATTTTAATCACTTTTGCATAAAAATGCTAGTTGCTACCATCCAGTTACGTTTATGCTAAGCTAAAGCAAACCAACTGCTTACAGATCAGCAGAATGACTGGGCTGGTTACAAAATGCTTTTCTCTCGCTTATCCATTTCTGGGGAATATGGTAACAAACTAAATTTTACTTAGGGGTGGAATAGTCCATTTAAAAAGGTTACTTACTCTAATAAATATATTTTCTTCAAAAGACGCAGGGTTGTCTACTTCTGTGAACGCCGGTGGCCCGGTGCCCATGATCCTCCAGCGTCCATAAAGCATTAAGAGGCCTCCAAGACTCATGAGGGCCAGTCGCTTCAGCAAACCCATCCTAACAATCTCCCTCAACTGTGTGAACAATTGTCACTAACATTTATAAGCAATAATTCATCAAGCATATACTCAAGATACATTCAGCTTTATAGAATGCAATTTAAAAGATGTGACATAAATTACATAAGGGATGCAGAATTTATGACACAAGATGTGAATAAGATATTTTAACTTACATCAGGAGGATTTTTCCTGAAGAGAAGCCTGTGGCCAAATTCATAGACATTAACGTTACAGATCAGCAGAACATCAAAGGCAGCATTCACACCCTGAGGGAAGATACATCCACATATTTTATCCACAGCAGTGATCTTTACCTCATTACATACACGGTTTAGTATTTTAAGTGTAGGGGAAGCAACTAAGTGTGATATAATCACAATTTGTTTTTGTGTGACATTGTTAGAACATACTGAACTAATTGTAGAAAAAAATAAGACTTTCATACCAACACAGTGATGCCTTGTTCTTTACAAAGCATTGCTGCAGCGCACAGCATGAGGCTGACCACAACCCACTGTACAGAAAACAGGTCATCTCGGTCATTCCCTGGGAATACAAAGAACACACCGGTTACAGATAATTTATTTACAGGGTTTCTACTCACTTTTCAAAGCGGCAAACATTTCCACATGCAGATTTATAGATGTTCTTGGCAGTTATTTTCAACACTTCAAGTACAAAACATTTACATTGAAAACACTTTGAGACAGTGCTCAGGTTCTACAACCGTTGTGTGTATGTTCCAAAAACACAAGAAATACTAAGACATGATATGGTTTCTGATTCAGTTACTTGTAAAGAGCTTTTCTTTGATGAGTTTATATCATAAATGAAAATTTAATCCAATGTTTCAGCGTTTCTCTTTGCATCAGAAATGCAAAAGATCATGCTCAGTTTAAAAGCCACAAGTCAAGTTTAAAACCCAGGCAAGCAACCAAATGGGCCACATTCTTAGATTATAGAACAAGTGTACATCTAACATAGAAATGAAATACACACTTTATGTCACTAACAGCCCAAGCAATTATTTCATCAACTTTAAAAATCAGTCTATAAATCAAGACGATTCATTGTTCCATTGTCCAGAAATGTGGTCATTGGAATCAATAGGGATCTTGACATTCCTGTTATTCAGAGAAAAGTTGTTTTTTTCTTTTCCCCTTTTGGTAATGACAGCTTTATGACATCTTTTGTATGGAGAAACGAGTTACGTGTGATGCTCAGGTAGGAATTTGACTAATTATTCCATATAAACTTTCTTTAAATCTTGATGGTTGCTTGGGGCTGCTTCTGTGCACTCTGGTCTTCAGTTCTTTCCATAAAGTTCCAACTGGACTCAAGTCAAGTGGCTGAGTAGATTATTTATTTTATTTTTCTGACAAAAGTCAAAATTTTACATGGCTGTGTGTTTGGCATCATTATCCTGCTGAAAAATCCCTCTGTTGTTTCATCCTCAGAATCATATCTAGAATCTCCTTGTACTCCTACATCCGTCTATCCTTACCTATATGAATTAAGCAACAACCATATGTTGAACAGTATCACTCCGTTACAAGCGGTATCCTGTTTTGGAGTGTCTGTGCCAAGACATCCAAAGTTTAAAACTGGTATATTTTGACCAGAATAAATATGCTTTTAGTATTTCACTGACTTGTCTAAGTGTTCATGTTAAAAGGGTCAGCAGAAATGAATCTACGGAAAATAATATTGGCATGATGAACAATTATTTTACCCACTATATTTCTCATTAGATAGTAAACTACTGTTGTCTAAAGTGTAAAACTCAAGTTCTGAGTGTGCAAATGAAAACATTTTTTTCATTTATTAGTTTAGCTTATTCAGCCTCCTGTTTGCCATAGTTAGCCATACCTAGAAAATAACAAAAAACAAGTTCTATGAATTATAAGACTGTGTAAGAACCCTGAATGTGGTGTTAAAGATTAGGTACAGAAAGAGAAGAATTGTAAAACTTTGCAGTTAAAGAATGCTGATGCTGCCTATTTAACTGTCAGAGAGACAAATGTATATATAGACACTGTTCTGTTGTGTAATCGAGAAAAAACAGAATGCTTGCGTTGGGTTCCATACCTTTGTTAAAAGCTTTGCAGTACGTGAGAAAAGAGAGCTGAAAGAACAGAGCGCATAATAGGTCCGCTCGACCCACAACGCCTGCCACCTAATCAAGACAAAAAAGAAAAAAAGAGAAACCACAAGACAGGTTTTTGATTTACCCAAAAGTAGCATTGTTTGATTTATTATAATATATAGAGAGATTTAATATAATATATATACGTTGAACAATGCTTGCGCAAGATTCTAAACCAAGTTAAACTGAACATAGCTTCTTACCAGCATGCTTACTGTTAGTGTGTGTATTTTGTACAGTGTGTGGGTATAGCATGGCTGGAATCCTAGGGTTGCCTTCTTTGATTCATACTGCAGGCATAAGCCCACAGTCTGCCTTCCTCCCACCCACCCCCCAGGTCTTACCCAGTCCTTGCTCTGCATGATTAAAGAGAATGTTAAGGTGGGGAGGGGGATTGCTGCCTGGCAGCCAAGTTTTACTGCAAGAACCACAGATGCTGGCAGGTCAATAAGATCCCCAACACATATCATACTACTGCACACACCTAGGCCCTGTGTTACCAAGCTGAGACAGGGCTTTTGTTCTAGGTATGGAGACAAAGCATCTTTAGAGCTGAAACCTCCGGACTTCTTTTTTCCCCCAAGATATTGGGGACGTAATGCTGTAGATGACAGCATTACGTATAAGGGCCTTTCTCCCTTATTCGTAATGCTGTCATCTACTACAGAATGTTTTGTAACAAACTGTTTGTAACAAACAAACCGATTCCTAACTGCTAAGGAAGCATTTTTCTGCTCATCCTATCCTGGTTTGGCCATCTTTGCTTTTTTTGACCTACCAAAACAAGACTGTACAACTGCCTCCAAGGGCAAGGCAACTTTATTTGTACAGCACACTTAGAAAAACAACACAATTCAAGTTACTTTGGGTGATAAGGTGATGAAATACAATCAACAGTAAGAGCATAACACACAACATTGGAGACACTAGACATACTTAAAACTTACAACATTCCTATTATTAATCACTGACTCAAAGACAGATCTAAACAAATTGAGTTTTAGCTTGGATTTAAAGGAACTCATTGTTTCAGCAGCTTTGCAGTGGTTTGAAATTGTGTTCCAGGTGAAGGGAGCATAGAAGCTACTTCTCGGTGTTTGGTTCTAATTCTATGGATGATTACAGTAGAGACTAGAGTTGAAAGGCCTAAGCGGTCTAGGGGGTTTGTATAGGAACAATAGATCTTCAATATACTTTGATGCAAAGCCATTTGATTATTTTTACACTAGTAAAAGCATTTTGAAGTCTATTCTCTGAGCTACAGGGAGCCAGTGTATGGACTTTAGAACTGGGGTGATGCGCTATACTTTCCTGGTTCTAGTGAGGATGCCAGTAGCAGCTTTTGGATCATCTGGAGCTGTCTGATTGACTTTATTTGAAGACCTGTGAGGATGCTGTTGCAGTAATCAATCTGACTAAAGATAAAAGCATGGATGAGTTTTTCGAGATCCTGTTACGACATCAGTCCTTTAATCCTAGAAATGTTCTTCAGGTGATAGAAGGCTGACTTTGTTATTGCATTTAAGTGACTGAGGATTCAGGTCTGAGTCCATTACTACATTTAGATTTCGAGACTGATCAGTAGTTTCTAGTTGTATTAACTGAAGCTGACTGCTCACTTTTGAACGTTCCTCTTTAGGTCCAAAATATAATTACTTCAGTTCTGTTTCTATTCAGCTGGTGACATTGTAATGTAAAGTTGAGTGTCATCTGCATAGCTATGGTAACCAGTCTTATTGGTTGTTATCATCTGGTTTACTGGCAGCATGTAAATATTGAATTTGATAGTCCCCAGGATGGCGCCTTGGTGGACACCGAAAGTGATTTTTTTGTCTATTTTGATGAAAAATTGCCAACTAAAAAAAATAATATCCTGTTCTTGAGGTAAGACTCAAACTAGCCAAGTATTCTAACAGAAGGTCAAACCCAGCTGTCCATTTGTTCCATTAGTATATCACGATACACTGTGTCAAATGCTATACATAGGTCCAAAAGTATCAGCTTTGTGGCTTTACTAATGTCTGTATTTATGCATATCTTAATGAACACTTTGACGAGGGGTGTCTTGGTGCTATAGTGCATGTGGAAACCAGACTGAAAAATATCAAAGCAATCGGTCATTGATAGGAAGCTATTTAACCATTGAAACATCTTTTTCAATAATCTCGCTGATGAATGGGAGTAAAAGATAGGCCCATAGTTCTGAATTAATGTGTTTTCCAGGTTGTTCTTCTTTAGTAGTGGTTTGATAGGGTGCTTAAGTGCTCAGTCGGCCACCAATCATCAGTTGACCTGCAAAGCTATGATCTATAAAGCCTGCAGTTAAAAAAGTGATTTAAAGATAGAAGTGAGGAACCGGGGCTATGTCTACACATGACAGACAGCTAACTGACATTAAACTGGAACTTTAGACATGTTGCAACAAGCAAATATGAACATCTGAACAAAAAAGGCACGTTTTGACTTTGCTATCATTCATTACCAAGCATTCCCGGGGCAGTATGTCAAGTGCATTCCACCGAAGTGCAGGGTTTTGTGTCATTAATGGAAAATGCACTCGCTGACACCTAGAGGGTTGTTCCTCCTCAAAACTGCCTGCAGAAAAGTTGCTCACTGGTATCCTGTGCAAAGGTGCAACAGTAACAGCTTTTAAATATAAATCTCCAATTCAGAAAACAGGAGCTTTGTTTAGGATTACTGCCAGGCACTCTACAGCCAAAGTTTCTGCTTCTTTTCCAGTGCTTATACTCCAAAACAGGATTAAAGTGTCTGCGAGCTCCAGAAAAAACATTAACAGTAGATGTTTAACAAATTAAGCCGATGGAGCGAGTCTAAAAAAAGCATTGAACCGCTGTACAAGCAGTGGGCCTAATTTACTTTGCATTTAAAATCTGTTATGATCCATATTTCTAGGAGTTTGTGAATATTTCTATGAGAGACTAACAGACAGTGTAAAACATTCCAAAAATTATTTATTAAAATCTGACATATTTTAAATGCAAAATTCATGAGAGTAAGTTTAAACAAGCCCAAATTATTATTGACCAATAGCATTTTAACACTGGAAGCATCAAGATTTTAAGAATTAATATGTAGACCCATTTATCAAAAAAAAGTCTTAATAATGTGAAACATCACATTTAAACGGGCTCATTTTACTTCTGTTGAACTGTTTTCTAAATACAAGATTTGACTAGATAAAAAAATAAGAAGAATGCTACAATTTAATTAATTAATTAATCTACAATTCTAAAATGAAAGATTGAATGATTCAGACTGTTTGCAGGAATCTTCAAGAACAGTTTAAATTAGACATTTGTATAAAATATTCCAGACAAGGTAAAAAATATCTGTGCGTCTTAAAAATGTTGCACTGAGATCATGTGACATACATTCAAAATAGAAGACACATCTGTGGCCGATATGAAGTTACAGGTGAGACCTCTGTGTGACTTTTTAACTGATTTAGTTGAGGGAGCTAATTACAAGATGAAACTAGAAGTGATTTAATAGCAAAACTTACTGTGTTTATTATGGTACTTGATACCTGAAAGTGCAAGCAGCTGTATATGCTCTGCATGCATGTTTCACGGACTCCCTGTTTTACCTTACACTTCCAATACATTAACCCACTTTGAGACTGTTATGTTGGGGACACATTCAGTGTGTAACCATCTAGAGAACAAAAGTATGAAGTTGCTTCATGTCACAAGAAGAATAGGTTAACTGTCAAATACTGAAATATGAAAAGGCAATTGGTGCCAAAACTTGCTTTACAATTTTTTTTTTTTTTTCGCTCTTGTTCTTTCCACAATCTGCATCAGTCAAACCATGACCTATAGGTGATATTCTCCTACAGTAAAACAATAGGACTAGGTCACCATATTTGTCAGATAGCTGTCTGATCATTGGAGGTGACTTTAAAGTGCAGGTGTCAGTTTAAATCCTTATTATACATATGAAATGTTGTACAAAAATTACCATTTGAAATGTTTATTGACATTAATTTATATTTCAATATGCGTAACCGCAAATATGTTAATTTAAAAGTTTCATAGTCTTCACCTGGGACGTAGGGTGGTCATATTGCCGTGTGCTGCCTTCTCAGTTTCTAGTTATTAGAACCTGTGGTTGTGTTATCCAGAGTCAGTGTGTTCAATAGCTTTGGATTGTGTTCATTTTTCTTAAAAATGGTAAATTATTATGTTTGCTGTACACACAACAGCCTTTCGGGACACAGTCCATTTCCAAAGAAAAGAAGAATTTTCTGTCCGCGGCTGCTTCTAACTGCAGCATCCGGCTGGGAAACACGACTGGCCGGATCTTTCAGAAGCTCAACTCTGCTTTTTAAGTCTTGTTGTCTAACATCTGCCAACTACTAGCTTTGTTTAAAGATTACTATCAAATATTAGAATTGTACGGACTCAGCTTGATAATATTGCCCGTTTGTCGTTAAGAAGCAAAGTCCTGCTTTGGTGGATAGGTTAACATACAGGACTGGCATCAAGAACTTTGTGGTTTGAATCCCGGTTAAGTCAGTTTGGTTTTTATCACACAATTATTTTCTGGAGCGCCTGTAGAAAAGTAGGATATGAACATAACCGTTGTTAAAACCGGGGACATTTCCTCAGCATTATTTATGAATTATAGTTTTGTCCCCACCACATAAAAAACAGATGCAGAATTTTTTAACACTGCAGGTCTAACATCCACTTATGCTCCCATTGCTATTTTCATTTAATCAGTATACAAAATGATATTCCACTATCTTAAACAGTTTCTTTATGTGCAAATGTTCTAGCATTCTTTGCTGCGATTCATGTTACGTCCAATAAAGACTTGCATTCAAAGTGGGCACTGTATCAACAAGTAACCGTGTTTAGCTGAGTTAACCAACTCATATCTCTTTATGTAAGGTGTTTGTGCTGCTCCACCTTCTCAATGCATCTATGCAGATAGCGCAGGACTGTGTCTGTATTCCAGGGGCCAAGGTGGGCATACACTTTATGATTTATGGCCCATTTCTAGGCCATTGTTCAGCCATGCAATGTGCATAGACCCTGCTAGGATGCATAGGTGGCTACAAAACTGTTATAAATATGACACCTACGTTTATAGTTTTCTTTCTTGCAGGGACAATAAAAAAACAATATACATAAGTTCCCTCTGGGATCAATAAGGTCTTTTTGAGTATGGCAGGCTCTGAGGACGGGATAGAATCCAACGATTCCCAGATGCCAAGCGTGGGTGTTAACCACTCTGCCAAAGGAGCAACACAAATAATGAATAACCAGGGCCCATTATCAATTGGAAAGGATCCCTGACACTGTCACACATGATTCATGAATCCATGTGCACGGTTTGATAAACCGAGGGAACGGATTATTGCGTCTCAAAAATTATTTCTGCACCTGTCCCGTGCCGGACTCCTTAGATTCGACGTGATATGGGGGTTGTAAAATAAATGGTAAACCTATCTTGTAGCACAGAGGCTAAGCATTACCGCCGGCTAGCATTGATTTGAGTTCGATTTTTATGCTTCCCCTGCTTTCCTCCTCATCTCTCTGTGTTACCTGGGGCATGCAACAGGATCATATTTGTATGGTTGTGGTTCATCATAGATGTAGTTGTAAATATTTAACATTTAATCTGTGTCAAAATCTGCATTAAAATTTTTCTATTGCTTGAGCTGAATGGACTCCTACCTCACGTCACTTCCGGTCTGGCATTGTCACAAAAAACTATGCAAAAAGCGAAAATCATATATATATTAGTAGATTTTTATTGAGAAATTGTTACAAATATATTTCTCTAAATTAAGGTCAGGGGGGGTTCTAACCTGCAAACTGAAACAAACAGTGCTAAGTGTCATCACAAACAGCATTCTCACAAATAATTTGAAAAGTACAGAGTACCACAATGAAACTATGTTATATTTAGGGCTCATACGTTTGTTTTATTTATATAATTGTTTTTTAAGAAAAACTGAGTCAATAAAGCCTATTTCATTTGCTAAATCTCCAGGCTTTAGACACAGCCCACACCAACACAGCTGCTTCAACTAAGCAAATCTTTCCAGCCCAGTATATAAAAATCCTTTGAGTGATGTTTGCACCCGTTTACTGAACATTCTGAGATGCTACAGATCAATGAATTAACCACACAAGGCTGTTATAAGATACATAAGCAGCTTGATAAACTGCTAACACACATTATCATAGCATGTAACCACTTACTTGTCTTTCCATCAGGCGTCTTTGATCCAGCTGCTGTTCTTTAGGAATGTAGAATAAAATCCTGTAATCCGTGTAGCCAAACAGGCATTTTCACAGAGAAAGTAAAAAAATCCAACAACAAAGTGTGTTAAGCTGCCAAAAACCAAAGCTGCCATGAACTGTGAGAAGGAGGAGGGTGTTTTTGAAAATCTACCAGGGGTAAGCCGCTCTGCCTGCAGGGGCGGTGCAGACACCTCTAGTACTCCCTTGTTTTCAACCAGTGATGTCACTAGTTGAACATTCAGTCGATTTCTATGAGAGGGAGGGGCAGCTGCTCAGAGAGCAGAATTCAAGAGGATTACTCAGACATGCATGAATTAAGCCAAAAACCACTATGGTGGGTTTTTCTATGTGAAAACTGCACTACCATATGGTTGAAAATTACCAAAACTTGATTGTGCATGATATAGGCCCTTTAATATCTAATTCCCTTCAATCAATAAACAAAACAGTGAAGATTATTGTGAAGATTGAATATTATTTTAAAAACAGATGGCAGAGAGAGCCGCTGTCAAAACAGTTACATAAACATTTTAAACAACATTTCACAGAGTTCAAAACACCTAGGGGATTATATAAATCTATCTACTGTCCTGGTGTTACTGGTTTACTACACTCTACATACATACATTCTGTTTTCAAAGAATTTAACCTCCTTTTATGCAAGGTAAACAGAAATTGAGGTGATCTGAAAGCATTTTCCCCTAACAACCAAGTCCAATATACTGTACAGACCAAAAGTTTGGACACACCTTCTAATTCAGTGCGTTTTCTTTATTTTCATGACTATTTACATTGTAGATTCTCAATGAAGGAATCAAAACTATGAATGAACACATATGGAATTATGTAGTACTTTACAAAAAAGGGTGAAATAACCTGGCCTCCAAAGTCACCAGACCTGAACCCAATCGAGATGATTTGGGGTGAGCTAAATTTCCCTCTTACTTCATTTTCCCTCTTTACTTAATTTCCCTCTGGGATCAATAAAGTATTTTTGAACTACAGAGTGAAGGCAAAATGGCCAACAAGTACTAAGCATCTCTGGGAACTCCTTCAAGACTGTTGGAAAACCATTTTGGATGACTACCTCTTGAAGCTCAAGAGAATGCAAAGCAGTAGTCAGAGCAAAGGGTGGCTAACTTTGAGAAATCTAAAATATAACATATATTCACCCGTTTTGTTAAGGTACATACAGCAATTCCATATATCATGTGTTCATTCAAAGTTATGAGGTCCTTAACTTAGAATCTACAATGTGGTAATGAAAATAAAGAAAATGCATTGAATGAGAAGGTGTGTCCAAACTTTGGGTCTGTAGTGTATAATTGTACAAATTTCCCTCTCCTTAAAAACACTAAACCTAAAGTTTCTGAATTCTACTTACACTTTCTGTATGAACTGGGTGTGCAGCAAAGAAGATGGCAGCAAGTAGAGAGGTCTTTGGAGCATGGTTCAATGTCCAACGCTTCTCATCATAGTCCAATCCACCGATCAGTATAGCAAACACGTCAATCATGAGGACAGATATGACAGCATGGAGGATGATGTTTAGTACATGGAAGCCAACAGGATGCAGGCCTCCTGCTATGAGGTAGTTTAACCTGCAACAGCAAAACAAGACAAAACTGATGCTAAATGTTTATTAGTCTTTTTGATGGTAAAAATTAAACATATGTGAATTAGTTGGGTAGTAGTGTTAAAAGTACCATGGTTGGAACATGGTGAAACACAATGCAACACTTGTTAAGTAGAGGTTTAGAAATATATTATCAATAACAACTAACAACTGAGCTGTCCAGGCAATCAAACTAAAATAATTGCTATTTTCTAAAACTGGGAATGAACCAGATCTCTTCATAATAAAGAACTTTGAAAAATGTCTTAAAGATGGAAGAGGTCTCCATTAATTATGGAGCCCCTGAAAGTTTATCTCACATTTTCCTACAGTATAACTACAAGCTCAAATATATTTATTTTGTATTTTACATGACAAACCAACACAAAATGCAACATTCATTGTGAATCGGAGGGAAAAAAGGTTAGATTCTGTTAATATCGGAGAGAAAATGTTTCAAAAATATAAAAATAAAAATCGGAATTGTGCACTGTGCATTACTATTTGGCCTCCTGATACCCCTAAATAAAATCCAGTACTAACAAGAGCCTTCAGGAATACGTAAATAAAGTCCACCTGCTTATAATTCAATCTCAACATAAATTAATAGGAATGTAAAAAGATATTGATGCACCAAATTATTACGATATTTTATGTCATGATATTATATTGATATTCAAAAGCAATGTATATATATATTTAGTTTGTTTTCTAGAACTAGAATGGAACCATTAATGATGACAGTAATTTCTGTAGTAAAATGGAACGTACGACTGCTAATTGGTGGCCGTTTTCACTTTTCACAGTGGATCAACTAGATCCAGTAATAAAACTGGATGTTTGATGAAGAACATTACTGAAGAACAAGTCTTCAGGACGCATAAGGGATAATGTTATGGAGAAGGGAGTAGCACACATCTCAAGAGACAGGGTACACCAAGCATAGATTGTCAGTCCACTGTTCATTTAGAGGGTATGCTGATTCACTATTCAAAAGATTAATTGTGATGTGAAATGAGCCAGATCAATTTGAACGCAAGCATTTTCAAGCACTTTTAACTCTTGTCTGAGTAAATTTCGAACTGCATGGCTGAAACGCAGCCTGCCACCGTCATGTTTCCGCCAGTGCGTCCCCTAAAATGTTCAGGCAGCACACCAGACTTTTATGTTCCTGTCATTTAATCACAATGAAACATAACTGGTTTTCAACACTTATGAATTTAACAACTTGGCACGTTTCATACCGCAGTTAATTACTGGTAATAAAAAAAAATAAAATGGCACACAGTTACTTTCAATACATCAATGGAAAATGGAAATATTATGGCACACCATCAAACTACTAAAGATATGACTACCTTAACTGACACACTGAGCCGGGGAAAGAAAAAAAACGGTGGTAGGAGCAGAGATACACAGCTTAGGTGGAAAAATCTGTTGACAACTACAGCCAATATTTGGCAGCCAGCAACTGTGCAGAAAAAAATGGAAGGATCTGTAGTTTCATCATAGGTACACTTCAACTGTGATTGACAAAATGTAAAAAAAAAAAAAAAAATAAAAAAAAATGAATAAAAGAATCGAGGAAGTCAAATTATATGATTTTTAAAGAATTTATTTGTATAATGATGTAGAAGATTGTTCAATAACAAAAGCTTACCTCAGTACTTTGTAATGTAACCTTGGTTGGCAATGACAAATGTCAAACATTTCCTAAGTCTTTACCAGGTTTGAATACACTGTAGCAGGTATTTTGGCCAATGTTTCCATGCAGCTTGTCTTGTCACTAGAGCAGAGATGTTGTGATTTACAACTACTTCCATAAATTCTCTATTGGATTAAGGTCTGGAGACCATAACCTTTAAAGGCTTTTTACATAGCCATTTCTCTGTTCCTTGGGATCATTGTTATGCTGTAAAATCCAGACACGCTTCATCTACAATGCTCTCACTGATGGAAGGAAGTCTAAGCCCCAAATCTCACTGTAGATGGCCCCCCTTCATCTTTTCTTCATTACGGATCAATTTTTTTTTCCACTTTGCAGAAAAGACACCCCAAAGGATAATGTTTCCACCACCATGCTTCACAGTGGGTATGGTGTTCTAGGGATGCAACTTAGCATTTTGTCCCCTACCAAGTGAAGTTAATACCAAAGAGTTCCATTTTGGTCTCATCTGACCACAAGACTCCCCCCAAAATGTGATTTCATTCAAAAGCTGTTTGTTTCCTTGCCAGTTCATAAATAAACAAGTCTTGGCAAGACATGGTTATAAATGAACAATTCTGACATCTGTCCTCACACACACAGTTTACTTAACCTGGATGAATTACCGGTTTAACAATCTTTCTGACAACTTTCTGGAAATTATTTATCCTCTTTATTCTTGGGTGTATTTATTCCACAGATATCAAAGCAGCTGTATCGCAGTAATAAAACCAACATTGGCCACCTGCTTTGAGTCTCAGAAAATTAAAGAATTTTTACTTGTATAGATTTTGGAGCAAAAGCACCTGTTACCACAGTTTAACCAAATCACTGTCACAGGGAAAGGAGCAACCCCCCCCCCCCAACCCCCAGGGAATAAGCGGTTTAAAAAAATGGATGGATGAATGTATCTAACGCACCAACATAAAGTACTACCTATTTTTCAAGTGAAAGGAAAAGACTGCAAGACTTTCAGATTTTTCACAATATCTGAAAACTGTGGCATGTAAGCTCTATTAAGCCCCCCTGCATCATTACAGAGGTGCCTTTTGCTGTAGATCCAAGTCCTTTGGACTTTGTCTCTAATTGATTTGCATCTAGAGAATTAAATCATTATCGTGGCGCCTTGGCAAAATATAGCTGAATCCAAGTCAAATTAGATGCAACTTAATTAAATTTAAAAATCTTGCCCCAGCTTTTTAGTTGGACTAAAGTTTGGCTGCACCATCCTAATAAATGCATAATTGGGGCTGTGCGATAGGAGCTAAAATTAATGTCACCGTATATTGAGCATTTCACCTCGATGTTTTAATGTTCTTTAAAATGTGCAAACTGTGTGTGGCTTCTTGCTGTTGTCCAGCTTCAAAAAGCCTTTTAATTCAGTGTTTGAGTCCCACTCCTTTCTGTATTTCTTAAGAGTCCAGCTTAAACTCAGAAGTGATCACACAGACCAGATGAGGAGACGAAGAGACAGGGGCTTAGTGAAATAGGTGATTTTAGTGTGCAGTCGTTTATTTTAGACAGAAAATATTTTACATCGGAGCACAGGTGGGAATAGGCGGCAGCTTCAAGCAACAATTCAGCGGGGTTAATATCTGCTCAGCCTGTGCAGGACTATGAGGACCTGGGTGGGCGGAGCTGTTGAGCTAGAAGTGTTCTGCAGCTCCGTTGCTGCAGTAACAAACATACGTGCTCGACTTTAGCATCTAAGTATCCAATAACACTATAAAATGTCACTATTTGTCGCTAGTTGCATTTTTCTACAAAACACTCGGTAGACGAGTCTAAACTTTTGCTAAATATAGCTACAAAGTTGCTGCGTTAGCAGGCTTTTCCCTCAGTTGGGTTTTATTGCCTCTGTATGTCACATGACTGTGCTTAGTCACTTGACTCAAGGCGGCGCTGATTTCTTAAAGGGGCACGAGCACCACTAAACTAAAAAAATCATTCTTTTTTTTCTTTTTTTTAACATATCGAATTTACCAGCATGGTCAAAATGACGTCGGTAACAGTCATAAATTTCGTTATCGGTAAATTTTCGGTATACTGCCCAGCTCTAACGCATATGTTGATTTAAACCCTTCAAAGCCTCTATTTTCTGGTTCCCATCAACCTTGACCAAAAGTATCCCATCAGCATGATGGTGCAACCACCATGTTTCACAGTGGGGGTTGGTATATTCAGGGTGATTTACAGTGTTCATTTTCCCAGGTGGACAGCCATGTCTTTCGGTTCTGCAGTTGTGTCAAACTATTTTGGATAATAGCAGGAACAGTCATCTGTGGGATTTCTAAAAGCTTGGGATATTGTTTTGTAATATAATCCTGGTTTAAACTACACAACTCTGCTACTTGGTTTTCATGATATCGCTGCCTCACTAATGTTCTATAACAAACTTTCACAGAAAGGTTTTCTTTTGTTTTTTGTTTTTGTTTTTTTCTCAGTACAGAGATTTGGTTACATGTAATTGACTAATCAGGGAATATTCACTGGAAAAATAGCTTATTTGTGTTACTCTGTTGCATAAAATCCCAATAAAACCCAATGAAGTTTGTGCCTCCAAATGTCTCAATGGCTATGAGAAATGTTGAAAAAGCACTGGATCTTAATTATCTATGAGCAATATAACATCTGCACCTCCACAATGAAGGATTCTTTCCCTACGTGAATCAGTTTGTTCCAAAGAAGACAGTTATTTGTCACAGTTCATTGCCTGAGATAAAAGAGAAAGTTGACACGCTAGTGACAACCCGAGATGATTGATGAGGAAAACAAAACCAAAACAGAAATTATATCCCTTTGTGCTGCAGTATACCACACACCATCAGTCAAACACCATCCTGTATTTATAACCAGTTGGTACTTGGTGCTTGTTTTTTTAACTTATTGGTGACTCAAGTTTTCTAGTAAATGGATTATTCTATATGTTATAAGAGTTTAGTTTGTTCTCACCACAATGTTTCTCTAATTACAGAGTTGATAAGAACTATATAGAGCCACCCTGTCAAATTATTAACAACCCACTAATTACTTTAAGAATACAAGGGCACAACTGGAAAAAAAAAAGAAAAATAAAGTTTGACTCATTACCTGAATGTGAGGACAGTAATCGGTCGGTAGGACTTGTGGCTGGAGTTGCTGCTCAAATTGCTTCCCCAGAAATCATTTCTCCAGATGTTGCTCAGAGGGGTTGCTGGTTTCAGGTCCTGTAACAAGAAGGTGATTCCAGCAGCACTCATGTCACATAAGGGTATAATTTGCACTCCTCTGGTAGCAGCATCATCATTGTGTTAAAAATGAGTTTTAGTTAAAAAAATGTAAAAAAGAACTAGAAAGAAAAGGAGAACAGACCTTGTTGTTGACAATTGCTTCAGAATCATCAAACACAAATTCTCCGTCGTAACTGTTAATGAAGCACAGGAGCGCCACCACGGCGACGGTGACCTTGGCTTGGACCGGACCAAGCTTTGGCAGCGGGATGTGGCGATCCCAGTAAACTTCGGTGAGTGCCATAATTCGAGGGCTCTTTGTTCATTATATCACCATCATCTTCCTGAGAGCAAGAGGATGGGTGCAAGGAGAGTCACTGCAGCTATAAACAAGTCACCTGCTATAAATGCATTTCCAAGAGCTAATAACTGACTCACAAAGTAAACTGAGCCTTTAAACGCATTATGCATTCATACCTTGCCTTTGAAGAGACAGGCTCTGACAGGTCACAGTGGTTCGTTTCACCCTCATGATAGCTTCGATGCCAGCAAGATGACTGATGAACGTCCCCCTGCAGGCTGCAGCTTCTAACAAAGCGGTAGGTTTGCAATACCAGTTTATTGTAAACCCTACAATTACTCTGTCGAGGCTTCTTGAAGGTCTGAGGTCAAGGGGACCTTAACATCTGCAAGCTAAGAATGCTAAATTTTAGCCATCTAGTTAGCAGGTGCTACTATCATTAGAGCACGTCGGTAAACGTGCACCGTCTGCAGACACCATTTAGTTGAGTCTTGCTCGAAAATTATTTGGAAGAAAAACGGGGTTTGTTAGCCATGATAAATATTCCTGGAAAGATTCAGCTGGAGAGCTCCAGGCTGTAAACAAATACACACGTTCAATATCCGAAACTTCCTCTTTAGCGTAGACGTCACGTGTACAACTTCAGCCAATTGGAAACGAAGCACGTAGGACGCTGCACGCAGAGGAGCAAATAAACGTTCATGTTTGATTAAATTAATAAATACTTATTTGAAATGAAAGGAAGAGGTTAAACCAAATACTAACAAGGAAAATAGAAAAAAATTAGACATAACCAATCTTAAAATTATAATGAATAAATAATAACAATAAAAAAGGAATAAACAAAATTCATAATTACAAAATGATGGTTTAAATTATTTTTTTCCTGCTTTTTAAAAAGTATGAGAACCGTAGCACAAATTAACTCATTACTACTAAAGTATCAAAGGTGGTAGTGTACAAAAAAAGTGTACAAAAGTAAGAGTAGCACTACTTCAGCATATTTTACTCAACTCAAGCACTGTTCTGAAAAAACACCATACCTATCAAAATGACAAACTTGTGGTGTGTATATATATATATATATATATATATATATATATATATATATATATATATATATATGGTATGCTATTCTGACAAAGTCTGCTAGAACGACAGAACACTGTCCAAAAAGTTACTTGAGTAAGAATAAAAAGTATTTGGTAAAAAGGCTCTTTAACTACTGGGTAATATGTGATTAAATTTTTTTTGTATTGATGTCATCAGACAGAAGAAAAATGTAGGCTACAGTTATGGGAAAAATCTGGTATTTTAAATAATCAAATGAAAAACAACAACAACAACAAACAATTCAAATAAATCACATATTTACAAAATAACACATTTTGAGCAGAAGAAACACTTTTCTAAGTCAGTGTTATAAAACCAATAATAATACCAGTACTTACAGTAAATAACGTATTGATTTATAATGATGAATGATGTATATCTTAGAAAAAGGTAAAAAACTCTTCATGTGAAATTGTATTGTGTTTTCTGTAGTTACCTGACCTCAAAATGCGAGATAAGCTCAATAGACAGAAAATTAATATTACTGGATCTGTTTTGTTAGTGTTTTTTTCCGTTCTATTGGTTGTTTTTGTTTGTTTTGTTCCCACTACTCTGCCTTCCAGCAGAGGTGGAGGACTGGGATGTTTTCTTGAGTTCTTTGTTTACTTCCCTATCTTTTATTGTCAGTTCACACTCCTACCTGTCCTGTTTCTCTTCTGATTCTTCTCTTCTCTTTCTTCTCTTTTGTTTTCTTGTTTTCATGCCCATAACTTCAAGAAATTAAACCCACAGTACAAAAAAAGAAGAAAAAAAAAAGAAAATGAACTCAGAATAAAACATTTTTGTGTAGAAAAATGTGGTCTCATTTGATAAACTATAGTTGTGTTTGTCTGTGTCTAGTGTAATTTTTTAAACATGATTCTTTATTCAGTGAATTTGCTCACGGCGGATATAGCATGTAGAAAGTTTACTCAAGTAATTGTAGCAATATTTCATGATAATATTATTCATGGTAAAGCACAGAGTACTATGTAGCTACTCTTACTGTGCATTCAGACCGCAAGCTTTGTCAGCATCAAATAATGCTCACAAAGTGACTAGTTTGACGCATATACACAGCATATAAATTTTTAAGCTGAAGCTTGGTAGCTCATAGGCAGGCCTTTCTCTACTGGATGTTTTAAACGCTAGCGGATTGATGTTGGATGGGAAAAATTGACCTTGGGCAATGTCACTACAGTGAGATGCTCTGATTGGTTTCCATGCTGTGTCAAGAGCATTAAGACAGTCAATAGTTGATGGAGTCAACGCTCACAAAGTGCCACAGAGACTGCGATGCTCCTCTAACAGCCTCAACCATAGACTTAACATGTAATCTTGTCGCTGCTGACGCTGCCCTTTGGGGGTGGTGTTAACGCAGCATTAAAGGTACATTTTTAATCAAAAAGCTACTCAAGTAAATGTAACTGAGTAAATGTTACTAGTTACTACCAATCTCTCCTAAGTATGCATAACACCATCTCTAACAACAAAACAATGAATCTTGAAGTAAAATAGCTTGAAGCACATTGGGTTGTACTGCTATGAGTTGTGAACCCAAGCTAAGGCTACAGCTGCATTTCTTCATTTTGTCTGGTTCACTTTCAAAGTGCAGTTTTCAAACTGTGCCAAACTGTTTGGATAATGTCATTCGGGGCTCTATTAAAAGAAGCTGCTTTGTACGAAGAGCAGGATATGCAAAACATGTTATTTTCTATGTATCAGACGCAGCGGCTCATAAAACGCAGAAGGGAGCATTGTTGCTTTTGCCAAAAAGACACCAAGCAAGGGTTTGAACATTTTTAGGTCACATGTAGCAGCACTTCTGTTCTTTGGTTTAGCTCTGCTCTTTTAAGTGGTGGGAAAAGCTGTCAAAAAGTGTTTTCTGTAATTTGTAGAAGCAAAGGCTTAGAAGCAAGCTAACATGCAGTGTTAACCAAAAGGAATATGATCAAACTGCACCATCTTATTTGGTTTAGGTTGATGAAGCTTGACACGTCACTGGAGTTGCCAGGTAATAAAACCCTCTTTTCCTCCAGGAGGTTATGGGCATGATCCAGTCAAAATGTAGACGACGCTTGCATGATGCCTCATGTCATCCTTGTAGTAACACTGTCTAATCTATTCTTCAGTAAGGAACAGGACATTTCTCCCAAGATTCCACAGAATCCTCCCCTCCCCCCAAAAAAGACAGGATAAACTAGTTTCATAGTCATATTCAAGCATGGAGTTCATAATAATGGCATTAACTGAACAACACAATCTCAACAAACACCACATTCATAAAAAAGTGTGACATGACATTTGCTGAAAAATACAGCCAAGATAAATCAAGAAATAATTGTAAATGTCTGAATTTCCCCCCAAACACACAATGAACGCATTTCTAAAGGTAATTTGATTTTAATTTCAGGGATGATTTATGACCTAGGCTGCACAGTGACACAGTTAGTAGCACTGTTGCCTTTCGACAAGACGCTCCAGGGTTTGATTCCTGGATGGGGTCTGTCTCCTGGAGTTTGCACGTTCTCCCTGTGCATGGTTGGATTGCCTTTGTGTACTCTTGTTTCCTCCCACAATCCAAAACCATGAATGTTAGTTTGAGTGGTCTTTATAAAATTTTCCTTAGATATGTGTGTGCGAGTGCATGGCTGTTTGTCCTGTGTGTCTCTGTGTTGCCCCTGCGATCGGCTGGTGACCTGTCAGAGGAGTACCCTGCCTGCCGCCCAGTGATTGCTGGAGATAGGGACCGGCACCGGAAAATTCTCCCCAAAATAAGACAATATGCAGCTTACCTTTTTTTTCCAAATGAAACCTAGTGCAGATCGTGGGATACAGAAGGACTCTGGGAAAAGAAAAAAAAACATCACCAAAGGACAATGTCTCCCATTTCATACATGAAGCTGGTGCTGAACTGGAGAGCTTATTTCGTGACAAACAGCAGCAACCTAGATGCATGAAGGAGCAATACCGCGGATTCTTCCTCCCAGCAGCTGTAACCATACTGCTCCCAGCAAATTCAATAAATGTTTATATTTCTGCTGTTATCTGCACATCTTTGTTGTTTGTACGTTTCTTCTTTTAAAAAAGCTGTTGTGTAATGCACAAATATACATGTACCTTTTGTAAATATTTTTTAGTTATCATGCCCAGTTGCACATTTCTTTGAAGTATGCATTTTTTATTGACTGCACAGTATTTTATTACAGTAATATTACCCTTACAGCATAGTATTCTTAATTAATCTTTGTGTGAATCTGTCACATAGATACTGCTATACCTGAATTTCCCTATTGTGGGACAATAAAGGGAATTTCTATTATATTATATTATATTATTTTCTATTCTACTCTAATAACCAAACAAACTATAGGGTTCACATAAAAATATCTACAAAATCTTCTCATCTAATTAATCAATTCATCAATTAAATCAAAACCAAAAGTTCATTCATAAACCCTCTCTTTAACTGGAATAAAAATGAGATGCCCCTGCAGAATAATCATGTTTTTATTTTTATTTTGAATGAAAATCTATTGATATTTATCTGCCATTTAGAAATTTTGAACCGCACAAAAAAATGAAAGGATTCATGTCTCTTAGAGTTAAAGGTGTTGAGGCTGTGGGGAGCCCATGGCAGGCGATGGGATTTTGTGCTCCATTTCACCTGTCATTGCTTAGGGAAGATAAGGAATTTCCCTAATGGTCAGAGCCAGGGGCCTGGAGGGGGAAAAGATGGTCTGGGGCACATTCTCAGACATTTTAAAAAGGGTCTCAGGGATGGTTAGAGAACAAGACACTTATTTAACACGAAAGCACACATAATTAAAGCTATGCTTCATAACATCACTCTTGGGATCTAATCAGACATTTTACATGAGCGCTACCAGCTTGGTGAAGCTTCAAGGATACATTAAGATCACTGCAGAGAATCAAGGTTCACATCAACTTCTCTTGTCTGTGGCATGTTATTGTTTAATTTGATATTAAAATATGTATATTCTTTTTTGTATCTAGGCAAGGGGATATTTTGGCTGGAGCATTTAGCAACCCCAAAATTGCCTAATTACCAGCACATGCAAAATGTATGAAGTATGGATTTCATCCCATGGCTCCCAACCGATGTCAATCAGCTGGAATTCATTTTAATAGCATCACTTCCAGTGGAATGGCGAGAGTGGGTCAGAGGGCATTATGAGGAGGTGGTGTCCCTTATTACCAATGGAACCCCTAGTTGCCCAAATGTAGGGAGACGGGGCTGCCAGTGGAGACCAGTGTCACAGTGTGGTCGACAGTTTTTTGATAACGCTGAAGGTGACAGACATTGATTGTGTGCAGTCTGACATGGAATCGCAGGAGAGGGGAAAGGTCAGGTTCAAATGGCGTGAAAGTGAATAAAATAACTGAGGATCATGCAAAATTCTGAGATAAATGATGCAGCCTGCATGTGTTGTTCATCATTAACGTTAGTTACAGTTGCTGCTGTTGTTTTTTGTTTTTTTTCTGACAATGGGTGACACCTAAGGGAATACCTGAAAAGTGTTTTTCAAAGGAAAAGTTACTTTTAGCAAATGTTACGTTCATTTACTTACCCAGACAAGTTTTGAGCTACTTGGAGCCTTTCAGCAGGAGTTTATTTCGAGTCGCAGTCAGCGCATAACCATATAATGGGAGTCAATGAGAGTAGGAGTTCGCATAGCTCTGTTTGACGTCTTTTTTTTCCTGCTCGCGTGTGTACCTCATTCCCAACCTCAAGTCTTTTGCAGTCTCTAAAAGATTTCCTTCCAGCAATTTCCACGATTTAGCTCAATCCATTTTCCCAGCAGCTCTGAAGGTAGGGTCCTGCACAATTAAGGCTGTTTGTTCTCTCATCTGCTATCTCAACAGCTGTATATAGAAGATATCAAAGAAGTGCACGAAGTGCACTTGTTTGAACTGGTTCATTACATGAAAATCCCAAAAACTCCAACAATGTTGGTGGTTGTAACATGACAAAAGACATCAAACAGCATGAATGCTTTTGCAAGGCAATGTAAAAATAGGAATAGGTATAGAGCAGATTTTACAGTTAAACTAAGCTCTTCAGTAAATTCTCTGTGCAATAAGTGTCTCCTACATTTGCCAGGTGATACTGAAAAGCAATAGCATCACTGAAAGGGAAATTGCTGTGATAGCAAACCACATCAACCTCATATTTACCCATATAAATTCAGTCAGTCGTGTGGAGCAGCGCAATGAATAATATAATGCACACACATCTGAGATGGCAGGCAGTGTTAACCTGGAATTTAGATTAGGAAAAATAATATCTCTCTTGCCATGACTGTGGCAAGATTGGGGCCAGTGACAGGCTGTGCCAATAGTTTACTGAAATTCTTATGAACAATAGCTGATAACATTTTTTTGAAGGCAGTCAGAGGCTCAGGTAAGAGAAGGAGAGATGGGAAGCATGGATGGCAACACTTTCAAATCTTAGTAACTAGAGAAACATGGGCTTTCGTCTTCATAACACCTAAAGACTATTGAAAATGTGAAAGTTAAGCCAAACTCAGAATTTCATTAAATCCCAAAATACTTTGTTAAAGGTGCAGCAGCAGTCTATTTTTCTAACTGCATTGCAGCTTTGATGGTCTTTAGTATTCATGTGAAACTCAAAAAATTAGAATATCATGCAAAAGTTCTTTATTTCAGTAATTCAACCTAAAAGATAAAACTTATATATGATATAGCCTCATTACATGTAAAGCAAGATATTTCAAGCCTTTATTTGTAATAATTTTAAGGAATATGGATTACAGCATATGAAAACACCAAACTCTAAATCTAAGAAAGTTTGAATATTGTAAAAAAAAGTTACATGTTTTAGACTCAAAGTGTCAAACTCTAATCAGCTAATTGATCCAAAGACCCCAAGACAGGTTCCTGAGCTTTTAAAATGTCTTTACATGGTCTTTCAGTGATGTTCAATAGGAATCACAATCATGGGGAAGACTGATGACCTGACATTTGTGCGGAAAACTATCTCTGACACTCACCATAAGATGAGTAAGGCTCAAAATTTGACTGCAAAAGAAGTTGGATGTTCTCAAAGTGCAGTATCAAAGCACATTAATAGAAAGTTATGTGGAAGGGATAAGTGTGGAAGAAAGAAGATGCACAAGCAGCAGGGATGACTGGAGAGGATTGTCAGGAAAAGCCCATTCAAAAGTGTTGGGTACCTTCGCAAGGAGTGGACTGAGGCTGGAGTTAGTGCATCAGGAGCCACCCAACACACAGACCGATCCTGGACATGGGTTTCAAACGTTCTATCTCTGATGTCGAGGCACTACTGGTGTGTTGCTCAGTGGTCCAAGTCATCTTTTCTGATGAGAGCAAATTTTGTACAGGGCCCAAACCAAGTAGTGGGTACACATGCAGGATTGTACTTTTCAGATGTCTGACATTTCTCTCTTTAAATCCTTGTTTTAATAATTTCATGTAATATTAAAATTTTCTGAGATTTAAAATTTGGGGTTTTGTAAGATATATTCCGTAATGGTTAAAATTATACCAAATAAAGCCTTGAAATATCTCACTTCATCACGCATTGGAACTCTTTTGTAGAAGCCATTTTCCAAGATCTTGCTTGTCTTTAATCAAAGGTCATATTCTTCTGGATTCTTTTGTGACCTCTTAGATAAGTCGTCATTGCACTCTTGGAGTAATAACAACAGCCCTGTGGAGATTTACCACTGATCTATGTCATATATATGTATTGGTAATGACTCTTAGTTTGATTCGCTGGAGTCTCATTGTCTTTGAAATGTATCTTTTAACCCTTTAGAATCGATGCCAAATACTCACCTGTCCTCTGTTTTTGAATTTCTTTAGATGTGTTCCTTTTTGAGGTCTACTTCATGTTGTCAGACAGATGCTGTGGATTTTTAAAGTTATTTATTCATTCTGCTGGTCTCATACCTGTCTTACCTGAAAAATCCCATTGCTTTCAAATGTTATATTAAAGACTTTGTCAGTAGTATTATCGTTTTCTATTCACTAAATAGTATCAGGGGCACAATTTTTCTAATTTGCTTGATGTACACATGTATTGTGAGTGATTTTTCAGCCCATATAAAATCAATTTCTTGATCTGTTTGCTGAGAAAAGTTCACATCACCTCCTCCATAGTAGCCCCTGCTCTCCAAAAAGTGCTAAAGAAAAACGTTACTATTTTTGTGAAGTCAACAAAGGTGAAACAGGCATCTTCAGCAAAAGTGAATGAAGTTTAATCGACTTTAAACTAGGTTCTGAGTAATCACTTGTCTGATACTACTTTAAACGGTACTGCCTATTTTGATAAAACTGTATGCCTCACCTTTCCTGATCAGATATTTCTTAACATCACAAGCTCCAAACATATCCTTAAAGACAGCACTGATCTGATAAAGCCGAAATATTTGTTTTTGAAATGCTCACCTCAAAGGTGCTAAATCTAAATTCTCACATAACTGAGTCAAGCCTGGGGGATTTAACTTTGCAAATCAAATGCTGCATCACAGGCCTCTGTTTTTAAAGGGGCCTCTAAAGCACAGACTGCCAACCTGTATTTGGAAAATGCTATTTTGCTTGCCTTTTGTCAAATACATGACAGCCACATGAGAGCATGTGAACATTTTCTAAATAACCAAAGGGATTTTGGAACTCCGTTTTTGTAGATGTCACATCTTTTGCTGTACAAAATGCTATTTTGATGTTTAATTTCAGTCACATTTCTTTAGATTGATTTAGAAATATAAAAAAAATTCTATGCCTATGATTTTTAGGAATTGTGATAGAAAGAGTTGGATTTGAAGTTGAGTTGGAAAGAGTTGGAGTTGAAGAGTTGGCATAATTCTTGCCAGCGGACGTGGGCCTAAGCAAACAACACAGTTTCATCAGTTTTGTTGTGTCACAAACAGCCAGTTATTAATCTCTCTCGAATGTCCAGCAGTCATTTCAAAAATTTCATCAATAGTAAGTTAATCAGTAGTTGTGATGCCTAAAGATTGAGATCGTAGATCTGCCTTTGCTGAGTTCCACTTAACCATGCATACAGTACGAGGTTCACGCAGGCACTGTCCCGTAATATGTAATCAGGTCTGATGTCGGCTTTGGTGAGGTTAACTTTGAGGATTAAGGATGTTTTTGTAATTGTCATTTGCAGCAGGGGTCGAAGGTGATGGTTCTGGGAGACATACAACATCAGCTCCTTGTTTGTCCCCACACAAGGTAGCAGCAGATGGAGGGCTAGCATGTCTTTTCTTTCACCACAGGGGAGGGCTCGATTGTATGGATGGCAGAGCTGGAGTTGTGACATCAGGAGCAGGAGTGGAGATCCGGGTTTCATTCTGCTGGACATCTGGCCAAAGTAGGATGGATACTTGAGTGCGCTGGTCGGCAGAGAGGGCTGGAACCTTCCTGTAGTGTGAAGCATGGATCCAGGTGGCTCGCTCAGCCACTTTCACCGCTGTTTGGGTAGTCAGCAGGATTTTCTGCCTGGCACGGAAGGGCGGCTGTAACCTGAGAACGAATGTCTGACAAATGATTGGTAAAAAAACAAAACAATTTTTCAGCCCTAATTTTGAGCCATAAATGTACTTAACTTATGTAGTGACCTAGTGGCTGATATTTCAGGGGCACTTCAGTCAGAGGTATAATGTTGGCTGCTAATTTACTGCCGCTCCAGGGGTTATAAATCATGGGTCTAAAACACACCACTAGTCGGTGTAATTGTAGCCAGAGAAATGTGCAGTGGACCATAAGACAGTATGTAGAAGTGCACTGATTTTCAAAAAAGAGAGAGAGCACAGCGCGTTGCTGGCCCGAAAAACGTAATAAAAGACAACCTAGAATCAATCCTAGATTATGGAAGAAGTAGCCTAATGTATCTTGGTGGACACAGCACTTCATCAGAGGGTCAGGATGACAGTATAAACATTATAATTGAAGATAGTGAGTTTTCAAAGATAGCACATGGCCTAATTGGTGATTCACTATCCAGTTTGTGTTAAGATATACATTTACACAGACATAACACAGAAACAGAGAGAACGTTTAAATCTGAAAAGGAAATCTGGAATAAAATTGTTTAAAAAAATATTGATTTAACTGAACCTAGACATCAAAAAAATATGATGTATGGAACGCTCCGATCGCAAATTGGGGATTTCCAACATGTTGGATTTTTTTGGCCCAATATCACAGTGTGGTGTGCTCCGAGCACAAACGGGCATGCAGCCTGTTGAATGTCATGTGTAACCGATCAGAAAGCGAGCTGACAGGCAGAGATGCAGGAATGCATCTTTGAAGCATTAATTATTATTTCAAAATGTCGGCTCACTTGACAGCAGTCCACAAATACATTGAAATACAGATCAGGGCAAAGTGCGTGATGTAGTAAAAAATATCATCGTGTGTCATTTGTGAATATATTCTGCATGTTGAGCTGACAAAATTATGAACAAGTTATATAGGGGTGAAGAAAAGAGAACAATATTCAGTAGATCCTGTTACAGAAAATCACTTGGATGAAATGCGACATGAGCATTCAGACTGCAAATGCTTTTTAAAAACATTACATAATGCTTCTGAATTAGTAAACATTTTTTTTAAATAAAATAAATAGATACAAAAATCGGAATTGTGCTACTCAGACTGTGAAAAAACTCATATGGGCAGAAATGCCAGATTTGATGCGCATTTGGCTCCGTTTTGAATATCTGTAAAGTAGGATGTCTCCGATTTGCACACAAATGAAAACCCAGGAAGAGTATGACAGCTATTACTACGTTGTGTTAGTGTGCGGGTCTTGGCCGCATTGATTTGCAAATAACCACAAGGGGTACAGGGGAGAGAAAAATGCAAAACAGCTGCAAAATAGCAAAGGAGAAATTATTTGTTTATTTTTTTCAATTGAGATCGGATTTTCTTGTGTGTGCAAGATTGGTTTGTGTGTGGTATCTCTCCTCAGACAGCACATGGTAGGAGCACAGCAGATATACATATGATTTTATTATTATTTTTTTTAAATCACTATGTGCAGTCTGAAGCACTTCCGACAATTTTAAAATCCTTCCGTGTCAACCAGGTCTAACTGTTCTTCTTAAGAAGGTTTTCCTTGTCACTGGGCCACATCTCATACATATTTTTAACTCATCCCTTCTCTCAGGTGCCTTCCCCCAGGCTTTAAAAACAGCAGTTATCAAACCACTACTAAAGAAGAACAACCAGAACAACACATTAATTAATTACAGACCAATATCGAATCTCCCGTTCATCAGCAAAATTGTAAAAAAAAGAAGAAGCTGTGTTTCAACAGTTAAATATGTTCCTAACAAAGACCAACTGTTTTTTTGCTTTAGTTTTTTTTTTAAAAGACCAACCATTTCGATACCTTATAGCCTGGCCCCCACCACAGCTCCAAAACTGGATTTTGGTGATCTTTTGAAGGACTTTGCTACAAAGAAAAAATCCAGAAAAGTATCCATATTTTCAAAGTCCCTTTCAATCTAATGTTTATAAAGGGTATCTATATGAGAACTATTTAACACATCATTGAAATGTGTTGGTATCATTGCTTAGGGTACTCCTTGTAAGCTGTTGTGTTGCCTGAAAATACCTTTTAAGAAACATATTTGTTTGTATCCATGTTCTTTTTTGACTGGTAGATACAGTAAATACTTTTTGACATTTGTTTCCTTTTTATTTTACCAAGTAGATTAAACCAGACACTGAGTATAGATACCTCTATTTATAACACTTGTAAAGGATTCATAATGCTAGGAGCAGGGGCCTGCATCCTCCTAAATCCGCTTGTGGAGACAAGCTACCTGGTCAGCTCTGCAGATCAGCTGTCTGACTAAGTACACATGGCATGTAGTGTGTTTGGGAATGCAGTTAGTATGCCATGGCTTCGAGCTGAGCTGAAGAATGGGTTATTTGAAGCTGCACATACACCCACAAATAAGACACTGCATAGCTTTTGTTTTTGACCTACTCCCCAACATCCTGGAATCTATCGCTGTGTGCTGGCAGCGGACATTCTTTCAAACACAGGACTCCAGATGACAAACTGGTGGGTTTGCAGCTGCTTTCTCATTAACTACAAAACATGTAACCGGATTTTGTGTTGCCTGTCTGAGTTAAAAATCTCAAACAGCGATGTGGGTAGGTCTGCTGTTATTCGTTGACCACTGTAGCAGCTGATTGCCAAGGACACACTTAAAACAGGCTGGTGGAGAGAGTCTGCTGACCAAAGATTGTCGAGAATTGCTTGGGCAAGCCTCTTTAATGATTGGCCATCATGAGATGTGACAGCAGCGATTCACTTCCCAACTTCTTCTTGTTCTATTTAACCTAAATGAAGATTACTTATTCGATGAATATTGTAAATGTTTTTGTCAACAAGCAAACAAGCTCAACTCAGAATTGCTGTGCCTGATGGTTTCACCAGCCACTGGCTGGATCGCTTTCCACCTGGATCCAAAAACCCTTTCATGCATCTCATCCTCGCTCAGTCATCAGCTCTGCTTATGACAAGAAGATTTGTACCTTACGCATCTACTCACCAGTGCAGACCAAGAGTCCAGCCAATCTGTCTCCTCCAGAACCTCATCCTGACCACCAGTTCATCAGTGTCCTTTGCCTACTGCACGTGGAACACACCAAACTCCACTTCAGTGAGCTTCCCATTCAAACCCACTTGACAGGTTTTAGTAGTTTCCATTAAATATTGGAAAATTGTTTTCTCAATAAGTAACATTTTTTGCAGATCATTTTTAGTATTATTTAGAATTAACCGAGACATTTCATGGGCTATACTTCTAATTTGCCCTGTTTAATTTTTCAATCCAATGCCTTAAAGAGAGTATGAATTTATATGGTCCTCCTACATATTTACTGTGAAGATGATGCTAAACTAAAAGGAAATTGACCTGTTTGTCTACCAAGACTCCATAACAGTACACACAAACACAGAAGAAGTTTCTTAAAACCAGTTTTATTTGTCAAATGCACTTTTGTTATATTTGTACAGGTTTCAGGTAGTTTCGGGAGAATCAGGGACAGGAAGCCAGGAACCCAGGACTGAAGAAAGGTAAGTATGGTTAGATTTGGATAAGGAGAATGATACTGCTGAATTGCCAATGAGCTTACAGGTAAGAACGGTCACGGAGCCAGAGGAGGAGTTAAGTAGGATTTTGAAGACTGAATGGTTCTGTGAGTGGATACTGATGCTTGATGAATCCGTTAGTAGATGCTGAGGCTGATGGTGGACATGAATGTGAATCAACAAGAGTTAAATGACAAAGTTTGTCTTACTTTGTGATGATGTGAATCATCCGATGGGCGGGCAGGCGAGCTATAGGATCCCAGGAGGGAAGGAGCGGAATCCAGTTGGGGAACGTTGCAGAGGCTGATCGGAAATGGCGTTGGAGACGGAGGAGGTCCAGACCCAAGATTGAACGCTGGAGACTGAAGAGGTCTAAAACCCAGAGAATCCGGGAGTTGATGAGCATAGTAGGTTTGTCTAATGGGAGACAGGCGCAGGTGGGGACTCAAAACACACAAAGGTAGACTTCTTACAGATTACCATAGATTAGTTGGTGAAGTACCGCGATTACTGCGAGAACAAACTGGCGTCAGCTTGCAGCCATCATTCCCCTTATAAAGCTGGTGATGATGAGCTCCGATGAGCTGCACCTGCCGCTCCCAGCCTGCCATGCCCCTGTGGAGAGAGTGGAGAAGAGAGAGACACAGAACCAAAAAGCCCAGAATCCTAACAGAAATGGAAAAAAAATATATTGTTTTCAAAATATTCTAGTAATATATGTAGGCTGTGGTAAAATTTGAGTTTATAATGTCGATATTTAAAACATTGCTGTTAGTGGGGAATCACTTATTTGGGGTTACAGTTAATGACAAAGTGGCTGCACTCTGATAGATGCAGTCGATGGACTAGTAAAGAAATATTCTTACACGCAACATGTACATAATCCTCCCATGGACTGTAAGTGCAAATACTTACACCCAATATCCTCTTTTGTAGTAGAGAAACATCCATTCAGTCAAGTCCGTGACAGCGAACCATCTACACTTTAATTAGCTGTGAAAGCTAACAGTAATCTGCTCCTTGTCAGATTGCCGTGACCTGCACGAGAAGAATCCCTTCACAGAGTAGGTAGCAGAGAATAACTCACATTAATGAGAGGAAACACAGCAGGCAGGAGCAAAGAAAACTATCACTTAAAAAGCCACAATGGTAGTTAGTATATATTTTCCACAGAAAAGAAGCAAGGAGATGGCACATTTTAATAATGATGTATAAGTGCAAAGTAAGCATCTTGTGATACACAGCACAACGGGTCTGTTAAAGAATATGTGTGACAGAATTGTTTCTGGTGAAAAGTTACTGGGTTCATTATTGGAGTTTCAGTGTGTCAAAGATAATATTTTTATATCATGCAGTAAAAGAAATTCAATGCTGCTGTCTCTTCTATTTGAAATTGTCTTGTTTTGGCATGCTCAGCTGATCTATCAGCATGTTTTTATGAACAAGACAAATGGGACACTTAAAAAAATTCAAAATCATCCAGTTCTAATTCTTTGCTAATAAGATTCTATTTTTTGGGTTTCTGACTTCGTTTTTTTTACACATAAGCCTTCTTAGTGATCATATACCTTTCAATCTTACCGTAAGCACCTCAGCGCAAATATATCATCTGTTTTTTCTTGCAGCTCTCCTTATTACTGAGCTGAAATCTGCATCTGTCTGTGTGTTATTAGATGCCTTTTTCTCCACATGAATTTAAAGTACATCCGAGGAAACCAACGGTCTGCTATCATGAGAGCTTTCACATCAAGAAGCAAACCTACCGGATACTGACATTCCTCACCCTAGCCATCATCAAAACAACTGCTCGGAGAGGCATCTTTTCATTATTAGATTTGAGATGATAAAAATTTCAGCGACTTGGAAAAATATTCACAACCTTGAAATGGTTTCACATTCTGTCACAATTACCAAAAACCTTCAATGAATATTATTGGGATTTTATGTAAAAGACCAATACAAACTAGTGTCAGATATTAAGAAACATGACACATGGTAAGAAAAGGGTCGTATTGTAGGAATACAAAATCTGAAAACAGTGTTTTATCATTTGTGTTCAGTCCCTTTGAGTTAATGCTGTGTAGAACCACAATTTTAGCTGTTTCTTTATTTGATTTGCACATGAGCACATGAAGGGATCAGTTATTTTCCCCCATTATTCTTTGCAAAGGAGCACAATATTATTCAGATTGCATAAGGAGCATTAATGAACATACCAGGAGATAAACTCTGCCCCAGACTCATGTCTTTTAACAGGGTATTTTTTAGCATTGGTCCTGTATGTACCATTATTCATTTTATTATTAACCTTCCTTCATGTCCCCGCCGAAGAACAAGACATATTTTGCCACCATGTTTCGCCCTGAGAATCATGTTTTTAGAGTGAACAGTGATTTGCATGAAGTCCAGAAAGTTTAATTTTGTTCCAATCTGCACCTCAACAATTGTTTTTATTGACACGTTTCATAAAGCTTATGTTCGAGAAGTCAACAAGTAATACTTGGATGAATGTGCTATGAAAGCAGATTCCCAGACCTGACCTTGAAAGGTGCTGTAATATTAATTTAATAGTTCACATATTAGCTGGACCAAAAATTCTTGCCATGTACTCTGACAATTTGAAAAATATAGTTTGTCTTTAATATTATTTCACTTGTTTTCATTTTCCTGTTTCATTCTCAACCAGTTGTTAAGTATAATTATCTAAATATAATAATTTGACCAAGCTTGACCAAGTTAAAAACTTCAGAGGCTGGACTGAAGTGGGGTGACTAGAAAAAACTGAACCAAACTTTCAGAAGTAGTAATCTTACATTCTGTTTTATCTGCCTTTAATTGGAGAGAGGAATTTTTCACACAGTGCTTGATATCTTCCAAGTGTCTCACTTGATCAAAATGCAAATCGAAGTATGAGATGTTACTAAAAGATTGGCAGTTGATCTCTGCTGGATTCAAATGAGAAGAAGTTAGCAGGGCCAAACACTGAATCCTGAGGGATCTCAAGTGAATGGGCAGAAGGCTCTGAAAACAAATACTAATTTACTGATACTAAGTACCTTTCAAACCATGAACCCTTTTAATGATTATATTTCAATCAACTTTTTTAAAGATCTTGGTATGGGTCATCAAAATAGTATTGTAAATTCACCATACTATGTAAGAATGTCAATGATACTGATTACTAAGTGTTTAACTTGAAGATAGATTTACGTTCTCTAACAGGGTGTGGATGTCCTGCAGAGAGACAACTGGTGCAACTTAATAATTCTGTTAAAGTCATGTAGATCCAGATTGAATTACTACAGTACTTTGTAAAAGTACGCATACCCTTTCTATTGCATTCTCATTTTTGGCATGTTATAATCAGAAAGGTAAATGTGTTTCGTTGCGATATGAAATGAAATGAAAATATGTTGTTCTAAACATGTTCCAGTATGCTTTTGTATTCATTTGTATTTGTATATTTTGTATTCTAGCCTGTAGGAGATAAAAAAACAAAACGAGCCCACCTTTACGTAATTGATACTCAATCCCCTTAGTCTCTGCATGGTGCTGTAGTCTTGATTGTGGTTGTAACTTTTATTTTAAGGTAACAAAAGCTGCAGTAAAGTTGTTTGTTTGTGTTAGTTAACCCTAAGTAATGAGCATTATATTTAAGTTACTGTGAGTTCAGCTTTATTCCCCTTTTTTGTGAGTTTCAAGCTTTTGCAAGGCGCCGTGGTGTTTCTGCAGTAGGTGTGTATGACACTTGTTTAATGTCTTGGGCCTTGCTTTTGAAATGGGTTTGTAGCTTCACTCACAGTCTCAAATTACCAAAGCTTGCATTCTCAATACCATCTTAAATGTAATTTGTGCACAATTGAAACTACCCCCTGAAGTTATCCAACACTTTCCGTCAGACAAAGATTAAGTCCTGTCAAATTTCATCAGCTTGATCAAATACCTCCACAGGTGTCTGTAGCACTACCTCACAATGTGACAGAGCCATCACAGCACATCATGGCTGCAGCGTGAGAGTGGCAGCACCCAGCCAATCTACTGTGGGCCCCTGGGCTTGGAGATGGGATTGGATCAGATCACATCACCCGCTTAAAGCCAGAAGTGTTTCTTTTAAGGCTTGGCAAAACATTTTGCTTCAAATAACAGTGGTCAGAATTTTGACCAGGGCAGTGGATGGATTGACTGGGCCCAGGGGGGACCTGGCTGTGCAGTTTCAACATTCGTTTTGTACTTCAGCCCCTGCTGTTGCCCTCTTCCTGGTGTTGCTCACAGAAGCGTTCTGCCAAAAAACCCTCTTGTCGCCTCAGTACCTCGGGCCACTTTGTGATTGACACTCCATCATATTGTCCTGTGACAGCGCTGGTGGAGAGAGAGTTCAGCGGAGTGATGCTGGGAAGTGGCTGGGGACTCGCACACAGACACTCACATGGTTGCGCATACGTACACATGCCCCCAGCAAAACAAGCAGCCTCACACAAATACAGCAGACAAAAAAACACTCCCTGAGGAGTTCCAACACACACCAGCTGTGCAACAGGACTACATCTCTGCACTGGCATGCTACTATGTGTGTGGACACACACACACACGCACGCACACACACACACACACACTCAAGAGGCAGAATTCATTAAGCTCAAGGGACAGTTCACACAAGGCCGCAGATGTTTTTCACATCGTGTACGTTGCATTCCTGAGGAATGGCTATTTTAAGCAGAGGGGCGCATGAAACACCTCTGCACTAATTCCTCAACGAGCATCAGTTTCTATAGCTGGACGTAGCTACAGGCCCTTTTATGTTGTTTACCCAAGGGATTCTGTGTGACTGCAACATCTTTGTTATGTGTATAATAGAGATATAAGTCAACAGAAATGCCTAAAATAGATTAAAGGCAATCAAAGGAAGTTTAATGTTATTCCTCTTTTAGTTCTAAAGCTAATTTGATGTGAAGTTCAAGGAAGACTGGATTAATGCCTTTCAGACTGAGTTGGGAGAAAATCTTTGAGAATAATTACAGGTTGTCAGGTGGTATGAACTTCCACTATATGTGTATACATATAAACTCTTTTCCGACTGTCCTTAACCTGTCGTGGGTTCAGTATTGGATTTGTATCTACCGAGGGTCATATTAATTTTAGGTATGGACAAAAACGTGAAAAGTCACAGCAAAAGTAACATACTCTGATCTGAAGTGGTAGCACACTGTACATTTAACACCCTTCATGCTACTATTCATGCTCTGTACAAAATACTTTCTTCATTTTTAAACCCACCGCAAAACCCATTATTTGTGTAGCAAAAAAATATTTCAAACATTTTCAGAAATTATTTCCACTCCTTATTCAAACCAGTTTAAAAGAACAAACGTTTTGAACCATGTACTTGTGCTATCATTAAAGACATTAAAGATAAGCATTATCTTTAAAAGATGTAGAAGGATAGAACATTTCAGCGAAAAACCAATTTGAAGTGATATGTTTTATGTGCTCGTATCATGATTTTTTGGTGCTATTTTTGCATTTGGTTTTAGGGATCGGTTCTTCCTTAACAAGCTTACATCCTAAGCATAGATCTGACTTGTCTAAACTTCTTGCCATGATCAAATCTTCAGCCTTCAGGTCAAAGTAATTGTCCGAGCCATCACATGTCAGCGTCCTGCAATGCACAGATACATTTCTCTCTCAACAAACAACTTTTGGAAGCAGATGTGAATATCTGCCAAAAACCTTCCAAATATGAATTTGCTTTAACATTTATTTACCCTGAAACATCACAGTGTGATCCTTCACTAAAATATATCAAATTCATGATTTGTTGCAAGTCTCAGTCCTAGTCTGAGGCTTTTATGGACAGGTTGATATTACAGTTTGTCTAAGCAGAGGAGACAGCGGTAACTGTCTCCTCTAAATGGAACTCGCAGCAAGCCACTGCCAACAGGCCACCAATGTTTGTCCATATGGGCATGACCTTTTCAGAGGCCAGAGCAGGGCAGGCATGCCAGTGACAGCTGAGCAAGGATGATAATGTGTCAAGCCACAGTACATGTCAGAAAAGCCAACATGCATCTGACAGTTGGATGACATTGAACCTGAAGCTGAAAAGAATTAGAAAAGTTTAGAGAAGTTAGGTAAGATTTTCTTGAAATGTGTTTATTTCAGGCATTCTTTGGTTTTTGATTATAATTTTGATAACAAACGTGTAGTTAGGATCTTTTGACCCCCTTTCAAGGTCAAGCCTGTATTTCAAAGAAAACCTGTATAGATTGAAATTGGAAGAAAAGGAGACATGTTTTAAAAAACGTTTATTTTTTATTTTTACTGATTTAATTCTAAAGCATGTGTGTATTAAACTTTCTTTACTTGCATACCTTTAAAAACAATCCAGTACAACAATTTTGATGTCTTAACTAGAAAAGTACTCCAGAGAACGCAACCTCTGCCAGGGCCACCCATAGCCAGCTCCTGTTGCTGAAAATAGACTGTATTTCATAGCCCAAGAAAAAGGAAAACAGCTAAAAAAAAATACCGGAAATTGACATTTAAAAAAGGGAATCTTTTAAATTAATAAAAATGAAAATAATCCTGAAATCTGAAATCATGCACTTTACAAGCTTTTTAATTCTGACACCAGCAAGTACTTCTGATTTAATTTTTACATACGGGAGAAAAAGTTTGGATACCATTGCTTTAAATCAAAAGCACAATTTGAAATGACCCACACAGTCAAGTCTTAAATTCCTTTGAAAATATGAGGCAAGAAATAAAATTGCATTTTTTACAGATGTCATCCGTCGATTGTGACTGAGCTAGAGTTATGTAGCAAAGAAAGGGCGAAACAAAACTACTCCCTCTGTCAATAATTGGGGCCTACCCAATGCAATGCAAGGACAGCGGCTGCCTCCATGCAATTGCATAGGCATCCATCTATTACTATTCACTTTTGAAAATTTTTGGAAATTAATGCGGGTCGTACTGTAGCATGCACCCCCACATTATATATATCAAATCGTCAGTATGGTACAGTAGTGCTTGTTAGCATTTTAGCAAATTTTAGCTTTTTGACTATATTTTTGTAATGATCGGGTTTATAGTAATGCCAACACGTTAGCTAGTATTTGCATGCAAGTTAGCATTAGCATGCTAACTGCTTTTAGCGTTTTAGCAAATTTTAGAATTTCGACATGATTTTCAAACTCATTATACCCATTCTAAATTTAACCTGTTTGCTAGCATTAGCATGCAAGCTCATTTTTAGCATTTAAGCTTAGTTTTGAATTTTGGTCAACTTTTTGTAGTGATTTGGTTAAGGCTAATTAGAACAAGGCAGATAGTATTAGCATGCCATTTAGCATTAATATTCAAGCTAATTTGAGCATTTTATCTATTGTTGTATTGTTATTGAACGCTAAAGCCTAGTTTATGCTTCTCCGACTGCAAATTTGCACTCAGATGCAGACGTATTGATGGAGACGTTTTCCGTTTATAGTACTCCGCTCTTCCACTCCATTCGCTATTGTTTTTTTCAGCGTTGCTCAACCAGGACAGCAGGGGGTGCTACGTTTTCATAGCATCTTTGCCTACTATCACACAGCGCTGTTTCAGTTTTTTTCTAGGCTTTTGAACGCATTTCCTCCTCAAGGTGCAATGAATGACACAAAGTAAGTTTTGATTAAGCTGTAAAGCTTTTTACTAGAGGTGCAGCTCATTGAATACTCTAGAAAAGCTTTTTACTAGAAGTGCAGCTCATAGAATCCTCTAGAAATGCATTGAAACAAAAACAGCAGCCTTTATTGTTGTTTTCCTACACCTTCTTGTGTTCAAAATCGCCAAAAGATCAGATTAGATAAATTATCCTTTCAATATAAAGCATATAGTGGCGAAACACCGCATTAACTACTGATTAGAGCGACTATAGAGCCCTGTTCTGGTGAAGCGATCTCTGGCTGTTGCTGAAACTGACCAATCAGATGCATATGCTATCTGTCGACGGAGAGGTGATGGAGAGCCCTTGCGTTGACAGATAATGGTGTTGCGTCAATCCGTCTCCGTCAAAACAGCGAAGCATAAACTAGGCTTAACACTTGCTGAACTTGTCAATAAAAGCTCTTACTGGGGTTGGGAGTGATTACGCACACCGTGGCAGGCCCCTTTTACATTCCTGAAATTTTCTAGTCTCAATCTACAAACTCCAGTATCCTGCCAATGATAAAGCTGTGTCTTTGACATTTGTTGAAGAAAAGACACACCCTAAAGTGCCTGACCCTGGCCCTGGAGGACTGGAGTTTGAGAGCTATGATATAAAAGCAAAGTTAGTAGAGCCATTTCATAAAAGGCATATAGCCTGTAATTACAGGAAAAGATGGAGTGAGTACAGACTCATAAAGGAAGATGCAATTTTTTTTTGGTTCCATTTTTCTTTTCCTTCAAAAATATGCATTACTTTGATTTGCTCAATCCCTGCAAAATACGATCAAGTTTGAGTTTCTAAAGTGTGAAAATCGGGAAAAAGTTAAAGGGATATCAGTACCTTTTCAGTCTGCTTTATTTTTACACTGGGACTTAGCAGGTGTACCTCAGATCGGACCAGCGCACAGCCCTGATTAGCATCTGAGGCCCACTCTGAAGGCGGATATTCCTCCACCTTCATCTCTCACACTGAGAAGTGGAGGCTAATCTCTCGGGGGCACCCCGCCACCCCCAGCACCTCAAACCCTCCTTCTCCCCCCAGCCTCTCAGAGGCCTGCATTAAACATAAAGAGCCTGCATGGATGAGTGAGTCAACAAATTACCACAGCCAATAAAAGTGAAAAAAAAAGAATCAACCCCACAGTATATCATTCTTATTCTCCTTCCTCCCCCACAAACCCCTTCAAACGTGCTGGTCTCCATTAGGTTATTGTCCCAGGCTTTTAAATAAACATCGTCCAAGCTCAAGCTTCTCCTTATTACTCTGGGTAAGAGCATCCGTCCTCATGCTTGACTGCTTGCATCCATCAAGTCAGGGGAGCCTTCGCCGCTAAATCCCAGCTAATATACATGAAACTGCTACAGCTGTTGGTCTAACCTTTGAGTGTCTCCTAAGGAGCACAGTGATATTTGCACTTAATAAAATTATGCCTACCAGGAGAATATGCCGCTGACATTTGCCATTTGTCAAGTTGAGGTGGCAGAGAGGCTTTATGAGTCATTAGTGTTCAGCGTTCAGCGGAGAGTCACTTTGCCTGTAGAGGTCTTTAGACTGTACATGGGGGCAATCTTTGTTAAGAGAATTGAGCGGCTGTCTTTTCAGGCATTTACCTCCAGAGCAGGGATACAATGTGGATTTCTGTCTTTCTCAGAGCAAGAACAGAAATTACTTAATTTCAACACGTGTTAGAACAAAGTGTCAAAGTAAATCTGCTCCTTTGTCATTGGCACTCGAAAGCATAGACACCCCCATTAAACTGCAGGGATTTTGTGATGGAAAAAGAAGCAACTGTTAAAACATTTAAATTTTTTCCCCACACACACACTGTAATGTGATAGTTACCTAGTAAAAATTTTATTATTTGGTTCAACTTCATTCAGTTTTCTTTGGTAGGGATTTATCTGAATGCTACATCTGGACTTGATGATTTTTGCCCAATCTGCCTCGCAAAGGTTTTTTTCTGATTTTTTTATTTTTTTTTTTGATGTAGTGACTGTAATTTCTATCTGAACATTTGGGGTGATTTTTGCTATTCAAAACTACACTCACTTTCACAAAATCCCTAGTTCTATCCGAAGAAAAGTAACCCCCCAAACACAACAATGCCACCCCTAAGTTTTATTTTGGGGCTTTAGTGACATTCATTGTTGATTATGTATCAAACCATCTTTATGGAACTGCCTTAAACTTTACATTTTGTTTTATCAAACCAACAGAAATTCTCCTTCAGGTTTCTCGGGCAACACCTGAGCCCAACCTGTGTGATTTTTTTATCATTGGAAGAAAAAGTTTCTCTCCTGCAACTCTACTCTTAAGATAAAATGAAAATAGAGGAGATTGATGTCATGCAATTGTTTAAAACTCCTGCAGCTACTCCAACATTCTGTCCGAGTCTTTTGAGCTTCCATCCATTGATTGCCTTTTTCAGAATTTTGCAGAAACGTCTGGTTTTGGTGATGCTGCTTTTTTTTCCATATTTACAGTACATCAATAACTGGTGGCAGTCTTCAGGGTGAAATGGTGTATAAATAACTGTATCGTTTTTTGTACCCTTTCACTAACTGATTTCTGCAACGTGTAAACCTTATGATCCTGAATGAACTGTCAGCAAACTACAGCTTTAGTGTAGTGAAGCAGTAAAATCCTAGCAGGATATCTGAACTTTGTTACAGGTCTTATCAGATTCCATATACAGTAAGAAAGAAAAAATGTTGTAGATGAATCAAACAGTGATTTGAAAAATTATTAGTTTCACGCAGATCCCAAAACTTCCTTAAATAGATTTGCACACACGTAACATTCAACACAGGAGCATACCTCCCTGATATCACCATTGTGGCTAAAATTCCCTAAGTCTTGCTCACACTTCAGTTTATTCGATGGAGAGTTTCACTGCTGAAGCTGCGTTTCCACGGCGACGCTTGGAGATCCCTGGCTATTATTTTTTTCGCGGTGCTCCTGGTTCAATCCCTAGTTTGTATTGGGAACAGACATAGGGAATGTTTTGCTGTCCCTCACTTATCACCTGCCTCCCCCCAAATAGTAAACCCTGTCTCATCTGCATAAGTGAGTGCCGCTCCATGGCTGCCTTCCCTCTGTAGCCTGTATCTGCATGTGCTGTTGTGTTTTTTATATGATCTTGGATGGATTGTACTGTTAGCTTGATCTGGTTGTACCTCTGGTTCAATGATAAATAAAGTTTCTGATTCTGAACGCCCTTAAATTCATCTGTTTGAGAATTTAAAAAAGTGATACGGTCAGAAAATTTTTCATTTTAATAACCTGAACTAAATTCCATTATCACCAGTTCAAAATCTAAAAGACTTTGACAGGTCAGATCTAAATTAAATATTATTTTAAAGACAGTTTGAGATTGAGATGAAACATATCTTCTATTTGGAAAAAAAACAACAAAGAAAAAACTCCTAGGATTTTTGGGGCATTAGAACCATATTGTTTCCTTAGGTAAATAAAACTTTACCAATAGGAATTAAAGGTTCATCAGAGCTGACTCTGCTGTACCATCTTTTGGACAGAAATGAAATGTACGTAATTGGATGTCAATTTGACTATAGGACTTGATAGTACTGAATTACCTGAACTGTTTTAAAGTAAACTTTGAAAAATTGAGGTTCTTTTTAATTGGACAAGATTAGGCTTTGTAAAGGGACTTGAGATATTTTTTATTTATTCATTTATTTTTTTTTTTTTTGGGGGGGGGGTTAATTACTAGATCAACTTAAAATGCAGTGCAACGCCAAACGGCTTTATTTTAACAAACAAGTGACATAATGTAGCTTTAAGTCAGCGGTGAATCAATAACCAACCTTCTTCTTCCGCATCTGATGTCAATTTTCTTTACAGACAAAGGTTTTTTGTCGTGTCATAATCTGTATCGCAAAATATAGAACAGCAAGTTTTCTTGTTTTGACAGCAGATATGTCAATGTCTACGTGCTTTTTGTTGATCAAAAGTTGGAAACTAAAAAAATAGTGTCAAAGCAGAGCCAGCCAAAACTCTGAAATGCCTTTCCTTCATCCGTATTCAGAATGGCCCAACTAACATCTGTTTGCGCTTCAATAAGCCCGAGTCCCTTTGGCCTCCATTACTTCTCCACTGTTTTATGATAAGTCCAGTCATTCATAAACGCTGAGTCCTAAGTCAGGAAACTTATGAGCTGTGTAGAGTCTGTCTACGGTAGTGTAAAGACCAATCTAACTTCATCCCAAAAGGATAAGGCCAAGCTTGAAAGACCATTTGATTGTACACTTACAGATTTTTTTGTAAAAACAGTTTTCATTCTAAAGGAGTTGGCTCTCCTCATATACACTTCCTCTGTTGTTAAAAACTAATTTAAAAAAATTGTAAAATGGGAATTTATCATCATACTGTCGGTGTTCATACAAACTGACCCTTGTGAACAACTAACAAAAAAGCTTGCCATGAATACATAACTAAATGCAAGTATCAAAACCCGCACAACTATGTCACATGTTGTCAGGATGTAACCCCAAACTCTTCTTTTTTTTTGGGGGGGGGGGATTTTACATGACAGACCAAAACCAAACAGCACTTTACAGTGAAATGGATGTAAAATGGATGATGGTAAAAAGTGCAGAGTGTATTATTCTCAGCTCTCTTTACTCTGACACCCCTTAACAAAATCTAATAGAACCGATTATTTTCAAAAGTTACCTAAATAGTAAATCAAGTGTATGATTTATTAAAGGTACAAAAGCAGCTGTTCTGTGAAGGCCTAATAGGTTTGTTAGAGAACATTAAGGAACAAACAGCACAATGTGTGCTAAATGATATAATCAGAGTATTAATGAGAGAAGGAGCAAATAAGCCCCGAATACCTATGGAGGAGATGAAGAGATCCACAGCTCAGGTGGGAGAATCTGTCTATCTATCTGACTATTTGTTGTGCACTTTACAAAACTTGCCTTTCTGAAAATAGTGGCAGAAGAAAGCTATTGTTAAAAAAAGACCCCAAAAGTGCCATTAAAAATTTGCTAGAAGTCATGTAAAAAAATTATCGCTTTAAATGTTAATTTAAATCATTTAAATGTTCAGTTCAGCCAACATGCAAACATCACAGTGCGTGCCTTGCACTCACCATGGTGATGGCAGAATTATGCTATCAAGAAGTCTAACTGGGGATAGTTGATGGAAAGATAGGTATAGTTGAGTAAAGGGCTTGAGACTCAGGCCTGACCTTTCAGCAGGATAACAACACTAAACATACATTTACATATTTAGTGGAATACTTGACATACTCGTTTGTCTGAATGGCCTAGTCAAAGTTTATGTTCAAATCTAATTGGGAATCTATTTTTCTAACTAAAAAAAAATATGTTAATAGATGTACACTACCTGAGTAAGCTTGAAAATATTTTCCAAAGGACAGGCAAAATTATGGTTTCCTGATGCAAATATTTTGGTAACTCAGGATTGGCAGCTGAAACTGCAGAAAAATGTACAGTCGTGGCCAAAAGTCTTGAGAATTATATAAATATTGGAAATTGGAAAAGTTGTTGCTTAAGTTTTTATAATAGCAATTTACATATACTGCAGAATGTTATTAACAGTGATCAGATGAATTGCATAGTCCTTCTTTGCCATGAAAATCCCACTGCATTTCATTGTTGTCATTAAAGGACCTGCTGAGATCATTTCAGTAATCGTTTTGTTAACTTAAGTGAGAATGTTGAGGAGTACAAGTGTGAGCGCATCTGGACGCAGTGAGGCGAGGACTTTTGGAAGATGGCTGGGTGTTAAGAAGGGCAGCAAAGAAGCCACTTCTCTCCAAAAAAACAATCAGGGACAGACTGATCTTCTGCAGAAAGTATGGTGAATGGACTGCTGAGGATTGGGGCAAAGTCATATTCTCCCATGAAGCCTCTTTCAGATTGTTTGGGGCATCTGGAAAAAGGCTTGTCTGGAGAAGAAAAGGTGAGCGCTACCATCAGTCGTGTGTCATGCCAACAGTGAAGCATCCTGAGACCATTCATGTGTGGGGTGGCTTCTCATTCAAGGGAATGGGCTCACTTACAATTTTGCCCAAAATCACAGCCATGAATAAAGAAAGGTGCCAAAACGTCCTCCAACAGCAACTTCTTGCAATAGAAGAACAATGCATTTTCCAGCACGAACTGATAACTAAGTGGCTCGGAAACCTAAACCTTGAAATTTTGCATCCATGGCCTGGAAATTCCCCAAATCTTAATCCCATTGAGAACTTGTGGTCAATCCTCAAGAGGCGGGTGGACAAACAAAAACCCACTAATTCTGACAAACTCCAAGAAATGTTTATGAAAGAATGGGTTGCTATCAGTCAGGATTTGGCCCAGAAGTTGACTGAGAGCATGCCCAGTCAATTGCAGAGGTCCTGAAAAAGAAGGGCCAACACTGCAAATACTGACTCTTTGCATAAATGTCATGTAATTGTCGATAAAAGCCTTTGAAACGTATGAAGTGCTTGTAATTATATTTCAGTACACTACAGAAACAACTGAAACAAAGATCTAAAAGCAGTTTAGCAGCAAACTTTGTGAAAATTAATATTTGTGTCATTCTCAAAACTTTTGGCCACGACTGTACTTCTACTACAATGAAGTACACAAATTAATACCATATTTCCTGATTAGGTGACTACTGCAGGTAACTGGCTGCACTTCATTTTTATTTAAAGGGATTAGAGCAAAGGCTGCTCAAGACAAATAAAATGCATTTCTTTCCTTTCATTCCATACTTAGACACCACTTGGTATTGGTTTGTTATATAAACCCATAAAATAAATAGATGTTTGCAGTTATAACACAACAAAATGTGCAAAAAGTCAGAGGGGGAATCCATTATTTTGCAAGGCACTTTTATGAGTTCTGATCAGTAGCATTACACATTTCTTTTTAGTAAACTGCAATTTTTATTTTTATTTTTTATTTTTTTTTGCTTTAGGGTGTAAACCAGTCCTTTTGTCTGAGCATGCACATGCACGCCCAGGTGTTGAAATGTTTGGAATCAGAAAAATTGTATCTGACTGCTGAGGGGCTAAAGGTTAGAATTGGAAAACAAACTGCGTGACAACACTGCTCTCTTTTGATATTGTGATTGATTATCTTCAAATGCTGCCAAACAAAGAGGGAGGGAGGCGGGATGGGGGAAAGGGTACAAAACAAATAAAGGCAAAATTGAAGTTGTCAGTTTCTATCCTCTGTTGTTTCAAAAACTAGCGCAGTCTGCAGCCTGGCGGGGGTATCTGTCAGCTGCCATCAAGCAGCTTCTCTCAGCCTCTGCTTTTCTCATTCAGTCTGCCTTCTCAGGCTTTTCCACTGTTCTGGGTTTGGGCTCTAAAATTTAAACACCACAGAGTGAAAGCTTAGGGGAAAGTGGAAAGTTTTCATTAAATCATTCTCTATTTCCAACAGAAATGAAAAAAAAAATCAAATTAAGAAGTAGCCTATGGGCACTTTTTGATCTCAGGGGGAGAAAACCCTGAATATGGATGCTTATTAGGATGCATGTTAAACACACAGTATTCCTTAACACAACTTAGGCTCGTCAGCGTGACACACAGTAGCATCTGATGCTGAATTGCTATTTGTTTTTCTTGCTTTGAACTCTCTTAAATGATTATAGAAAAATCCAAGATACAATATTGGGACTGGACAGGGGACAGGTAAAGATTTTTTTTCTCTTAATTTGTAACTTCGGTCTGTATATAGATCTATTACATATATTATTTAATTTTTTTGTAATACATCATTATTCTGGTACAAAATAATTTTTACAAAGAATGCAACATTTTTGTTGTGCTGCTGCCACATTGTTAAATAGAAAATCATTTTCTATTACGGTTCCCAGTAGCAGTATGAAAGCTCTCCCTCCTTATAATTTTTCCTTCATTTTTCTCAAACACCATATGCACAATTTGACATAATAGCTGAGTTAAAGCATAAAATTATAAGGTAATGTCTCACTACAGGCTATAGTTGCATTTAAAAGGGTGGGGGAAAATAAAGCTTTCTCTTTGATCTATAGGATTGCCTGCCATGGCTAAATTTAATAGTTTGAGCATAGCACCCCCTGCAGGTATGCATTATTGCGTGCTTATATTACCCACAATGCTGCCGCTGAAGCGGAGGCGCTTATTGTTACCCTGCAATTACAAGCCTTTTTTACTTTGATTGGTGGGTAATTGACTTGGTTTGAGTCTGTATGATTTTCTTCTGAATTTGCCACTCATATTCTAATCTTGGCTTCTGATCAGACAATGGCTGCCTTCCAGTAATTAAAGATGCCAAAGACAGGTGTAGAATTGAGGAACTAAGGACCCATAGGCGGATGAATGGGACTGATTAGTCGTTTAAAGGAAATTGGGTTTTTGTGGCTCAAAGACAAAGTATAGCCTCTCTGTCACTGTGTGCTCCGCGATCACTGGGGCGGCAGTCAAAAAGGGCTGATGATGTGCTGAACATGAGGTGAAAGCCTCAAAATGACTTCCTGCATTTATTGTGTTTGCACAGGAACTGTAAGGACATTTGGAAATCACAGTGCATGTCTGAAACCTACAACATATATCAGGCAGAAAAAAAGCTATTTTTACTTTTTTTTCATAAAAGTATTCATACAGCTAGAGTTTTTCCTGAAATGCCACAACACACCCACAAACTTTAATGTTTTTCGTGAGGATTTAATTTTAGTTGACCCAAACCAAGAAGCACATATTCATAAGTGTGGGGAAACGGGGGATAAAGCACAAACATATGAAAAGTGTAGCATGTTTTTTGAAACTGTCCTTTTCACTCTGGTAGCAATAAAGACAATCAAATATCAGTTTGCATTTAGAAGTCATCTATTTAGTATGATTCCATCTGTATGAAATGTAATGTCAATATAAATACAGCTGTAGAATATTAGTGAACAAACATCATGAAGACCAAGGAAAACATTAGCCAGGGAGAGACAAAGATGTGGAGAATTTTGAAGAAATGCTAGGTAATAAAAAACAAGCAAACAAAAACATCCCAATATTTGGAGATCTAACAAAGTTCTTTTCAATCCATCATCTAAAATGAAAAGCCTATACCCTACCAACACATGGCTATCCATCAAACGAGGAGAGCATTTATCACAGAAGCAGCCAATAAGAAAATAGAAACTTTGAACTGCAGAGAATCACAGCTCAAGTATGAGAATAGCGTGACAGACCAGTTTTAGTCGTGAACTCTACAAATGTAACTTTTTTACAGCTTGCAAGGGTTGTATGGGCCACAGAGAGAAAATATTCAGATCAGATGCCGTATAACACTTTGTGACCTATATATAAAATTCTACATATGGTTAAAACCTAATGGTACACATCTGTCTCAACACAAAAGCCATAGTGTTTACAGAGGTGGAGGTTGGTCTTTTACATTAAATTTAGGGAAAGTACATGGACATTAGTAGTTGTTGCAAACTTTGAAGGCTTTGGGTAGTTTTTCAAAACACTGAAGACCATTTGAAAGAAAATTGGATCACAGAAAGAAATATATTTTTTTAGCTTTATTTCAAAATAAACTTTTTCAATTCCAGAAATATTTTCTATGTTCTTTAATTTTTAACCTATTTACAAGAAAAAAATATCTTGTATTGATGTTTTTGTTTTTTACTTGTTTCTACACTCGCCTTTTTTCCAGTGTACCAGTTCTAAAACACATAACTACGGATTTATTTGATTTACTTCTTGTAAAATAAGAGAAACGTCTTATTCAGGCCTACTATTCTTATATTCTAATCTAATCTCAGCCAACAAATATTGTTAAATCGAGCATCAAATTGAGGATCTAAGTAAAGAGCAGCTGCTTTCAAGCAAAGGTCAACATATCTTGACCTGGTTGGATGCCAAATCAACTGTACGGTACAAATGCCCCCCCAACCTACCCCTCATCCCTGAGACAGCAATAGATTTTAATCAACACATTTTATCAGTTGTTAATTGCTTCTACCACCTGCTGATTAAAATAATTTGCTACTTTTTTACTGTAGTCATTGCCATCTGTTTCCAAACACAGGGACGGGATTATGTCTGGACCTGGGGTGGATGTTGATGTGAGATAGAAATGGGTAATTTGCACTGCCATCACCTTATTTATGAGGCTAAGAACGTGTGGAAGGATCTCAAGGAAAACTCAAAACAGGAAGCTATATGGGGGAAATTTCCTGCCATTTACCAAGAGCATACAATTACAGTTTGGGGAGGATTATTTTCTCTTCTTTGCCATAACCTGTAATGCTTGTGCTCAATACTACTGCTCTTTCTCAAATATTCTCTGTTCTCTCTCAAATTCTATGTTTCTTGCTCACAGATTTTCTCCTCACTTGCAAACTGTATCTTTGCGCAAATCCAAACTGCGCTCATGAACCTGTCTTCTCTGCTTGTGTTCTGTGTGCTCGCTCGCAGATCTAGAAGTTTTTCGGGCCTAGTAAACGTTCCAGCCAATAGAATGATAGTTCTTGCAGCCTGCTTTACGCTGTGTCCCCACTGAACGCGATAGGAGTGACTATAAAGCGCGACACACGCCTAGCTGTTTGCGTGGCACATTCGCACCTTGAAGCGTGTGCAACGCGAACTGGTCGCGCTTAAAATATGGTATTTTCACGCGCGAACTGGCCTTCAGCGGAGCTGGTGCCAGAGTGCAGCTGGCGGTGGATTATGGACCGAGCTGACGGAGGACTGCGTGTTCGGCCCGGGTTTAGCGGAGCTGGGGCTACAGTGCAGCTGGCGGGGGATTATGGACCGAGCTGACGGAGGACTGCGTGTTCGGCCCGGGCTTCAGCAGAGCTGGGGCTAGAGTGCTGCTGGCGGTGGATTATGGACTATGGTCTCCGATCTGACGGAGGACAGAGTTGGTTACGTGTTTGGCCTGTCCTCCGGTAGAGCTGGGACCACTGCACTGGGGGTTTGGTGAGCTACAGATACAGTCTAGCTACAGCGGAGGGATCCATAAACAGCAGCGAGCCTCTCATAGACACTGGCTCTTCGCCGCCTGGAGAACGTGACCTGCTCGCCCAGTTTGTGCCGTGAAGGTCCAAGCTTCGCCTGCCGAAACACAAACTACATTTCTGAGCAGCTGTCCATCTGTCTGCAGTTTGTAAAAGATTATAATATTTGAGCAGCAGGGGACGTGGTGCGGGAGCTACTACAGGGAAACCAGGTGAGGAGGCCGTTTCAAGGCTGACTTCTAGGCCGAGAGGTGCTTTTACAGCAACAACGGCTCTTTTAAGAGCCACCCACAAACCTATAGCATTCCTGTCTAAATAGTTAATTTTTTAATTGCTGTTTCTGTATAGCAAACTGCTTGTGTCATGTAGCTCGCGGTGATTAGCCACGGTGTTCATCAGTATTTCCCCCACGTCCTGCTGAGGCTGTGACTCTATGAGAGTCACAGAATCACTGAAACTCTGTCCCCTGATTGGTTGTCGTGGTGCGATTTGACGCTGGAGTTCAGATTTTTCTCGAGCGATAGACGCCATGAGCGCGAATGCATAAAATGCACAACATAAAATGCAGCGCGAATTTTCCATTGCATCTGTAACGCGAATTGTTTGCGCAAATCAGGCAGAAAAGCTTTTCGCGACGCAAATCTGCTTCTGAAGTGTCGCGGGACCCCAAGTCACGCTTCATTGCGTTTCTCGGCGTCAACCCCAGGAATGATGGTAAGTTAGGTGTTTTTTTCCTTATGCTTTTTATTAGGTTTATACTTTTTGTTAAGAGTCCATTGTTTTACTGCACCTTGTTTTAGACTACGTTACCTATGATGCACATTGTATTGTACTCCCGGTTGGCAACGTGTTCAGTGCGGGTAGGCATAGCTGTCGGAGGTGTAACAGATTTACCTGCATTCCTGTGTGAATTAATACTGTGTGCGTGCTTACCACGTAAGTATTTTAAAGAGAAGAGTGAGAAGAGAAGAGTGCTTAGTGAGACGCTAGTCCCATTGCTGTTGCTAAGATGCAGCTTTTTGGCTACTACATGTAGCCTTAGTTCGGCCCATGTTTCATTTCATATATTACCTACTGTTTAGAATTATAGTTGTGGGTGAATACAACTAGTTGCTAGTTTTTTTGTTTTTTGCTTGTAATGTGTAGAGGTCCCATTTTCAGATATACGGGCAGAAAATGAATTTATGGTCATGGGGTGCCATCTAGTGGTCATTTCTCTATATTGCAGATTGTATAACATTATTGTATTGTATAAGCAGTATAGTGATATACATAGTGATTAATACACATATTTGTTCTTTCTATTTACAGATAACCACACACACCCTTTTTACATACATTTAAATATAATTCAATCATATCTCTACCGATGCTGTTAATCCTGATTATGTCATCTGCCACTTCCTTCATTAAACTTATTTGAACTACATCACTGTGGATAACCATTCCTTCTGACCAAGGCCGACTCAGTTGTAGCGCGATCGGCAATCAGTACAATCATATATTACACTTTTGGAAGGGCTAATACAATATAATAAAGTTATTTTTGGCTTGCTAACATATCTGTTGCAAAGGCTGCAAATTCAGATAGTAGGTGGTGTAGCTGCTGAAGCCAACTAAAAATGTAGTTAATCCTTTACTCATAAAATAGAAATAAGCATGTCCAGAAAGTATAACCAACTTTTGTCCACTGTAGTATCAGTTTTGAGCAAAATAACTGTGCCTGAATTAAAGATGAGGTATAAATAGCAAGGGAAACGTTACCATAGCAACGCTTAGGCACACTGACCCGGTAAATCTCTGTTATGGAGTAACGTACTTTCTTCATGTTTTGTAAGAAATCTAATTTGTTGAAGTAACCATGAGCCCTGCTACTGTTGAAACATGCAGGGCTCAGATCACACAACATCCACGTTTTGCCCTGTTGTGTAACAGAAACTTAAATCAACTATAGATAAACCGATATCCAAACCAAATACCGCCATTAGCTTCTCTCTGATAGCCTTTTGGGTGGAAGTTCTAACTTTTCAAAATGCTAAACTTGAAGCTGAAGTCCAGAGAATTTATTGATGGATCAAAGTTTTATAAATCCTTAAAATTATAGCGGGTTCAACACTACGGTAAAAGGCTAGTGCTCCATAACATTTGTTAGTCCTCCTAAGTCCCGCCTTCCTCCCATAGACCGTATCTGTTTTTCCACTGACCCCAAAATCTTTTTTGCCAATAGAATTTGAGTTTCCACATTGTTCGGCTGTTAATCTACTTACTTGTACGTCTCGCAAACCTGCGGGGATGGGGCCACACACACAGACCGCTGTCGTTTAGTCGCCATACTGGACGAGAGCGTCAGTCATGGAGAGGTGCTCTCCTCAGAAATATCCGTAACAAAATAGAATCAGGTGATGCTCGATAGCACTCTCTGCTTTCCTCTTTGACCCGCTGTGACTGCAGCTTTAATCAAATCTATATATCGACACTTAAATTTTCTGGAGGTATTATTTAAAAAGCTTTATAGACATGAACTGGTAGTGCATGTTAGTGGCTTTTAGTCAATAATTCTCATCAAAACCTCTTGTCTATCTTGCAAGCAGAATCGGCATCCATGTGATGGCCTTGCATTCCAGAGAGAAGGCATGTCTTAGTCCATGTGATGCTGTCGGCTCAAGCTTTAAACATATCTCAACCATCTCAACAGGAGGGAACCAAGCTATCAAAGCCATCATGTACTTTAATTACAGGTGATCTGGACTCGCAGACACTCTCGCACTCCCTCCGTTCTTAAGCACTTCCTCCACAATTACCAAAGTGCCTCAATTAGGCCCTAAACAGGCATTGTACATGCACAAGGGAGAGGTGGGCAGAGAGGGTTAAAAACAACAGGCCTCATAAGAGCCCAGCGCGATGCAGAGGCAATTAAAAGACAAAAAAAGTGCTCAGCCACGCAGAGCGAAAATAAGAAAAAAAAAAGCTGAAAACGACTGCTTTGATGAGCTAGCTCTCAGCTAAGTGGCACTTAAGAGGAGATGGTTGACAGGAAGAATAAGTGAGAAAAGATAAATTAAATGCAGTTGATTGGCAAGACGGCTGATGTCACACTGTTTCCCAACAGGACCAGATGCCAAAAAGAGCACTCAGTCACTGAGAGAGGAATGTGTGAGTAAATCAGGACCTCTATAGAGTGGATGTGCCACAGGCAGCCTGGTCTTCTATACTTTCTCTGCTTTGCTGCGCGTTCATTATCGAGACGGCCGCGCACACCCTCCATCAGCTGTGAAACTTAACAGGGTTTTAACCGGACAAATCAAGGCCTTTTTTCCTTTAATAGGCTAATTCTGCATCTAACAAGAGCCTTTGTTAAACTAAAATGCAGCCTTACAAATGTGAGCTCTTTATTCAATCCCCTCCACTCTGACCCCAAGCTATATATATATATATATATATATATATATATATCTTGTAGTCACCACAGGAGCCGGGTTTGGGTCCTGCTAGGGTCAATGAACAATAAACAGCAGACCCTTCACACTACTGCCCGCTTCATACCATGATGAGTGACAATGTGACAAAATAGGCTACTGGAACAAGGCGTCATAGAGCCTTGATTTGAAGGAACTCAGTGTTTCAGCAGCTTTGCATTCATCTTCACAGTGCTTCCCCATGTTTTGTTCTGATTCTTGAGATGGTTAGTAAACTAGAGTTGGAGGACCTGAGTGGTCGGGGCGGTGGGGGTGGATCAGCTGCAGGAATCTGTCTTTGTTGACCACTCCTCAAGTTGACCACTGAGGAGGCTTTTGCAGAAATCAAGCCAACTAAAGATAAAAGCATTGATGACTTTTTCAAGGTCCTGTTGTGATATTAGTCCCTAAAACCTAGAAATGTTCTGCAGGTGATAGAAGACTGACCTTGTGAATACATTTTATGTGACCGTGGAGGTTCAGGTTTGAGTCCATTTCCACACCTAGATTTCAGGCCTGATCAGTAGTTTCTAGCTGTATTAACTGAAGCTGTGTGCTGACCCTTAATCATTCCTCTGTAGGTCCAAACATAATTACTTTAGTTTTGTTTATATTGAGCTGGAGAAAATTGACATCCATTTATTTATTTACTCATTGTATTCATTTAGCGCTGAGATGGGTTCAAAGTCACTTTGAGACACTAATGTAAAGCGGAGTATCATCTGCATAGTTATAATCAATTTTATTCTAATCTTGTCATAATATGGACTACTGAAGCAGCATCTGTTTACTCAGTTATAGCCTTTGTAGGTCTTTGTTTAGGAGAGGGGTTAGGTAACTATCCTATAAGCTTGTGCAAAATGAGCCATGAAAAAAGCAAGGTGGTATGTTTAACAAGTAACTGATTCTTTTTGCATGGGACAGGCTTCAGTTATATGTAGTTGTACAGTTCAGGTTGAAGGAAAAAAAGGTTCTGATACATATGAGTTTGACTGCTCTTATAGATTATTTAGATATGTGCTTTTTCGAAATCTGAAAAAACCAAGGTAATTACAAAATGCAGTTTTTCGGTGATGAAGCCAAAAAAAGTAAGTGTCCTCTGTTTGGTTTGTCCGGTACATATTAAATGGATTCAGTCTCCCAGCACCCCTTGCATGGACAATCTGCCATTTGGGGGCCACAGAACTGCTTCTCATCTAACTCCTAAACCGAAAACTAGTGTTTTGCTTTTGTCTAATGCTGTGATTAAAGTTACAAGATTTTCATCAGGGAATCAAACCAATTTGTTATATCCAAAAAAAGGAAACTGAGGAAATGCTTAGGGAAGTTTTGTCTTTCCGACTTTCAAATACTAAACCATTATAGTCCTGCATTGTATCCTCTTTGTGATTATGATAAATAGTATGTAAATATGCAGTTTCTCCAAATGTCCTGGATGGATGTAATTAATGGTAAGAAAGACGATGACAAGTTAACTTGCGCTTCAGCTCATGTTGGTGCAGCTTCACACAAAGCACAGCAACTGATATCAGAAACAGTACTGCTAAACTTGATATTATATCAATATTTGCTAAATATTAGTGCCTATGATGCACTGTACGGTCTTAAAAAAAAAAAAGTGCAGATTACCTTATTTTGTGGTTCTGTACCCACAGTCACATTAAGCTGAGGGCAGATAGTTGCGTCCCTTGCAAGTTTTCCATTACATCCAGTGAATAAAGAGTGTTACCCCCACTATATTTGTCACTTAGAAATCTAAAATATCTAGACTACTCGCACTTGGAACTGATTATTGAACTTCAGACACATTAATTTACACCAATCTGAAATCTATTTCAGCATTACATATTTTTTCCATTTTTTCAAAGCTCTCTTACAGTAGGCCTATTGCTTGTTTTCTCACAATATGAAAACTGAAATGATAATGTATAGTTGGGTCTAGCCTGGACAAGAATTTTTCTAGATTATGTTTGCAAAGCCCATGGGGAACCTTCATTTTATCAAAATAAATAAATAAAATTGGCAAATCCTGGTACAGAAATGGGTTATCAAAGTCAGAAATCAGAGGCACTGATCCACTTTTGTAGGGCGGGGCATGCAGATAAGCTACACAAAACTTTTTCACATTGTGTAATGTTATTTTAACCAGGGTGATTGTATAACTGTCGATTAGATGGCACCATGGGCAGAGAGAAACGTTGGCATAATATGCACATACCTCCCAGACATGAAATCAGGTCAGGGTTGAAAAAGGTGAGGAAGATATAACCCTTGTAGTGGGGTCCAGTGGCATGCTCCCTCAGAAGAAAATGTTTAAATTTTATATTTAAAAGCATCAATCTGGTGCATTTTGAGGAAAAATCAAAGAGAGTTACAGACTTGGATGAATGTATATGAAAGTACCCATACTTGGGGTGGACAATATAGAGAAAAGGCCTATCCATTAAATGCAACATTCTTAGCAGAGTTAAGACGCTACATTCTCACATAAACCTTAGCAAAATAAAACAACTCTTTAAATGCTTTAAATGTAATTTTAACAGATGACAAAAATGTGACCAGTTATGATTGGGTCCTGACTACAAAAAATATCTTTGCTTTTATTTTGGTGCACACTGAGCCCTATTAGCCCCTCTTTATTAACCTCATGTATACGCCACCCCTGCTCTGAAGCACTAAAGATTTAGGGATAGTCACTCAATAATCATTCTAAAAACTCACATAGTGAGTAAGAAAGTATATTTTTCTCACTTTGGTCAAAGCAAAGCCTTGAGTCTGTTGATTTTGACGCTGTACCTTTGTTTTTTTTCCGGACCAAAAGCATAACCAGCTGCGTTTTCAGGCTCAAAGAGCTGCTAATTTGTATTTTATGATGAGCGCAGCACAGGCCGCGTTCAGGTCGCTTGTTCAGCTGCAGAAGTTACCATCCCGCAGGCAAACTAGACATGCAGTCTGTCGAAACAGATTTTATTCCTGAATAACTAAGACGGGTGTAAAATTCCAGCTCCCATCGGTCACATGAAGACTGCTCTCCCAAAGACTTGCTGTTAGCTGCTGTGACCTTAGCTCTCATTTATGAAGCCATCCACTTCCCAACACACACCACACCCCAAAATATTTTCTCATCTGATCCTCACAAGTTACATAGGTGACCTATTTTGGAGTCAAAAACAACTAATTTTCTAGTCTGACCACCACTATATTTAACATTTTGGTCGTGAAAAACATGTATTTTCCTGTTTTATGATTTAAGGTTGGAAAAAAATATTTTTGAAATTACTGAGGTTATGTATAGGAAGACAGTGACCACTTTTTTCATCATAAACGCCTCACAGGCCTTTAATAAAATCATTAAATACTTGATAAATATAAGTGTTTCTAATAACTTACAAAATAGTTGATGTTCTAAAGTTGCACAAATACAGACTGATGTAAGCTTGAATACATTCACAGTCAAAACTGTAACATCTTATTTCATTTTCTTGTCCTGACAAAAACAAGACTTATTTATGTATAAAGTGACGATCAGAAAAAACACCACTTACAATTATCACCGAAGAACACAAGAGACGTTATCAGAAATACATAAATGAACTTCAAAGACAAAAAGACATCAAAGGACAGAAATGATTGGTGCTGATTTAAATGTTGATATGAAACAGTAGAAAACACATACAGCAGCAGCTTCCTGGTTAGGAATACACCTAATGTATGGCCTACGTCAACAGTCTGCTCTGTCACCAGATGCGCCTGCATAGAAAAACTCAGCAGTGGGCATCGCATGGGGAGCAAGACACCAATCCATGTCTCAATGGCTGTTCAATGACTGAGCCACTCCAGGTAAAACTTCGCACACAGCTGATCAAACCCTCTCGAGACAGGTAGCAGTGATATTAGGCAACAGCGCCATTTTCCTTCAGCAGTCTACAGAAAATTTGAGAATCAAGCAGCAAGCTTCCCATTTGGTCTGTAGAGAAGAAGGAAAACATCAGCTGAACGTCATCCAATGTCTAAATGTCGATGAGGTCGTCTCCGCTCTCGTCACTCTCCACAGTCAGCTGACGGGTCCACCACTTCTTCACCTCGGACCCTGAGGAAGCCTCATCGTTGACAGGGTTCATCTTGCAAACAATAGATTTGACACTCGTACGACCTGACAACAAAAACAGACGTCATCTGAGAGTGTTCTATCCCAACATTGCTTTTAATTATTTCAGTTTCCAGCAAGTTTAAGATTTACTTTATTCCAGGTCAGTATCTTATTTTTTGAACCCATCATTATGACGTCACCTCCTCTCTTTGACCTTTAGGATCTTGAAAATTATTGTCCCTCTCTCAACACCATACGGGGCAAAAAGTGCTAAATGGGAAGAGTGCAAAGACACTGCTTACAGAGGTAAGCGTCTAAGTTTAGGCTGTGTTTCAAAGCATAATGCAACGATCATGCTGTTGAAGAAAATCCTTGGCATCCCATTAAACAATATGAAGGATGCAGTGCAAACAGGTTCATAATATACTTTTACAATATTTAGAGGGATTAAAAAAAATAATAATCTAGTTTCCGGACATATTTTTCACTGGCTTATAGTGATCAACACAAACACAGATGCTGGACTTCACATGCATCTTTGCATGCTGATATAAATGTTGATTTCTTTCCTGTAACAAGGCTGGAACTTCTGGTAGAGGTGCATAAACCTCTCGTATACAAGTACAGCTTGTGATAAGGTCAAGGAAAAATCCTAATTTAGCAGCGATATTGGTGGTACAAGTGTCTGGTAGCGTAGCGGTATTAAGAATGGTCCTGACTGTGTTCAGACTGAAGGAAGTTTATACACACAATGGAACAGGGGCTCAGAGCGACCCTGAGGCATCGTCAGTCCAGTTGCAAAGGTGGTGTAACAAACTGAATCTAATTTTTTACTTTACTGTACAAGGCAGACGACTTGTATTCGCTCATGCACCTGCATATTAAAAATTTGATGTTGAAATACAAAAAACTGAGATACAAATATAAATCATCTTTCATGTTATAACATTTTTTAACATCTGATCTCAACACTCATTGAAATCTGTTCATTTAGGGTGGAATCAGCCAGTACTCTTGTTAACACCGAATGCGAGTAGTCGCTCACAACTATTGATAAGACGGCAAGTGTAACTGAATGTCTTAACTTAAAAAAAAAAGAAAAGAAAAAGTTACAAGCATTCACTTTCTTGTTTTCGGGAGAAGTTTTCGTTCAATTTTACAAAATCCTCTCTTACTAAATCTTTAACTTGTAAAACAGAGAATAGAGAAGCGAACAAACCTGCAGGGAGCCGCCACTGTCCCAACTTTCTCTGTGGTCTCCCCAGGTCTGTGGAGTCCTGTCTGTACCCTCCTCTGTCTGACAACGTGGGGCTCAGAAGCTGCTGGAGGCCACTCATCTAAACAAAGACAAGATATCCTTTGTTGCACCAGTGCAAAGGCATACCTGCTGATTGTGTGATGTGTCAGCGTAAAATCACGCTGTGAGCGTGTAAGAGTGTGTGTGCAGCGGTGGTTTAGATGTGGGGGCTTTACCTCAGGCTGCGAGGGGTTGTCTGGGTTGTTAGCATTGTGGTCCTCACTTGGCACTGTGGTTTCTATGCTGGGAGGGTTGAGGAAGGAGCTCAGCTCCTGCTGCTGGCTCTCTCTCAGGCTGTGGATGATGCTGCAAGACTGATGCTGCTTCTGTAAGCATGCACACATTAGAGGATGGTGTCATGCACGCATATGGAACACACTGGTACATTGTCGTGGAAAAGACGAGTGTCTTATGCTGAGTGACTAACCGCCCGGATGCGTTTAAGGCATTTCTTCAGCCACATGCGAATGGTCTGCTTGGCGACCTCCTCTTCAATGGTATACTCCAGCTGTTCCCTGGCCAACAGCTCCTCCAGCTGGAGAGACTTCCTAATGTCCACTGACCGATAAGACAGCATGCTGGACACAGGAACACAACCGTATGGGATACGATTAAATATTTTTCAGAACAGAAAACAGCTTAATAGCACTTTTTTTTTTTTTCAAACAATGCGATTTTTGCCAGATTTTAAACGGCTGTTGAACGAGGTGCCCTTTTACAGTAAATCCAGTTATTGATTTTCTTGTTGATCCTTGTTTAAAATCAGTTAAATGCTACATGATCATAATTAGCTAATTTGTAGTGTTACTCCAGGGTTATGCTAAAAATACTAACATGTTTATTAAGAAGATTTATTATAAGTAACGGAAAAACCTCATTTCACCCTGCATGCACATGTATTATAAAGTTTTTACTTCAGTACATTCTTTCTCTTTGTTTAACGAAAACATTGTGCTCAATTTTATTTTGCGGAAAGAAAACACTTTAACTTTTACAGCGTAGAGTAAGGTTTAAGAATTGACAATAAATTTGCTAAACTATTTGCCATCAAATACATCAGTGTTGGACATCTCAGCTCTTTTTAAAATGTATTCTAACTGTCTAGATCCCATTCCATGATCACTCGATCAGAATTTATTACTTGCTTGTTCAAGCTACCACACAGAAATTGCTCTGTTTGTTAAAAGTTGAAAAATAGGAAACATCCCGGTTCTGTTTATTCAGTCTTTCTTCTTCTTTTTTATAATACGTATTATAGAAGTATCAGATCGGGACTCTGAATAAGTAGATACTCAAGTCAAAGGAGTAGGATTGAAGGGCAAAAAAAAAAACTTTGAACAGGACATCCCTAATTCAAACAGAATAAAACGTTTTGAAGCACTTGACCCTCACCTCAAAACATCATGGAAGGTCACATCTCCTCCGCTGTGAAGTCGCTCCATTTCATAGCACATGTGTTTAAACAACAGCTTGTCCTTGTCCAGGTCCACTTCCAGCCTCCCTCTGAGGAGACGAAGCAGAAACTTCACCCTGGATGTTGGGATAACTCCCTGGAGTGAAAAGAACAAATGGCAATTGTTTTTTAAGAGACGCTGACATGACGACTGAGGCCTATTTAGAGAAAAAAGCTTCAACTTACAACTTTCAAACTGAACAAGTTTAAACTGCAAATATCTCATGGTTAAATTTAAGGGAATCTCACCTTTAATTGAAGATGTGCTGCTCTAATTACTTTCACTCCTATTTCTGAAACCTGCACTCTGTTCCTCTCACCTCCCTTATGAGCTCCTGAGCTGAGATATCCTCTCTATATTGGCCTTTAGTGTCCTATATGGCTTCCAGCTAATTTCTCACCTCCCGTTTGTCATCCACCATGTTCCAGATGATTTGGAAATGCCTCAGGTCATTATAACTCAGCAGCTGGTCTTCTTCAGTGGAATAGAAGAGAGAGAAATTCTCCACGATAATGGCTGCAGCAAAAAAGAAGGATAGATAAAAATGGATATATAATACCTAATATATAATTTGTATTGCTACAGTCACCTTTAAATTAGACAGCTAAATTCAAACCTAGACATATAACATAACATATAGAATTATCCAAAAAGAAAAACTTAGCTCCCTCCATTAAAGTAATTTCACATATCTAAACGACAGAAGTAATTGCGTTATTATTGATAGTGTAAAGAATAGAGCTTGACAGGATTTTTTTACAGGAGCGTAATGAAATGATAAAGGTTCTTTGTTTTGTTTTAAGAGTTATTTATATGTAAACTAATAGGCTATTTGCTGCTGTATTTGCTGTAGAGATAGTAATAGTTAAAGCATTCCTGCACTCAATGTTTAACGGCAATACAACAACAAGGTCTACCATGGACTACGGTCAAATAATTTCTTCTTCGGTCTTTACTTAATTTCCTTCTGGGATCAATAAAGTATTTTTGAATTTCAATTGAAATAATCAATATCACTGTTGCGTTTTCCAAAAGAACAAAAAAAAAGGAAAAGTTGGTCAAAATCCAGTAATGAACTGAATTTATTATGGGACAGACTAAAAATGAACATTTAGTCAAGGTCCTTGGTTAGAAAATAGATTCATTTTTTAAACTCTCGGTGGAGATAATTTAAAAAAAATCTTTCCATCTAAATGATATCTAAGAGCATGTCATAAAACAAAAGTTTTGAAACACCTTTAGAACTCACTGAATCATACTGATATTTTAGATCAGCAACTGTCTGGATCTTTATTCGATCGATCGATAGATAGATATTTTATTCATCCCCAAAAAAGGGGAAATGCAATATTAAAACATCTTTACAAAGATTTTCACTTTGTTGTAACGTCAACATTTTTAAAACAGGTTTCAAGGAATCTCCCTGTCTAACCCCAAGTAGTAGATTGAGGCTCTTTTAAAAGTTCAGAATTGGAGTCACTCAAAAAAAACAACTTAAAAACAAAACTCGACTCCTGATATGTGTGACTTTGAGTGTTTGTAGCTTTGCAAAGCTTATTTTCATATACATGGCTGATAAAGCTGTACTTTAGGTTGGAAGCATTCTTCAAACAAAACTGTTTCTCTTAAATAGCCAACACAAATGCCTTATTTATGATGAGTCAGATTGGTTCTGGAGACAAAAATATCAGACTAGCTTGCCACAATAAGTCATGTTTTTATGAATCTTTATACCACAGAAATTGGTTTAATTTCAGTGTTTTGGATATTCAGGTACACCATTCTTCTTCTTCTGTTCATTAACACTCTTCATTTCTCTTATGAGGCTGTACAAGTTTTATCCTAAACTTAAAGGTTCATCTTGTAACATAATAACTTTAATAATTAGCTTACTGACCTTAAATTAAACACATGACAGTATGTAATCATAAAATATATAGAACAAGCACACAAGAAACACTGACCTACGAGCAGGTTGAGCATAATGTATGCTATAATAACATAAAATGAACAGAAGTAAATCAGTGCTCCAGCGTAGTTGCCACAGTCAGTTTCCCAGTAGCGATGTTTGTCAGGGGTACAGAATGGGGGTTGAACCTGAAAACAGCAAAAAAAAAAAAAAAATCAAAAAAAAAAAAAAAAGCAATTTATCATTGCATGAAACAATACTTTAAATTCACCATTCAGTGAATCAAAATTGGCCATGTTTAATTAGATTACAAGAAGAAAAATCCCATTTGAGGTATGGTTACATTTTAACGGTTTATACAGGTGTTAAATGCTTTTCTTTAAAACAGCTAATCTAAACCTCTTGACCTGCAGGTCCAACAACCAACCAAACTGATATGAACAGCAGAAAACCCTAGCATCTACACTGAGTTAAGAGGCTATTAATAGCTGAAGTAATAAGTACTGTCACTAAAGATGATTTTAAGTAGTAATTTATGCAACTGTGTAAGTGTAACTGTCAGAAGCATAATTGCTAGACAATACTATATTACAAAATTAGAACAGCTTAGAACATGAACAGAGTTTTTAAGTTTAAATGCAAGTTCATAATTTAATATTTATAAAATTATATAAATTCAGAACTTTTTATTTGCACAGGTTGGGGAAGGTCTGCGTTTGGTCTAGCTCCTTTTCAGAGAGCACAAAAGTAGGTGCACTGGTTTGCAAAAAAACATTGAAATACTAAGTAGAGATTTGCCTGCAGAAAATAGATGCTTTAAAAAACGTTTCTTCAATGGAAGCTATTGTTTGTTGCTTGCCACCTGTGGCAGAATAAAACATCTTGGTGAATCATGTTCTGATCTATCCTATGTTTTCACAGGGCTTTATCTTATGATGTTGCTTGGCTCTCACTTTGAAGTTTTTTGTCTCTGCATTCTGAAACATTGGCAAGTTTTTAATTGAGCAAAAAAAAAAAAAAAACTCAAACATCTGAAAACAAAAAAGCTACTTTTGCCACTTAATGAGCACGGGGAAAAAAAAATCTAACAGAAAATGTCTTTTAACCTCTTTCAGAGGAAAACTATAAGTGCAGCCTTTTTTTCTTAGATTAGGAAATCAGGATCCATCAGTATGTTCCTATCTGATGTTTAGGCATGTGCAATGTATTTGCAGCTCATCTTACCATGCAGTCATGCATGATTTTATTCCAATCTTCTCCTGTGACAATACGGAAGAGAACAGTGATGGCTTTGCCCGCTGTGGAGAAGTTGGCATGCCTACAGTTTGAGGAGAGACAAAAAAAAAATCAAACAGCACTGTGAAGACATGATTTGCTACATCTACATCTCATGTTACAAAGTAAAAAAAATAAAATAAAAAATAAAAAGAGAGGGTCAGAAAGTATAGGTAACAGTTACCGGTTAATGTTCTCGCCGTATTTGACCGTTCCAAAGAGAACAACTCCAGCGAAAGCGTAGCACAGGAGGAGGAGGAACATACCCACGATGATAAAGAAGCTCTTGTACATGCTTACTACTACGGTCAGCAGTAGCATCTTCAGTGTCACCTTCATGGATCGCACACACGTATCAGGAGTTATTTCATACTTACTGTAGTAGCAATTATTAATGAGGGGAAAGGGAGGTGACTTTGAGGCAAGCCTACTCACATGTTTCCCACATATTGTGAAGAACCTGAAGACGATCACACACGTTCCCATCATGTATGTATATGCATTCTACAAAGGAGAGAAAAAGCTGTTGAATGGGCTGTATTGATCTCATGAATAAATTCCCTTTCATGGCTTTTTCTCTGACCAGTAAGGAAAAGTGCAGAACTATCCAAATGACTCCCAGTGAAGTGACCAGCAGATCGTAACGATTTCGTCGGCTCTGCCAGTACCCAGCTGGAGACATGGCTATTAGCTTCATTGTGACCTAAAAAACAAAAAAAAAACATCTTCTAAATTAAAGAAGCGATCAAATTCAACCTAGAATGATAATTGTCCAGGCAGAAACAGACTTACTTCCAGTACAAATATAAAGGTGAAGACTACAGACATGGTGGCAAGAGGAAAGGTAACTTGAACATCATCTACATCCCACTGTAAGGAAGTAAGGAAACATATTTTTTTTTCATTAGCAGAGAAAGACAAGACAAGAATGAGCCGCTTATGGTGTGATAAAAAGATTTAGACATTACCTTGACTGACAGCAGGACAGACTGCGCCAAAACCAACACAGCAATGCCCCGTTTGAAGAAGGGATGCTGAGTAATGTCATACATCTTGGCTCGAAAACCTCCATTCTCTGAAAAGGTACGACATAAAAGAAAATTCTAAAATCCAGGACAAAAAGGGTAAAATCACCAATCAAAAGTATAGTGCCTTGTAAACCATTTACTCCGCTTTAAATTTGTAGATCTTCTCATGTTACATCACTAAAAAGTCCAATTTATTCTTTGAACAGAATACTTACAAGTTTCATATCTTAACAAATAAACAAATTACACAGGTGAGAGATAAATCTTAAAAGCAGGGTGTGGCTATAGAACGATACCTAATCTAAGGCTTTGGACAATTTGAGCTCAAAGTTCAGAATTCATACAATTCAATATTATTGCGTTGAATCAATCATCTGAAAATGGAAAGAAATGGCAAAAGTGCAACCCTACCAAGACACAAGTAGCTCTCTATCTAAACTGACAAGCTGAGCGAAGCTGAGAGAACTATTCAAACAAGTAACAAGGAAGTTCATAGTAACCCTGGAGGAGCGGCAAAGATCCAGAGCTCAGATTAACAGAACAACCTTTCCTTGCACGCTCCAAAAATCTGGTTTTTATGGAAGATAAAAGTCCCATTTGGGGTTGCCCCTACCAGAGTCAAATGATTACATTTCCTCCTTAGTATGCCATCGTGTGGGAAACCTAGGAAATCACCTGGGATGAAGGTGTTCTGATCAAATGAAACCAAAATGTAATGCATCAACTAATGTGGCAAAAGATCTAATGCTGCACATCACCCTGAACAAATCATCTCTATGGTGAAACATGGTGGAGAAAGCATTAGGCTGTGGGGATGTTTTTCGTTTGGAGCTGTAGAAAAGCTTGATGGGAAGATGGGTGGAGCTAAAAACTTGGAAGAAAACACAATTGAGGCTGTAAAACAGGTCGAGACTGGAGTGGAGGGTGACCGTTCAGGGATGTTCACTTTCCATCTGACGGAGATTTGAGCTGTTTTACTACAAATATGTGGAACTTGGAGTCTATAGATCTGCAAAGCTGGTAAAGAAATACATCCAAAGAACATGGATGGAGCTAAATACATGAGAATCCTGGGAGAAAATAGCCAGAGCTAAAACTGAATGGTTTAAATAAAAGCATAATCATGTTAGAATGGCCCAGTCTAAGTTCAGCCGTCAAATCAACTGAGAATCCATGGGAAAACTTTCTGAGACATTCTAAGATGCACTTCAATTTGGAGGGGACTTAATTGTGATAAATTTGTCAAAGAACTACAGCAATTTTTAGTGTCTAGATGTGCAAAACAGATGATGCCGAGAGCTAAATACAAATGGACATTGAATTTTTTTAAATGAAGTGTAAAAAAAAAAAAAAGATCATGACCATGGATCATTTTCTCTCCACTTTAAAATTCTGTGCAAATTTGTGCTGATCTACAGCTTAAAATCCCAATAAAATACATTTAAGTTGTTGGCTGTAGCATGACGAAATTAGATCAAGCTTAAGAGGTGAGAATACATTTACAAAGCCTTTAAAATATCTCAAATTATGTCAGTGTAGTATGCTGTAGTGTCCAGAAGATGGCATTTATGGACTGCCTAAATCTGATTGTCACTTTTTTTTAATAGGCTTGAACAGAATTCTGTCTTGCAGCTTTCACAAAGTTTTATTCCTAGAGATGTGTAGGCGTCTTGTTGGGAAATAATGTAAACAATAAACTGAAATTTGGTAAATGACAGTGAGGTTTTAATGTTTGGCTGGAGGAAGTAATTTCAACGAATCCAATAAAATTTTAAGTAGCATCATCCATCCAGTAAGCATATTTGCCAAGTTTTACGGTCTTACTTCAGGCTTTAAAATCACATTTCAGGCATAATATATTTAAGTCTTGGATGCTACTAGTTTCCGTGTAAGAATTTCTGTGTTGCGGCTGGAAGGTTTCAAAAATTAGTTCACTTCACACTAATTTTTTTTGCATTTAATTTCTTATTAGTACAGCTTTAAATCAGGCCAAATATTTAGGTATTTCATTTATCTTTTTTTATGTCATAGTTAATGTGCACAGAAACAATTCCAGCTTTTGTAACATATAAGCACTGACCACAGACGTTTTTTTGGAGGCATGAACACGTAATCAGCTCAGTGCTTTAATGGCTCACCAGCGGTGGGTGAACACCTCTGGATGTGGATCAGTCTGGTTGTTAAATCTGGGGTAAGCTACTCTGCCTAAAACCGAAACCATTGATTTGCTGTTTGTTCTCAGCCCTGCTTGTACTAACAGGCAATTTCCCACAGTGCCTCTGAGGCGCCTCGACTGTTCCCATGACTCTAGTCTCGTAAGCAAGGGAACTAGTGTGAATCTGTGGTGAAACTCAATAAGGATATGGCGTTTCCCTATGCTCAACACTTGGACACACGGAAGAAGGCTGGATATTTGTGCATAAGCATAAATTTACATCAGAGCTTGTATTTTAATTCAAGCGGGGTGGGAAAATATGATTAATATCCTTGTAGAAGGCTGTGACATTCGGTCTCTAAGCCATTTGCTTGATCTGCCTCCATATTCAGTTTTGCTGTTACCGCTGCGAGTCATCATTTGAGTGTCACGATTAATTCCTCAAGGCATCCATCCGCAGCCAAAAACAAGGACCATTAAATATAAATTAATCGTGCAGGTGCCGTTTAGCGATGCACTAGCGCCAACACATGAACACAGCACACAATCAATCATAGAATAGGGCCGGACGTGATGTTTTTTATAACTATAAGTTTGAAGCTTTTTCTCTGTATTTTGTCATGTAGTTTTTTGCAAAGCCTTTTATGTACAGTTTTATGCTTCATTCTACCTGGACGGGGGGGTAGGTGGAGCGGTTGGGCTATTTTCAGTCTGCTCTTCAGATCCTCCCATCTCCTCTGGTCCACTGTTAGCAGGGCAGTACCCTGAAAGTCAGTTATAAAACACAAAAGTCTGAGGTGAAGCTGAGGTGTTTGCTGTTCAAATGTAGTGCCTTGGAAAAACACTGAAAGGAATTTGTCCATAATAGTAATTATATTCGTTGCTTTTACTTTGTTTTCATTGAAGTTTGCTATGACGACTCCAACGAATAATGTGAGGCCGATCATGCATCCCAGAAACACAAAGACGTGGATGTAGATGCCGTGGATCTGCAGAAACATTCAGCGTGCAAATGAACTGAATCAAATGTACCATTTCTGTTAAATATTAAGAAATAAAGAGAGAAATGACTTTTGCTAAAGATTTGAGAAAGATCAGATTATTACCGGGCCAACACGGTGAATAATGACATCTCGGACCTCTACCCAGCCTTTGAGGGACAGAACTTCAAAGAGAGCCAACATGGCATTGCCTACATTGTCAAAGTTAAAATTTCGAGGATTTGCCCTGGAAAACCATACGATTGGCAGATATAGTCACTTATTCTGTAATGCAACTTTATAAGAACAAAAAAAAATCCAAACAAGAAAGTCTTACCAGACTCTTGGCACCCAGAAACCCGGTTTCTTCTCCTCAGGCTTAAGCTTCAGGTTGAGATTTCTGGAAACACTCACATTTATCCGGAAGATGCCATAGCAGTCCTCCTGTGTAGAATCAAAAAGTTTAAACAAAAAACGAAGTAAAATACAAACACTGACTGGTACCGATTTCAAGTTTTCCCTGAGGTCTGACCTGCTGACTATGATATTACAAACTTCAGAATTTTTCTATTTTGGAGAAAAATGTACTTCCCAAACTCTGATTAACTGCTGCATCTTAACTGATGTAAATGTTCCCAACAATCTTAATAATGGGCATTCTGTTGCACAATAAAATGACATTAAAGTCATATATTTGAGGTAACAATGATCTCCCATATCTATATGGAAGACACAATGATAGGAACAAGACTGTAAAATTAAGTACCAAAGATTGTCAGTTAACTTGTTATATTATCATCTTCCAAAACGGTTGTCAATATAAAGGAAATAAAAAAGCAAAACCAAATATAGTAAAAATAAATCAAATTTTACAACAATACAATAAACGTTAGTATAAGACAGGTTTAAAAGGAGATGTTTCTTTCAGTACCCGTTTAAGGATACGTGGGTCGTTGCATTTGGCCAGTTTTCCGGCAAACAGCTGAACTCCAAAGCTTGCAAACACCAGCATCAGTGTGAGGAGCAGAATGGAAACCTGGAGGAGAATTACGCAAATGTCTAAGCCAGACGGCAGAGCAAAATTAGAGTCACCCCGCTGCTTATATTCAATATAAGTATTAAAAGAAAATAACTTCTTATATGGCAACTGAAAGAGTCTGACTCTAGGGTATTGCATCCGAAAAACAAGATTTTCAATAATTGTACTACTTGACTACTAACCAGGAAAATCTCCTTGAATCCTTTAAGAACTTCCCGCACAACTTTCCTCATCTGAGGAACCAGTTTGAAGATCCTGAGCGGTCGGAGGCAGCGCAGCATCATCAGCAGCTGAGCTCCAGACTCAGGGGGAACGTCAGTGGGAAGCCAACAGAGAAAGATTAGACTCACCTACAGTGGAGAACAAAGGAGAGACAATTATAACAAACCTTATGCTAACTGTACAAAAAAAAAGGATAATAATAAAAAAGTCTGCAAGCCTAAACGTTTTAATTTTTTTTTTCCATACATTTGAAAAAATAGATTTATGAGAACCTGCACTAAATTAAAAAGTAAATGGCCTGTACTTCTATAGTGCTTTATCTAGTCCGGAGGACCCCAAAGTGCTTCACTCGTTCAGGCATTCACACATTGGTGATGGTAGAATAATTTTTTATTATCCCAAAAAGGAGAAATTCAGCTGTAACAGCAAGAAAGTCAGAGGTAATAGACACATTAAATTTAAAAAATAAAATAAAAAATAATAATAAGATAGAAAAAAGATAAAAAATGAGAATAAAAATATTTAAGGCACATTAAGGAAAAAACTTACACAAAACAAGTGCTGTGCAGTTGTTAGAAATAAATGGAATGCTTAGATTTGAACGTGCCACTGGGTAGGATAATTCAAAACCAGAAAGTATTTACAAAATATACAGGATAAATTATGTTAAAAAAGTAAATCTATTTTTTACAAGAACCTAAAAGAACATAAACTGTGAAAAACAGATTTGCAAATAACAGCAGCAGAAACTTTACTGTTAAATCAAGTGAGTCAAACTTTGAAAAATAAAAATGGTAAGCTAGATTGTAGCCAAAGCTGCCCTTGGGCATACTGACAGAAGCGAGGCTGCCAAACACCGGTGGCCCCGGGCCCTCGGACCACCACCAGTAGGCGAGGCGGGGGAAATGCCTAGCCCAAAACGACTGAGACATACATAGCCGGGATTCAAACTGGCAACCCTCTTGTAAAAGGTTAAACTTTTACTCATGAGCCACAGTCGCCCCCAAAGTGTATCAATATTTGATGTGGTCCTCTTGGAGTCTAATTTCAAGATAAAAGAGAAATGTCAGTATTTCAGATGTTTCCTGACTCAGATTTGTAGATATAGTAGATTCATCTGACACAGTAGTATTATCTGGATGTTCCACAACTCAGGATACCTGCCACAGTTGTCATTAAACCGGTTAATTGTCAGTAATCAGTTTTATTTAGAAATCAACATCATTGGTAAAATTGCTCAAATGAATTCTGGCTTTCAATCTATCGCTGCAAACATAAGCACAAAATAGCTACTTTAAAACAAATCTCACTCTTTGTTAAATATATTAATTTCCAACAAAAATTAAAATAAAATTGTGCAACTTTGATGCAAAACACTTTTGAGACCTTTTTTAGCATTTAGAGCTGAGAAATATTTCAAACACCAAAAGTATCAAGCCCAGTCATCCAGACAGATTTGGGGGATTGCAAATATCCTGAACTGGAGCCTATTTTCTTATTTCCCAGGATGATCCGTTATTATGCTGTAAAATGCTTTTACAGCTGATTAACACAATATTGTTAATTTTCTCCTCAGTGAGGCCCACCACAAGCGCTTTGGACCCGATTCCCACCAGGTTTTTTAAGCAATTTTATGGTTCTTTTAAAGATGAGATTTTAAACTTTATGAATTGCTCCCTTCAGACGGGGGTTTTTCCTGCTGCCTTTAAAGCGGCGGTAGTTAGGCCCCTGCTGAAGAAGAGCAATTTAGATTTTAATGATTTAAACAACTACCGACCAGTATCTAACTTACCATTTTTAAGCAAAGTTTTAGAAAAACTTGTTTTTATTCAACTTAATGATTTTATTAACGCTCATAATGTCCTAGAGAAATTTCAGTCTGGTTTTAGGATGAACCACAGCACAGAGACGGCGCTTTTAAAGATTTTAAATGATTTTAGATTAAACTATGATGCTAAAAAGGTGACAGTGTTGGTTCTTCTGGATCTAAGCGCTGCCTTTGATACAGTAGACCACACTATTCTTTTAACTCGTTTAAAACAGATCGGCCTCTCTGGTGCTGTTCACAACTGGTTCACATCCTACCTCACAGACAGGACTTTTACGGTAAGTTTAGATACCTGTTCCTCTAAGGTCCATAAGATCACTTGTGGTGTTCCCCAGGGTTCAGTTTTAGGCCCAGTGCTTTTTAACCTGTATATGCTCCCTCTTGGCAGTGTTATCAGGAGACATGGAGTTAACTTTCACAGTTATGCTGATGATACACAGTTGTACATCTCCATGTCTCCTGATGACACACGGCCAATGGATGCACTTTTTAACTGCATTTTAGACATTAAATCCTGGATGGCAGAAAACTTTCTCCAGCTCAACCAGGACAAAACTGAGGTTTTAGTTATCGGTCCTGAGGCTCAGAGAGAAAAACTTTTACCAAAACTACAATCATTGTCTTTTAATTCTTCTTTACAAGTGAAGAACCTGGGTGTGATTTTTGACTCTGAGCTGACTTTTATCCCTCACATTAAAAACATCACCAAAATAGGTTTTTATCACCTAAAGAACATCGCCAGAGTCCGCCCCATTCTCTCTCGGGCCAATACGGAGACGCTAATGCATGCTTTTATCACCAGTAGAATTGATTATTGTAATGCCCTGCTTTCTGGTCTTCCCAAAAAGACTACCTCATGTTTACAGCTTCTACAGAATTCAGCAGCTCGTGTCCTGATGAAGACTAGGAGGCGGGAGCACATTACACCGGTCTTAGAATCACTGCATTGGCTCCCCGTATGTTTTAGGATCGATTTTAAGGTTCTTTTAATGGTCTTTAAGTGTCTTAATGGTCTTGGGCCTTCGTATCTGTCAGAAATGCTTTTACCGTATGAACCCTCGCGGTCTCTGCGCTCCTCTGGCAGCCGTCTCCTTATCATCCCCAAAGTCAGGACACAGACTCATGGTGAGGCGTCTTTCCATTATTATGGCCCTCACCTCTGGAACAGGCTGCCAGAGGACCTCAGGGCCGCAGAGAACATTAATGTTTTTAAGAGCAGACTCAAGACTCACCTTTTTAGCTTAGCCTTTAACTAATTATTATTTATTAATATATTTTTAATCGCTCAGCATGTTTTACCTGATTTAATTTTTAGTTCAGCTTTTAACTGTTTATTTATTAATCTGCTTTGCATTTTTATTATTTGTTTTACACTTATTGTTTTATACTTTATATACTTTATATTTTATTAACTTTATATTTTAATGTATTTTAATCTTTCTTGCCAGTGTTTCCTCTCTGGGGAGCCCCCTGCATCGGGGGCGGTGGTCGGCTGTGGCTGCCTGGGTGCCCCCCAGGTAGCGCTTGGGTGGAGGTGGGGGTACCAGCCCTCCCTCCTCTGGGCGCCCTGGGTGGGAGCCTTGGCTGCTGCTGTTGATCTGCTGCTGCTGATGCAGATGGCTCCATGATGGCATTTCCTGGCTCATCTGTACTCAGCCCGCTTTTTGTAGCTTCTAAGTGTGTGTGTGAGTGAGTATGGCTGATGGGTTGGGTTGGGAGGGGGTTGTATTTGCACTGATGATTTTATTTTTTGAAGGGGGGGGGGTTGTGGGGTTATTTTAAATCTGTAAAGCACTTTGAGTAACTTTCTTTGTTTGAAAAGCGCTTTATAAATAAAGTTTGATTTGATTTTGATTTGATTTGATATTGCCTGCCACTCTTTGACATGAAAAAATGTTTTAACTCTGTTTTGTTTATAGGAGCCTTATAAAACTTCAGTGCAAGAACTTAAAGTAGAATTCAATGAGGAGATGCAGATGCTAAATAATGACACAAGTTCAACTCCTGAGAAATATGTGATGCGTATATCATGCGTTTGTTTTGTTGTTTTTGGTAGATCAATATTGCAGAGAGCCAAAACAGAGGGACTGACAACGACTTTGTTGTGTTTTAACTTTTTTTTAAAACTGTACAGGAGCATTTTGCTTTACTTCTTGAATAATTTTAGAACCATTATTTTCTCCTCATTATGGTAAAGTTTATATATTTTTTCAAATGGAATCACATCACTTGTTACATTTTAAGGAAGAGATCTATTCTTACAAGATAGATGAAGATATCCATCACTCCTCCAAAGTCCCTGATGACGGCCGTAGGGGTGAAAAACAGACCGTCGGCCATGATCTTTAGGTTGAGCTCAATGCTCATGAATATCACAAACACATATTCCCCGATCTGAAACAGACATCATGATTACAGCGACATCTGTCCCTTCATGAATCGGCTGGTTAGTACATGTGACCGACGGTCCATCTGGATTGTAATACCTGCAGAGTGGGGACGTGCATGACCCTGGTGAAGGGTGATTCGAACATCATGGAGATGCAGGAGCAGATGGTCACCACAATCATCACCCAGTCCAGATAGGTGACTAAGCCCAGAAGATCACTGCGAGGCCAAACACATCAGCAGAAATAGATGAGCTTGTTTCATAAAGCAGATGTGATTTTTTTTTTACCTTACAGTGATTCAGCATGCGGATGTGACATAAATCAAATCATAAAATAATTTTATGAGCTATGCTCATTTTGATTTCAATAGCAACCGTGTTTGGTCTTCCTCTTTTTATCATATATAATTTTGAACACAACACATGTAATTTAAGAACAGAATATATATCATCACTTGTGAATCCAAATTTCTTTGTTTTGTGTTACTAAAATTCTAGCCCTTGGGGACAAGGGTCCTACATGTTTTAAACACATTACCTCTGCAACACGCCTGATTCAAATGGTTGAAAAATTCTTATGGTAATATCTACATAGGAACCATAGAACCAGGAGAAAAAACAATAATAATCAGACAGATGTGGTTATTAGCACATGGGAAATGTTTCATTATGTTTAAGATCTACTTTAAAACATTAAAACTGAAATGTCTTAATACTAGACAGTAGTTTTGAGCCACACTTACTAAAGCTGATGGTATTTGGTGTTCTTCACTGCTCCTGTTATTGGGTCGGCTTTTGATCTAGAAAAAACGAAGAAAAAACCCCCAGAAAAAAATATTGTTTTGGTTTTACAATATATTTCAAAAGTTCACATCATCCCGACTCATCTATTTATTGCAGATTAAATATAATCACTGATCTAATTCTGTTTACACAGGGAAATAAAAAAAAATAAAAACTACTGGCAGTCAGTAATGTATTAATTTGGAACAATCTTACGCATTAAAGCGCGCCCGAACGATCACTCTGCAGAAGTTCCTGAAGCGATGCTCACGACCAACGATGAAAAGAGGCTTATCAAAGTAGGGATGGTTCTCCCTCAGCTCCTCCTCCTGAACCTTTCTGCTCAGACAAGAACAGAGGTTGAGAGGCAAGCAGATAATCATGTAAAGGGATTACAGGGAAACAGCCCCGTGATTTTTAACATTTATCTTCACTGTGTGACATACACCCAACAACCTTCAAATACCTTTTCATTTCTGCCTGTTCTTTCTTTTCTTGGATCATCTTGATTTCGCTGTCCTCCCTCTGAGCATTACGGTAACGCACTGTGCTGGAATGCTGGAAAAAAAACACATGAAAAAAACCCCAGAATAATAATATATATAATACTTTTTGATTTCATTTCCATCAGATCTTTAAAAAAAACTACTTATATGTCTGTGAGCAAACACAGGTACAATTTCATTTATGATGTGAATTTTTTTATTACTAAGAAGACAAAAGAAAGAAAAAAGAAATAAGAAAATTATTTGTAAGTGTGTGCTTACATCCTGGGTGAGTGTTTCCAGTGACTTCCCTCGACTTATCCTCTGACTAGTGGAGCCGTGTCGAAGAGATCTGTGGAAAAAATAAGTAAAGATCAGGAGCATTCATGGTTTATACACTAATCACAGGAATATATGCCAGTGCGCCTGTGTAAGTACATGTCAGACCTTCGCTCTTGTCGTATGTGGTGCTGGACACTCAGTATTGAGCGTTCTTTGGCTGGCTGCCCTTCAAAGGATCCACTTAAGATCCGCTGCCTGGTGCAAGCCCTGGAAACAGGCAAAAATTAGCTCTAGATCAGTCAAAAGGTGGTAAAAAAAAATGTCACTTTGTAAAAACATCTCAAACCGTATTGCTCAATCCATACTTTTATGATACAAGCTGTACTTACTGCACGGTGCCTTGAGGAAGTATTCAAAACCTTTCAATTTTTTTGCCATTTTGCTACAGCATTAACAATCACTGACATCAAGCTACTGTATTTCACTGGGATTTTATTGTGATGGACCAACACATAGGACTAAATATGTCAAGGGAAGGTAAATAATGTGGCTTTCAAATATTTATAGTGCGATGTGCATTTGCATTTCTACATCTTCGCTTTGATGTTTCTAAAAGCCTAAAAACACAATCCAAATGGTGAACAACAGTGGTGGCAGCATCATTCTGTGGGAATGAAAGTGAAAAGAACTAAAAAGAGGGTAATCCTGGAAAGAAAACCTGCTGAGGGTTATGAAAGACTTCAGACTGTAGGAACCTTTTTAGGGATTAGGAAGGTTTACTGGGAGTAGTTCTTCTCTGCCCCGCCTTTGTTTCTCAGAACAAAATCAGAAACAATTTACCAAAGGTTGTTTTCAGGTTAGAACTAAAAGTAGAACATTGTAATAGGAGGGAATTAATTAGCTAAGGATGTGTGAACTTTTTAGCCTCTGTGCCAGCTGAACAAGATCTGTTCGGACCAATCAAATCGGACTTATGATGATTGACAGGAGAACAACAGTAACGTAATCAACCACGTCACCAAAGAGCGTCTGGATTGGATTTGTTTACAACAACAATGGCTGCCGCTGGAGAACTGAGATGTGTAGATTATGCCATCGAGTCTGGTCTAGAAGATATCGACAGCGCATTAATTTTAAAAGAGGAATTTTAAGAGAGGAACAGATAACGTCCACACTTCCGTTGCTCTGATTGGTTATAGATCTATCCAATTGAGTGCAGAGGCATTTTTTTCCTGGTTCGGTTAAAACGCCCCATAATCACAGCCCAATGGAGCAGTGTCAGACTCTGACATTCTGAGTAGAATTGAGTATGGCTACGTCAGGCTATGAACTTTTGTTTTTAGTGCCTCCACCTATAAATATACACAGAGAGTATTGTTCTCCTCAGAAGCTTTTTAAGAGATTTTAACCTATACAGTTAGACAGTTTTACAGGATTTATGTTCTGAGATACAAATTCAGGCAGTTACAGCTGCCCATTGTTGTTGATCAATTTTGAATTATTAAAAATCCGTGGATTTTCAGTAGTCCGGAGTTTAATCATGACAAAACTGATAAATTATGTCTTAACATGGGTGATTGGAAGTTTAGCTGGAAGTTTATTTAAAACTCATTGTACCTAAAGGTTTCCGCACAGTCTTGAGTGGATGTGTTTGGCTTTTGAACAAAAATTGCTACCAAACCATCTGAGATTAATGTCGTCTGATTGGGGGATGGCAACAACAAATGTCAGAGAAGTTAATCTCTGGGGAAAAAAAATACTTAGCAGCCCGTAGCGGAAACACACCTACAGGTTTACCTGTCTACAGGAGCTGAAGCAGATGCATCAGAATGGTTTAGATCAAAGCTTCTTTATGCATTAAAATGATCCAGGCAAAACACAAATTGAAAGACATAGAATCTGTGGCTGACAAAATAATATATATGTGTATACAGGCACTATATTCAATCTGACAGAGCGTAAGGAATTTACAAAAAAACAAATGAGAAAATAATTTCCTCAGTAGATGTAAACAAAAAACTAGCACAGACATGAATGTTGAATGCATGTCACACATTTTTGGTTTTCATTTGTTAAACGGATAAATAAAATCATCATGGGTATACTTTCCTTCCACTTCATAAATATGGAATATGTGTTGGTCAATCACATGAAGTCCAAATAAATCATACTAAGGGCTAAAGTTGTAATGTAACAACATGTGCAATAGTTTAAGGTCTCTGAATACTTTAGTAGGTATTTTATGTTGTTCCGGACTTATAAGGTTAGTGTGTTTTTTTTTGTAGGAGGGAGGGGGGTTTGAGAGAGGGCTTCTCTAGCAACTCTGAGCGATTACTTGTTTATTGGACATACGTACAGATGAATGGTCGTTTCTACTGGAGAATGTGAGTTTCCATATGTCGGTATTTGGATCTAATTGCATGCTTGTGTGGAAGATGGCGAGCTAGACAGAACGTGTTATGACTCCTGATCTGCTGCCCGTCTCTCAAACAGACGGAACATTTGGGCGGTGGGGAAGGTGGTGTAGACTGGACAGTGTTTGCAATCTAATCTTCACTTAGTGCCGTCTCTGCCATGCTGAACAGCAAATTATCCATTTACGTCTTTGCGACAGTAAATGAGTCTGAAGTGGAACGGTATGTGTGTAGGTGTGTGCAAAAAAGAAATTGAGAAACACTGAGAAGTGGTAATGCTGGTGCGACAGAGCTATGTCTGATACATCTTATTTATTACTCCACTGATGATCAGTCTGGTACACAGGAAATATTTTTTTTTCTAATTTGTCATCTGTGCAACAACACAGTGGTTTAAAAAAAGTATTGCAAGTCTGACTCAATACAAAATAGATATAATAGATTTAATAATATAACAGATATAATTTGGGGAAGCAAACAAAAATGCGTAATCTTTTGTTTCACCATAAATGTAAGTGGTAAAGTGGGAGAGGAGATGTTTTCCTTTTATTCCTCTTGTTTATGAATCACTAGAACCACAGCTTTGTTTTTAGAAAAACTAGCTGTGTTCAGGTCAGATGGCAAGTTTGTTCATTAAAAACTTCACAACAAAGTTCAGGATTTGCTTTGTGTCATGAGCCATCTGTGCTGTGAAGTGCCTCTGGATTTATCTTTGGAAAATTGGAGGAGGATGAGGCTTAATGATCTGATGATTCTGGAATAATTATTGAGATTTATTCAAACATTCTGTTCCAGTTTAGTCAAAATGCTGCAGATACAATTTGTCTCTTTTTGGGATCTTGGTAAATAACCAAATAAACCTTTTTCCATTTAATCTGATCTCAATTTTAGGTCAAATTCTCTGTTAATCAAGTTAACGGGGAGGTATTTTTATAATGGACATGGTTAATATGGATAATAATTTATGGGTCTCAATGATATAATGCTTAATTTGTCAGAATTGTATTAGTTTGGTATAAGGTTCCTTCAAAGGGAACTGTCTAAACATGAAATATATTCCATATTTAGATCTAATTGTAACGCCACTTGTACAGGCATCTATTAGTGCATGGTGATTTCCCTTAAAGAATTAAATACAAATACAGCACTTCAAATCAAGCTTTTTCTATTAACTTAATCTATCAGAATATTAAAAGATAACAGTTCACATCTGGACATACAGTAAAACTTGTTAAAAGTCAACCGTTTTCTTTTGGGACTGTGACAATCGGCACTGCAAAGACATGCTGTAAACCTCAAATTACACTTCCTACACATAGTTAACAGTCTGCCTAAACCCATCTCTTAAAATGATTCTCCTGTAACCAGTGTTGGGAACATTTCTTTAAAAAAGTAATTAGATTTACTTAGTCATTCTTATTCCAAAAAGGAACCGAGTTAGTAACTGAATTACTCTGTTGTTAAAGTAAAAAAAAAGAGAAAAACGAGCACATCAACAAGCAAAAAAGACTTTTATCCTGCCCTTATTATTGTTGTACCAAAAGTGAGTAAAGGACCTATAGCCCCAAGTATTTTGTTCACAACATAAATTAAAAGTTAAACAATATAAAGTGTGTTTAAGTCTGTATTCCAGGTTTTGTATTAACCAAATATTTTCAGTATTAGACCTTTTTCTTTCTTTACAGTGATGGAAACATCTGAAGGCTGTCGGTCACTTTGACATATGAGTATTCACGCCTCTGACCACTTGGTGCAAATGCAAAGATGTTTCCGATTCATCAGATCATCAGAACTCTAACATCTACTGTGGCTGTAGTGGTGTGTCCTACCGTAAGATTTTATTGATTGTCGTCTCTTTCTCCAGGAGGTTACGGGCTCGAATGCTAAAAATCGATCTGCGAAGCTGAGAGAGCAAAGTGTGAGTGGGGTTGAAGTTCAACTTTGTTAATTATGGCAAAACATATACAGGTGAAACTCAATTTGAATATTTTGGAAGAAGTTAATTTATTTCAGTAATTCAACTTAGAATGTGAAACAAATATATGATCTAGACTCATTATATCCAAAGTGAGATCTTTCAATTCCATTATTTGTTATAATCTTGATGATTATGGCTTACAGCTTTTGTATATATATATATATATATATATATATATATATATATATATGTATATATATATATATATATATATATATATATATATATGTGTATATATATATATATATATATATGTATATATATATATATATATATATATATGTGTATATATATATATATATATATATATATATATATATATATATATACAATCTCAGAAATTAGAAAAATTGTGAAAAGGTTCAGTATTTTAAAGTGTCACACTCTAATAAAATAATTAATCCGAAACACCTGCAAAGGGTTCCTGAGCCTTAAAATGGTCTCTCATTCTGGTTCAATAGGAATCACAATCATGGGGAAGACTACTGACCTTACAGTTGTGCAGAAAATTATCAGTGACACCCTCCATAAGGAGGCAAATCCTAAAAAGGTACCTGCAAAGGAAGTTGGACATTCTCAAAGTGCTGTGTTAAAGCACATAAATAGAAACTTACTGCCAGAAGTAACAAAACCTGGGTTAATGACCATTGGATTACTGTGCTCGATTGGCCAGCAAACTCTCCTGACCTGAACCCCATTGAGAATCTGTGGAGCATTGCCAAGAGAAAGATGAGAGACATGAGACCGAACAATTCAGAAGAGCTGAAGGCCGCTATGGAAGCACCCTGGTTCTTCATAAGACCTCAGCAGTGCCACAGGCTCATAGCATTCATGCCACTCCACATTAAGGCAGTAATTGATGAAAAAGTACTGAGCACATATGCATGATTACACTTTAGAGATTCGACATTCCTCTATTTAAAAATCATTGTTTGACTGATTATATGTAATATTGTAATGTAAATATTTTAAATTTGGGGTTTTCATAAGTTGTAAGACATAATCATCAAAATTATAGCAATTGAAGATTCAAATATCTCGAGATCATGCCACAAATTACGTTCACATTTTAAGTTGAAGTACTGAAACAAAATTAAACTTTGCACAATATTAAATGTTTTTAAACTTCACTTGTAAAAGGCATGCCATACACATTGCTGCAGATACTGTGTGGCATTTATTGATGGGTGTTATCAGGGTTGTTGAATGTTCATAACGGTTACAATTCTACAAAAGTTTGGTTCAAATGATCATGGATGGACAGACAGGTGGAAGGATAACAAACTATTGCAGTAGGTATGTATGAATTGTCTGAATAGACAATGTGACAGCGACAAAAGTCATGAAATGCAGATATATTTTTTCATACCAAATACCGTATTCATATTTACCCAGGCTTGAATAATATTTAAGTTAAATACCATACTTTTTTAGACAGCATAGGAACCCTGTGTTATACTTTATCTTCTGTGGACACAGAACTTTCATCTTTATGTCCTTCTAGGGCAGACTGCATATTTAGTTTTGTGAGAAAGAAAACACGAAACAAAGAGAAAGGAGGACATAAAGTGTAATCAGCGCTCGAATGTGTGGCTACCTTTTGGTCAATGTACTTGTTGTCTTCGATGGCTGAGCGTTTGGAGTGGTCACAGGAGGAGGATGAAGCCGAGGGGAGACGGCGGAACAAACAGCTGGTGTCCTGCTGCTGACGATCAATAAACTGCTTCATAAAACTCTCTCTAGAATTCACAAAAAACACAAGTAGCAACAATGATTTTTTTGTTTTACTACTCATTACAGCTACTTGCTAAGGAAAAGAAAATGGTCACAAATTTACTAAAAGACTAAACTGGGTTAGAGTAAATCCAGCCGCAAAATGCTTCAGTGGAAACTGTTGCTGCGGAACCTCAATATATTGGTTGCTGAGGGAGTGCTTTCTATATCGAGTAACGAAAACCTGGCTGTGCATTAATCAATGAATTAATAATGTTGGATGGCTGCTATGCTGAAAGGTATGTGACAAATCGGACTGGATACAAATAATTTTAGATTCAATCTGCATAGAGAAGATATAAGACATTTCCCCTTTTCTTTCTTTGTAGTCATATTAAGCATATAATGTAGAAAAAGTAGAGAAAGAGGTGGCAAAGTTTTCTGAATTTTTATTTGATGTAGTTTGAACTTCTGTAATTATTATATAGAGCTGGTAGGAGCATTTGATGGATGAGGAGGGAACTTCCACCAGAGTCTTAAAACTTTTGCAGCATCTGACAGCTTTCCCCCCTGGATAGCCCTGTGTTTAGGTCCCATCCTCTTCAATTTGATTCTAAGCAGCATAATACTGCCACCACCGTGTGACATGGAGGGGATGGTGTGGTCAGTTATTATTTCAGAAATTATTGGTATTATTTTTTCCCCCAGATTTTTTTTTATTTTAAACTGGGGCCATGTATACTAAAGCTGCAGTCCAGATAATTTATTTATGTATCAAAGTTTTCTAAAGGTTTGAAATAAAAGTTCAGTTCTATACTACAATACATGGGTGGTTCTCCACAACATGTGCTACTCTTCCTAGATCCCTTCTTGAGTTCAATATGCATGTGAATTGTGCAAACCTGTGAAGATGGAGCTACACACATAGGCTGACTTCCTGTTTACTGTTGCCATAATGGCAGAGAGCAGTCACGCAGAAGTCGGAGCTGTCGAGATGTACATTAACGTCAGAAAAAAAAAGAAAGAAAGAAAAGTCTGGAGATCAACTCGCCAAAAAGGCCTTAGAGACCAGAGTAGGATTTACATTTCTGTTAACAGGTAAAACAGTCATATTTTCCATAAAGCAAATCCATACAACATCAAGTACATAATGATGTGCTGTGAAATCACAGGTGATGCGCATGTCTATTTGTAGAGGTGGGGCTTGAGGGAGCGGTAAGCTTGAGTGAGGAGGGGAAAAGGGATGTTTTTGGAGGGGCCTTGGTACGTTGGATTTAAAGAAATTCTGTCTCACTTGAATTCCTCCGACTGCAGTTTTAATGAACAAATACACGGTATATATGTAAAATGCAGTGAATGAACAAAAGAGAAATCTATATCAAAACGAATTTGTTGTAACCAGCTTTTGCCTTCAAGACAGCATCAAGTTTTTTAGGTCCACTTGCAGACAGTTTTTGATGGAACTTGGCTTGTAGGTTCCTCTAAACATCTAACCACAGATCTTCTGTGGATGTAGGCTTTCACACATCCTTCTGTCTCTTTATGACACTTTCAATGATACACTCAATGACGTTGAGACTATTCCTGACCAAAACCGCTCTCCAGCCCTTCAAGGAACAAACCGCCTTCTGCTACAGCCAGATATTTCCAGTTTTGACTCATCAGTCCGGAGCACCTGCTACCAATTTTCTGAACCCCAGTTCCTATGTTTTAGTCTATATTTAAGTTGCTTAGCGTTGTTTTCACATTTGAGGTATGTCTTATTAGCTGCAACGCTTCCATGAAGATCACTTCTGGTCAGAGTTCTCCAGAAAGCAGATGGGTGTACTGGGCTCCCACTAGTTTCTCCCAGCAGTGAGCTGTTAACATTGCTAGTAATTTCCCGATTCCGACGGGTAATACGTGTGATGTGTCTTTTATATACTGCACAAAGTTTCCTTGGCTGACGACTACAATCCTCAACATTGCCCGTTTCTTCATGCTTCTTCAAAACAGCTTGAACAGCAAATCTTGAAACCCCAGCCAGCCCCAATTTGGCTGTTCCTCACCGACTTAAGCCCTCCAGGCTGTGAAATAATTGTTTAATTTTCTCTTTCTGTTCATCAATTTTGTAAGTTGATAAAAAAAAATAAACAATCACTATATACATTTCTAAAAACATTTGCTGTTTACAGCATTTTTTCACACCTGCATAGTAATATATATATATATATATATATATAACTTTGGCGGCATCTGACCAGAGCACTTTCTTCCAAAGGTCGCCCTGTCCTTTACTTGGTTTGTGGTAAAATGCAAATAATACATCTTATAGTTTTCTTTCAAAAATTGGTCTCCTGTTATTTTTTGTCATTTTTTAAGAGTGCACAAACAGATCCTACCACCTGATCTGATCAGATCTCAGCAACCCCTCCAGGGCTATCAGGGACCAGGTGGCTATCAGAATAATGCCTTCTGGCCCATTCTGTTTGTTTAGGTGGCTGGCCATTTAGTAGGTTTAAAGCTGTACCATACCCTTTTCCATTTTCAGATGATTGTTTGAACCTGCCTCAGTTATATATTCAAAGTTTGTTATGTGCTTTTATAATCTAATCCATTTCAAAAAACCACCTATCCATAACTGCTGAGTAAGCTGCTTCATGAGTCCCTTAGGCCTTATGCTGTGGTTCCACTAATGTTCTTTTACAAACAGACCTTCACTGGGATCATGTTTTACACAACTGAACCCTGTTTATTAATCTAGTGAGCCATCAGTTCACTAGGCTTCACCTGGGTGTATCAGAGTAAACCAGGGCTCAACACAAATGGACATCACACATTTGGTTTAGTAAATAACGTAAACCTTATGACTTCCGTTGACATTAAACTCTATTAAAATACTACTGAGTTTAAGTTGTAACAAGACAACAATGCAAAAAGGTGAATTTTAATATTTTTCTAAGATACTGTATCTGTCCCTGTACTGGAATACCTGATTCTTGGCACAGTGAAATCAGATGGGAGCTTTGAGATCTTCACCATCTGAGGTCTGTTGGGGAACTTCTCAAAGATCCTGAGTCGTAAAGGGAGCTTCTCTTTGGTGTCTGCATTGGCTTCACTTTGCTTGAGCTGATGGAAGAAAAGAAAAAAGGGGAGTGAGTTCACATTCAGAGCAGAACAGCATGAAAAGCTTCTGCAAAATGGTGAAATCAACCTTGATGACGCAACCACTGTGAGGAAGAGAGGGATTTAAACAATATATAAGGGAAAAAAGGGACAGAATCAGCTTGAGTGTAGACAGCATGAACATTTGGGATTTTTGAAAACTTCAAATTATCCTCAGTATGTATGATTAAAAAAACTTAAAAGGGAGAAGTCTGGGGCAGAGATTCTCTCTCAGTTGGAAAGGTGCAGCTTTATTTTTCTGCCTGATGATGGCAGCAGCAGACTTACCTACAACACACACATCACATACATTACAGAGAACCACACAGAGGATGAGATCCCACTTACTTTTCATAATAGGGGGAAGATGGCAACAAAAGAAAAAAAAGAGAGATTACTTTGGAGTGGTTAATGGAGAACAGAAAAGGAAGCGACAGAATAATGTGTGTGCGCGCCCTGTCACACAATAGTGGAATAAAAAGATGACAAAGGGAATGAAACCAATTATTTCCATTTAATTACTTATGGGGGAGGCTGATTGAAATTCCCTTGCAGGTGTTCAGTGTCTGGGTGCCTGGAGATATCCTATGATGCACTGCTGATTAGGCTTGAAAGTTAACTAAATTTGGCGCAATAGTGATTGGCGGCATATGGTTCAGAGAAGGTAACTGTCAGGGAATATACCAAGTGGACTTAATGAATGTCTGTCAGTAAAATTTCTGTACAAAAAGATAATGTTTGTGCATGGTAGGATTTCTCTGCCATTATTTGTTTGGAAACTACCAAATGATTATAAGTATGGAGTAGACCTGTAAGACATTAATGAGGAAATGTAGGTCTGTCTATCTGATTCCTGCTTTTAGCAGACATAAATGCTTTTCTTTTGCCCTGAGTGGGTGAGTGGCACACTGTGAAGATGGAATTATGCAGCAGCATCTGCCTCCGTAAGCTTTCTGTCTATATTCTGGCTACATAGATACAGGTTTGGTATAAGGAGATGGAAATTCAGCTGGAAATTCAAGTAGAGTCAAGTATTTCTATATAACATTCAGTGTTATATGGTAAGTCCCAATGCTAAGCATCTGAGTCTGAGGCATAGGCAGTTTGATCATCAGCTAAAAAAGGTTACCACAGATTTTTTTTTGTGTTGAAAAATGTGGTATTATATGCAGTGAAATTTATTGCGTTTAAAATAATGGTGTTAGATCTGTAATGTCATTCTTTATTAGTTACGGGGTAATCCAACAGTTTCCGTCTTTTCAACTGTGCTACCATTCCTAAATGTTAAATGCAGTGTTACTATAAATTTCTGGAATAAACTGCTTATGCCGTTTCCACGCAAGTAACTGAATTTTGCTCCAAATGCTCAAAATGGAGGCTGAAGCACCACTTCAGCCATCGTTTATAAATTAGGGAATATTCCTCCAATTGAGGTGAGTAGAATTCCGCAAGAGTCTCTGACCAAAGGCTTTTCTGATTGCTTCAGAGGAAGGACATCCCTGTGCATGCCCTCTTTTTGCATCAATCCTAAGGCTGGAGTGATCTGTCACCAGCTGTCTATGTACATTGCAGTCACAGATGCAGCACTGTCAGTTTGCGAATAACGAGCTGCATTGGGTAGTAGGGGTGATTCTCCAAATCCTCGTTTTGATTAGATTTTCGATTTTAGGGTCACGATTCCATTCTCAATTTTTATTTTTTTCCTTTTACAGTACCGAGCCCTCTGTCATTTTATTCTACGATCATTGGTTTTATTCATTAAATTTTGTACAGTAAATCTTATTTTAAAGTTATGCAGTTTTTACTATTCTTGTGTAATGTATCACATTAGGCAATAATGGTCAAATTTAAATCATTTTTTTACAATAAAAGTCTAACAGTATTGTTTATAAACCAGAAATTATTAGTAACAGAGGGTGGCTGCCATCTAGTGACTCTTTATAGTTACTGCAGAACGACTGACACAATGCTCCTGGTAACTCATTAGACAGAGAAAAATGCAGCTAACAGCGTTCCTCTTTTTTACAATGCAAATGTGGACTTAACACTAGGGGAACTCAAAATATCTTCACCGGTGATTTGAGACTAAAGGAAGTGGCTTAAGCTCTGGTCCCGCTGCTTCATCTATCTTAGCCGTGGATGAGCTTTAGCTTAGCCAATAGCTACTTGCTAGTGTCAGCTAATGTGCTCTGTAGACGTGTGTTCTGATCCCGGGGGATGTGATACAGGCAGTTAAAATGTTACCAAGTGTTGTTGTGAGTTGTATGAGAACTGGTGAGAGTTACTTCTTAGGGAAAATGCAATGTGCGGTTCCTTGTGATGATATGGTCATCTGCTAACTGTTGCTACGGAGTCCCGAGTGTGACGCACCGACTGTTAACAAACAACTCTTGAAAACTGGTCAGAAAAATCATATTTCTCTGACATATATAAACAGTTTTTTTGTTTTTTACAGTGAGTCAGTTATTTTCCCTGGTAACTAGTTTATTTTATTACAGGGTCATTTGAGTTACTAACTCAGTTACTTTTTGGAACAAGTAGCATGTAACTATAACTAATTACTTTTTTTAAAGAAACATTCCCAGGACTTATTATCTGGCATTAAAGTTCTGTGAAGCATATTTAGCTCACTGTTTTGCCACTACTGCTGAATTTTTTGAGACGTTACTTTAATGTTACAGCAAGGACCTAATAACAACATTACTTCATTTCAAACAGTGCTAATCAGTTCCTCTTGGCAAAATAATTGCAGTGGCTCCAACTGATGATTGTCCACATAGGCGTCATTTTAACCGGGGACGCCGGGGACATGTCCCCAGAAATATTTATGATTGATAGGTTTGTCCCCAAGCCTGAAATTTTTACTGACCTAACAGCCACTTCTGCTCGCAGTAAAGTTTCCCCATCAGTATCTAAAAAGAATACTATTGAATTCACTCAATTCCAGTTTCTAATGCAGTCATGTTTCTTTCTGCTCATTTACATTAGATCTGAAGATCTCAACCAGGCTTAATTTCTATCATTGTCCACGGTCTCGGATCGAGCCCGGGCTTTAACGGTCATCTGATCATCTCATTAGTGCAATAATTTATAACAAAGCGCTGCAGTGGGCCACTAACATTATTCTACCTGTCAAGATGCTCCCGGCACACCACATGCGTCATGATGTGAAAGACCCACTCAGATGAAAACATTCTCCGACTGCTGCGCTGCGCTCTCACAGAAAATGCTGAAGTATAAATGCACTATTATCCCAAGTCTTAAAATACAGAAGTCTCCTGCATTTATATAGCAGCTCCCTGATGCTCAAAAGCAAAATAAAATCTGAAATCTAGAGCAAGCGCATCCAAGAGAAACGCACACAGGCGAGACAGACTTTTACGCAGCAGAAGCGGTTAAAGCTGTGCTGCTTCGCTGTTTGGTGGATTTTTTTAATAGTACAATTTAAATGCTTTCTTTACAGCATACTAACGCGCATTGTTCTCTGCGTCCTAAATGATTGGAGGCAACCATAAATCTCCTCGTTATGTGTCCCGTGCTTGCCAAAGTTATTATTTTTGTTTTTAATAATTTTCTCATTCAGAAGAAAAAAAAGAGACGCACAAAAAACTGCCTATAATTATGTTCTACACTCGGAAACGACACCTGGCTGCTCAGAAACTTTCAGGGGAGAAAAAAAAACACAGAGCGGCGCAACAGCAGAGATACCGTACTGCGTAATACTTTATGTTTTAATTATACGAAGGTTTGAGTGTTAAAACTAGTGACAAATTTGTTTAAATGTTAATGTATGTCTGAGAAAAGTTTAAAAAGGTGTGTGGCGATGGGTTTTACAGCCTTGAAACATAATAATTGTAAAAATAAAAATAAAAAAAAGATTATTACTTTGCAGATTTGTGGGTTATTTTTAGAACCCCCACAATAAATGAGGGACCATTGTAAATTAAATTTAAAGGGTCTGGTTTATTTTCTACAGGTGAGTAGCAAGGAACAAAATATTCATGCAATATTTTTGCTTGTTTAAAACTCCCAAAGATGATATGCTGACATACTGGATTTGTGTATAGAACATGTCAGAATACAAGCCTACTTTGCACTGAAGGCAGTGGACAACATTTCCATCACAGTAAAAAAAATAAAAATAACTTGATCCATTATTTAAAGTAGATTATAGTGCAGTGAATTATTAGTCTTTCATTATACTGCAGCTGAAATGTATATGCAGAAATCACTATGCAGAAACCAAGCACTGTGTCCAGTCTGGCTTTACCTAGATTTTTCATTCCTGAATCGCCAACTCATCCTAACTCCCAATTCGTCACATATGGACGCAAGATCAGACTCCTGACCATGCGTCCATATGTGACGAGTTGGGAGTGAGGATGAGTTGGAATCACTGGAAGCGCTGCATGGATAGCAACGGCATTGCATCATCAGCGCGAAAAATTCCCTCCTGCTCCCAACACCAAAACAACATATGAACATTTTCCTCTTTGGGACTCTTAAACAAAACATAAGTAATGTCCGCTCGCATTAAATAAACTTCGTCCCGCGGAGCCGTGAAATTCTATTTAGTTTTTTTCCACCTGAAACAACTTTATGCGGATCACACACAGGTAGCTGCCCTATTGCAGGACTGTCAGCTGTAAGTTAAATTTAAAGTTTCTCCACACAGAATGATGTTAGGGTTGCAAAAGGAGCGCATTTCATTGTTGCGCATTCTTCTGGTGCGAGTATGTATGATATTCAACATTGTTCTTTGTGCTACGATATGGATTTTAATCATTCTTCCCAACCAACAGCCTATTGGTGACGTTTAAAAAGGAAAACAGTTAAACCTATGGCTTTTAACTTAGGATGTGATTTTCACCACGTTTATAGCCTACTCTGCAGTGCATATTGTAATGAGATGAACACTTAAAAGCTATATTAATATTTAATAAGTGTCCCCACCAATCATCAAACCGCATTCAAGTTAATAATTACGTCCCCACCATTTTAAAAACAAACTGACGCCCTTGGTTGTCCGACCTATTTTCTGATTCACCTAAGAATTATTAAACACTAAAAGAGTATCAGACTTTCACATCAACATCGTTAGATATGGAAATAATAATAACTGAGATGGTGATGTTAACACAGAAAGCACAGTACCCTGTCCTACTGTGAATTTCATGTCCTTCACCACAGTCCCCCTAGACCAGACAAAAAGGCTGTGCATCAAAAGTTGCACATATGTCCCAAATACATGACAGGACTGAATGTTCCACAAAATCTTTAGACCAAAATAAAACTTGTTTTTTTTAATACACCAACGTACATGGCAAGATAATAAACAGGGATGACAGCAGCGTCAGCTAATGTATTCCCCCTAAAATTATGTGTTCCATAGGCCTAGTGGGTAAGAATTAAGCAATCCTAAACAACGGAAACATTCCTTTCAAGTTTATCACTGACTGAAGCACCAGGTTGCTACATTTCGAAATACAATGAAACACATTCTGAACAAACTGTTCATTCATTAAAGCCCTGGGGTTATTTAGGAAACAGATGACAGACGATCTAAAAAAAGATATATTTTACCCCCAACCTGATCCGCAACCAAGACCAATTCGACCCAACTTATACTGAATACATGCCAGAAAAGGGTTTATCAGCTATCCTGCCCATTGGTTGTTGAAAGCAAACACCAGGCCCCAGCTAGCAGGCAAGGATTAAGCGAATATAGAATATGGATTTATGGGTTTAGAATCAGCAGCCATGACCAAACTGCAGAAGAGAAACATTTAAGTATTTCAGAATAGAACAGAAGTAGATTTAATTTAAAGTTTTCTAAGTGCTCTTCTGGAATCATTTTATTATGTATGCTTGCAGGGGCTCTCAGGCTAATTATTGTATGCAGTCTCCTACAGAAATGATATACGTTCAAGGGTTATTGAGTACGCCGATCTCAAAACAGACGGACAAAGCCAGAGAGCAATGAGGAGCAGAGTCAAGAGGATCACTGTGTGCCAAAAAGTTAAGTGCCTGGATGTAATGTAAATGAATGGTTAAAATAATGCTGCTGTATAGTCTAATTTCTTCTTAGGGAACCGCCTCAAATTGTTTAAAAAAAATAAAAATAAAAAAAACAGAGAGAGAAAAGAAATGTCATGCTTTAAATTGTCAAGGTGCTTTGCTCCACAAATTATGCATATATTTGCCTTAGAACAGTGAATGACAATCAGTGTCCTGTCTGGAACTGATGCCACTCTTTTTTATACTATCAATGCTCTTTACTGCATCTCCTCCCTTGCCAGCTTACGGAAATTAGATCTCAAGCAAAATTATGGGCCTATTCGTTTCACAGCCCTGAAAGATCTAGAAGTCAGTAATTTTAAATGGTACCCCTACATTTGAATGCAGAAGCAAAACAGACACAAAAAACAATCAAGCACAAACGCACACAAAGAGATGAGATAAATCACTCTTCCTCTCTACAACTCCTGTTCAATTCTGCCAACTCTGAGAAACAAACCTTTTACCAACCTTTGTGTCATTTGCAGTGTAGTATCATATTTACGGCATCCATCTTTCTCCCTAATCTCACTTTTAGTTTGCTGGATTTGATCTACAGGAATTCTTTATTTACAATTAACACAACCCTTTGCATGCAAAAAATGTATGTGCCGATATGTTTTCTAGTACAAGTCTCCTATACAAGCAACTTAACCACAATATTTTTTTATATAGTTCATTCATTTTAAGATTGATCAATGCAGATTCAAGACAGATAATAACAATACTAACTCAAAGTCCAGTATATGAACTTTGTCCCTTGTAACCCTAATATTTAGTTTACCCAAGGTATATGGACATTTAAGTTAATTGAACTGAATTAACATGAATGCCTTATTCATGTTTAGTTTATTTATTACAACAGGTGCCATCTCAACGAACTTAACAACAAAATACATTTCAATACAATTACATAAACATTCCAATCAGTTAAAAGTTTTCTATGTAAGGAATCCCCCCAGATTGCTTTGAGTCACTGATGTGAGGTTGTGCCCGAGACCTGACTAGTTTTAAGTCAAAGGAAAATTTTTAATGGTTTCCAAAATTCTTTCTATGAATTGAAATCTAAATTGGGTTTGCAGTTTGCTGTGACATGCAGTATACAAAGGACACAGGAAAAATTGTGGCAGGAGCTTTAGTAAGGTCACACCATGCCATAGGGTAATTTTTTTTTAGAAGGGGCAGGGCATTTCATTAGGATTGTTTAGAAAATAGATGGAGTCAAATACAGGAAATTCCCAAAAAAACAACCTGTCACAGGCTGCAACAGACTTAAGACTGGGCCAGAGGTTCAGTTTCTGGAAGGACATTAATATTACCTTGTAATCAGAAGGTCCTACACATTAATCTAATCTAGAATCTGTGACACTACTAAGAATGTATGTTAACGGAGAGTATTAATTCCAATCTTATCTGACTGAGCTTGAACTATTTAACAAAAAGTAATGGGTAATCATTTCATTGTCCGGATGCGTATAACTGGAGGTGAAGTATTCCAAACGGTCTTGAGAATGGCAGCGCTACATAGAATTGAATCATGGAGACTGAATGCACATACTACACCTTTCAGATCTTTATTTGTAGAAAAATGCAACAACCATGCATTAAACATCAGCTTATGCTTTTCTATGACATATAAGAACTGATCTTTATATCTGTAGATGGTATGATATCTGCTATATGAATCTGTTACAACGTTCACTCCATATTCAATAGCCAGGAGTACACAAAATGAGATGTCTAACCTCCTTCAAAATGCTGATTTTTTTCATGCGCACTTGATGTGAGACACATATGCGCGAATTAAGCCAATTTAAATCGGAAAAAATGTGGGGGTGTTCTAATTTATTCTGTATAATTTCTGTACACATTTTTTGAGATTTTTTTTAATGTTACCTAGGTGGAAACACTAACTGAACTAACTAACTCATTAACTGAAACAGCTGTGTGGGAGGCTTAAAACCAGACAAGGGACAGCCAAACTCTGCTACCAAGGTGAAGTTGTGGAAAACTGTTTCATGTTATGGCAATATTAAGCTCACCAACAAAACTTATGGTAGTTACACTGCATCAGCAAGGTCTGTCCCAGACATAGATTTCAGAGCAGACTGGGGTTTCAAGATGTGCTCCTCAAGCTCTTTTGAAGCAGCACAAAGAAATAGGCAACGTTGAGGATTACAGACTCGGTGGTCGGCCAAGGAAACTTAGTGTAGCAGATGGACACATCAAGCTCATTACCCTTCGGAATTGGAAGATGTCTACTGGTACCATCAGCTCAGAACTAGTAAAAAACTGTGAGATCTAGGTACTTCCATCTCCTGTCCGGAGAGGTCTGTCCAGAAACGGTCTTCATGGAAGATTTGCATCAAAAGCCACACATCCGACGTGCAAACAAGGCTAAGCGACTCAAGTAAGCTCGAAAAAGGTAGGAGCTGGGGTTCAGAGAAATGGTAGCAGGTTTCCTGGGCTGATGTTCAAAATTTAAAATATCTGGCTTTACCGGAGAGGGGTACAACAGTGAGTGTCTGCAGGCAACAGTGAAGTTCCTTAAATGTTTGGGGCTGCATTTCTGTAAATGGAATTCAAGATTTGGACAGGATTAATGGCTTTATCAATGCTGAGAAGTACTGGCAAATACGTTTCCATTATGCAATACCATCAGGGAGGTGTATGATAGGCCCCAAAATGTATTCTGCTGCAGTTCAGTGACCCCAAACATTCAAAGCAGAACCATCTATAGCCAGTATGTTTACATGCACATCTAAATCGAGCTTTTTGGAGTTATCAGACTAAGCGCTTGCCCCCTGTTGAGAGCCGAGTCCCAGTCCAACCGAATTATTAAATGAAGTACGGTCAACTCCCCTATGATAGATGTCGACAATTGCCTCTATGAGTTAGCCTTATAGCGGTTAGCTCCAAGGTGCACTCTAAATATGCACTGATAGGCTGCTAATGTTTGTCTTAGCCGCCGTATTATTCTTATACTACTACTATGTGGTTGCTGAGTTGTACTTCAGCAACTCTTAACTGCCCAAGTGGGTGTGGGAGTACGAGCGGGGGGCTTGGTTGTAGAGTATTCCGATTCCCAATCGCATTATCTGGGTAGCTTAGTCGAGCTTCTGAAACTCTAAGTCGGTTTGGTTCTAGCCGGACTAAGGTGTATACAGTACATGCATTTCAAAATTCTGATTTCAGTCGGACTGAGGTTATGGCTTTCGGCTTTCTCTTGCTGCATGTATACGTACTGAGTCTAGAGAAGTACAAGAAGAACTGCAAGTGATAGTATGGCCCCCAAAGAGCCCTGATCTCAACATCATCAAGTGTGTCTGGGATTACATGAAGAGACAGAAGGATGTGAGCAAGCCTACATTGACAGACGATCTGTGGTTAGTTCTCCAAGATGATTGGAACACACCATCAGCCGAGTTCCTTCAAATACTCCAAGTGTACCGAGAAGGACTGATGCTATTTCAATGCAAAGGGTGGTTACCATAAATACTGATTTGGATTTCTCTTTTCCTCACTCACTGCATGTTGTTGATTAATAAAAATAAATTATTAACACTTCAATTTTTGGAAGTATTCTTTGCTAACAGCCTTTTTTATACCTGCCTAAACCGTTGTACTGTACATGGCAGAAGAATCTGACCAAAGAACCACATCCAGCAGTACAATCTGCCTTGCCAATCAAAAAAAAAATTACACATTGCACATTCACTAGTCTAAAGGAGTCCTCTGGCTCACTGAAATTCTACAAAGTTTTTTTGTTTCTTCATTAAGTGTTAGAAATAATACATGTTAATAAGTGTATGAGCGCATGGGATGTGTATTTTAACAGCATGTTTTTATTACATTTGTCTGCTTGAATTTGGAGGTGATTACTCTTGGAATCAATAGTGAAAAGCTGATAAAACCTAGCTAGGACTTTTCTTGCCATCAATGAGATTCGAAGTACAGCGGTGTAACAATGAAGGCAAGACTAATGTATTTTGCCTTAAGACTCACTCAGGTGATCGTCCACCATTCCCCCTCCATTTAAGCCAATTTCAGGCTCCGCTGAGCTAGGAAACTCGTCATTCACAATATTTCATGGATTTTCAGACCATAACTCAGGTGGAGCAGACTAAAAGTAACCATTAGCATCATACCGAAGTGAGTAAAAAATAAAGTTCAGCAGGAAAATGGGGTTGTCATAAAAGCAGCAAGGACCAAAGTGAATAAATAAAATATCCTGAAAACTGTAGGTGAATATTGTGTAAAAGGACATTTAAAACAAGCCTTTTTTTACAAGAATTTAGATGCAGAATATTAACACCGCTAACCTTTATTTTATTATTTAATAAATACACTATATATGTAGGTAAGCTCTATGTAGATTTGGTAACTGCATCTTTTAAGATTACATCATTTGGATTTTACATCATTATTTTATTATTTAGGCCCAAAGGTGCTATACTGTAGGTTACCAAGGTAAATCACAATGTTATCCCAATGGTAAAAAATAATAAACCAATAAATACATAATTTATTTAATATACAAGAGATAGAAAACACGCACACTTTGTTTATTAAAAATGGTTCATTGTTTCATTTTTGTATTGTAACACATCATAGAGTTACAGTTTATGCGTTGACTCGATAGTAGAGCAACCATTGCTCTTATCAATATAATTTGTCCTAAGCTAACATGCTTCACAAGTTAACCAATCAGGTGGGGACTGTTTTAATACTGTAAAACAAATTAAAATGAAGAATTTCACATTAAAATATGCATTCAGGTTTTCACATATTTAAGATAATTACAAATTACACATACTTATTACATGTATTTATCTTTAATTTTTATAACAAGGAATTTAAATTGTTTCTTCTTTTTTATTCATGATCCTAGCATAGATTGATGTTTATTGCCATACATCATTTTATAAAATGAAGTACATATATTTTAGGGGAAAAAAATTAATTCAAGTGAAACATAGAGTAGACTCATTGCTCATTGACTGATATATTTCAAGGATTTAAGAATTTCTGTAAATTGTGAGGTTTATGGATTTTAGCTAAAATTCAGTTATCATAATTTTTTTAATTAGCATAAGGCTGATTAAACGCACAAAAATGTTATGCTATGACCATGTTATGGTGTACACAACCATTGGGAAGACTACTGACTTAAATGTTGATCATTAGAGTCACTAATGCCCTTTAGATGGGGCATTAGACACATTGATCATTGCTAGAGAAAATTTATATTCAAAGAGTCTATTTCTGCAAGCGTAGTAAAAATGGAAATATAAATAAGATATTATTATAAATATAATAATATTTCATCCAACATTTTTCCTTTCTCTTAAAGGGGAAGTTTTTTTTTTGTTTTTGTTTTTTACCTACACCTTATTTATATCATGCATTAGGTTCACCTAATCACCCAGACAACTTGGAGTCCTTTGGCAGAAGTTTATATCCAGTCGTGATCAGCGTATATCCCCATATAATAGGAGCTGTGGGGTGACTAAAAAAGTTTTTTTGCCACAAAACTCTTTATTCATAGTTACTACTATTTCCCTCGGAGTTCGGGGTGCACAGGAAGTGCTTATTTGAGTTCTTCCTGTGTTATTTACAGGCTTGAAATACTAATTACAACAAACTGCCCTTTTAGTGACATTACTGCAGTGCTCCATAGCAGCTGCACTCTGAGCAAGATTTTTACTCTGTGCTATAAGATGGTCTCAGTCCACTAGGTTTTTTAGTTTGTGCAATTTGGAAACACAAAATCGCAAACCATGTTAATGTTTGCAGTAGCAATTTTTGTCTGCTAGCGATTGAAAGAAGATTGAAAGCCCTGCTGAGACTACAACTGTCATGGTGGACGGCGGCAGCGTAATTGAGATCACATTTTAGTGTAGTTGGATTCAAAGCCTACAAAAAAACCCCACAGGCAATGAAGAAGCACTTCCGAGATGCCCTGAACTCAGAGGTAAATAGTAGTAGCTATGAGTAACAAAACATTGGTTAAATGAAGGAGTTTTGTGGAAATACCTTATTTAGTCACTTGACGTGCCCTCACGGCTCCCATTAAATGGATATACTGTACGTTGATCGCAACTGAATGACAAACTTCTCCCAAAGGACTCGAAGTTGTTCAATACATGTCTAGTTGAGTAGGCAAACGTTATGCACGCTACAAATAAGGTCTAGGTTGAAAAAACAAACAAAGAAAAAAAAAAAAGTCCCCTTTAAGATAAAGGAAAAACGTTGGATGAAACAGGGACTTCAAGTGAGTAATTCTCAAAATTTAAACTTCAGCTGGAGTCCCTTCTTCAACAGCCAGCACACATTGATGTATCTAGGAAATCGACAACAGCTATCACAGCTTAACTTTTTCAACTGAATTATTGAAATAAATCAACTGTTCTAGAATAATGTATTTTTTGCAGTTTTCAAGCAACTGATCGTCCATATGAAAATTACTGATGCAATGCATCAATAGCACAACATTTTAAGGTATGACAATTTGCTTCGGTTCTAGTGATAGTGGTAATTTAAAAAATAGGAGGAAAATCATTCACTGTTTAGACTGACAGTCGGTTGTATGCTTCATGCATCACACAGCACAAGTAGTCTGAACCATCCCACTGGTCCTGTAGAAGGACCTCTGTAGCACACAAACATAGAAAATGAATGTTTGAGAGACCAGCCAGTAGAACAATGTGGAAACTGCTGAACAGCCACCTACGAAATTGCTGCCCACATAGATAAGCTGAATGCCTGTAGGCGTGCTTACATACTGGTCAAGTCATCTGCATTTTACCATTCAGCCTAGCAACACAGCAAATTAATCAACACATCGAGACGGAGGCTGTGTAAATGTAAGGACATGGATCCATGTGATCAGACATTTTATAATACAGAGCTTAACCTCATAAATAGAAGTATGGTATAGGAATTTATATTTTTTAAACAGTGCACGTCTATAATGCAGATATATAAACATGTGATTCTTGTGATTCACTTTGACCTTTTTTGACTCCCCATTTGCCAGCGTCTTCCTTTAGCCTTGGGGACAGCATGGCTGTACAGCCCAGGGGACAGAAGGCTGAGAGTGAGTCAGAAGGGTCACCCTCTCCTCACATTAGTTGGGTAATGAGCCATGCTTTGGAGCTGTATTAAAGCTACACAGCCCATAAACCTCTGATAGCAGTTGTGATACCTAAAACAACTTCAAGTATCATGGATGCCCTTATTGAATAATCAAAAATAATGTTTCTTAACTGAAATAAACCAAACAAAAAACAAATTATTTGAATGAAAAACATAATTTAGTTTTAGTGTGTAAAAACTCCCCACATTTTTTTAAATCCAACATTTAAATAGAGTCATATTCTATAATCTAGACCAGTAGTTCCCAAAGTTGGGGTCACGGACATATCAGTCTGGGGTCATGAGCTCCTCTTCAGAAACTTGGATACCAAAAATAATGATCAAAAAGAATGTGGATTTTTAGAAATTCTGCAAAAGATAATCGGGAAGATAAATAAAATTAACAATATATTAGCTGTTGATGTTGAGTGTGTTGTCAATAACCTACTTTTTATTTGACTCTATAAAAATCCTTGCAAGCTAAGCAAGTGTCGGGGTCACGACCCTCTTACATTTTTATTTTATCGGTCAAAAGATAGAAAGTTTGGGAACCACTGATCTAGACTATATAAGCTCATTTGTCAGATTCAAAGTACCTGTTCATATACTAACCTTTAAGCAGGTATTAAACATACTTTTCATTAATCCAATTTTGAAATGTTCCTTATTTGTCTGATGTAATATTCTAATTTCAAATTTTTTTTTAATTATTAGCAGGAAGCAGAAAGCTATCATAATTAACAAAATAAAGACTTGGTGTAAATAAATAAATAATATTCTAATTTTTGAATTCTAATGTGTAGCGGGATGAATGAAGCCTGCTCCCAATTAATAATCTGGGTTGTTGTGGATCCTGGTGTTTAAATGGCAGCGGGGCCACTGGTGGTATAAGGAATCTATGTCATTCGCTTCTTTATCCTCTCTGGAACTGCTGCACTTCCTGGCGTTTCCAGACGCTAGTTGTCTGATCAGCTTTGTGTGTGTTAACCGACGTGATAGGTACTTGCTTGCCTGTCACATAGAGGCTGAGGCGAAGTGTATGTTATATCCAATTTGTTGGTGAAACCAGTAGCAGATTTCTTGATTTGGCAGGTCAGGTTCATACAGACTGTATTTTTTTTTCTACATGTATCTATTATTGTACTGATTTTGCTTCCACTTTCTAGACTCGTTTTAGATGCACCACTGTTTAGCTTAGTGTTTTCTATTTCTTTTTTTTCAGCTTTAGGCAGTTTATTTTTCGGTTTTGACACACTTAGTGAGGCCTTCTGGGCAACTCCATAATTTAGTTCGGAGTCCTGTTTAATGACTTTAAACCCAAGTTATTTAATTAATTTATTTATTTTTCATTAGGTGGTTGGTTTGTATGACCTTTTTTTGTTCATGCTGAGAGCTGGAGGTGTGAAAGGTGCTCTAGGCGACGGTTCCATTATGATGTGCATGTTTTTGGTGCTGGATTTTCTTCACGATTGAGTGAATGTTCACAACTGCTTCGGGTGATCTACTTTTTTTTCTTTTTTAGATTTTCTATTCGCCATCCGGCTCAATCCCTCCTCCCGGTAAGTCAGACTTACACCTTCCAATTTGATGTTACGGTTTAAATTAAAATGGTGCATTTTAAAAATGTAATAAATTACAATATTTGACTAGTGGAACCACATGTCAGCTTACAGTTGGGCGAACTTGTGTGCCTTATTGGTGCAGTATTTACTTCCTTGGGTGAAATTCCCGAGGTGGTGTTGTTGAGAATCCTTGGCTAATCTAAAAATAGTGTTTTGAAGAGCATGCTGTTAGAAGTATTCTGTAGCCCCTGGTCTTGCTACAACTGTCTATTACCTTTCTTTTAATCAAGCTGGATAAGCCCATATGACATCAAGGCAATCTTCTGACAGTGTAATTCCTAATATGCAATAAACACACAGCTTTCTTGTGTGACATGACACCCCCCCCCAAAAAAAAAGTATAAACACAACATAATATTAGTAAGGTGACAGCTCAAGTGTGTTAAGTCTCCATAGAAACACAACAAATTAAATGCAGGCAGACGATGGTAAGACCGAATTATTACAGCTAAGACAGTCTGGTATTCTTTTGGCCTAAAATGCAACTGAAAAGAAGCTATTAGTCTGAAAGCAATATCTGGAGACGTGTTCTGTTATCTGATAAAGCTAAAACTAAAATGGGCTATACAGTAATTATTACATTTGGATGAAAAAGGGAACGTCTTTAAGCCTGTAAATCGAATCTTAACAGGGTGTACAGGCATAGCAGGAACAATTTTTGTGGATGTTTTGCTGCAGGACAAACTGATACTTAAAAGTATATGCCATATTAAAAGAACATTGTGTGTAAAGATTTAGCAACATCTCAAGACATCAGCTAGTATATTAAAGAGTTGACAAAATGGGTCTGCCAAATGAATGACAACCCGAAGCATACTGTGATTCGTTTAAAACCTACAATTAGTTTCAAAATAACTTGAGGACAAAGTCAATCTTTTTTAGTTGACACATTTTGTCCCTGCCAAATCAGGCAAATAATAATTTAAATACATGTAAAAGGGAATAAATTATGAATTTGTGAATACAAAATATTAAAAATCAATAAAAAATGAAATTAAAATGAAATTAAATATATTTTGAATGAACAGATTCTTCATAATTTATTCACGTCAATGTCCACATTTGTTTATATTTTTTTTCCTATATTCTCTTTTTTTTCACTTAATATTTCCTTCAAGTGTATTCTAATGGGGGCAGGGGAGGAGGTTGGGATCTAACAATGGCCTAAAGCCTGATTGGTCAGCTTCAAGACTCGGTAAATTTACACTAAACTTGCTTTCTGCCTGCCACAGGTCTGTGTCAAAGAGTTGAGCTGGTGTATGTCTGTCAGCTAAATGCTGGTTCAACAAGGCTTGTCCCTGGCAGGGAGGTCTCCAGCGAGCAACTGGTTGTAAAGAAGGTGCTTTACAAGGCGAGTGGCATAGTTACCAAGGGAAGGCTAGCCTTACCAGTCAGGCAGGCCTACTAGCGTGAAGCTAGAGGGTAGCCCTTCACAACCAAACACTCAGCTCGACTCCGTGTTACGTCTGAAGTTTTTGACAACAGTTCAAAATCACCTATGTTTCATATTGCTTTACAACTAAGTGATATAATAATCTGCTTTAGTGCACCAGTTGACGGGAAGCCTTCAGCACTCTTGTTCCTCTAAAGTGCTCGGTTCAAGCCCCGGCTCCATCTGTCTCGGTCATTGTGTCCTTGGGCAAGTAACTTCACCAGCCTTGTCAAATGGTATTGGTTAGAGGACCCGGTAGCTGCCTGTGTTTGACTGCTACGCTTCGGTCAGTATGCCCCAGTGTAGCTGTGGCTACAATACAGCTTACCATCACCAGCATGTGAATGTGCACGTAGGTCCTCAGGACTAGATAAAGCACTATACAAGTACAGGCCATTTACCAACTAAAAATATGTATAGTTTAGGTCGTAGAGATAACATGAGCTACCTGTGTTAGGCTACAAATTGGTGTTGTTTTTTGGCCAGTATGCTTTGTTCTAAGCTGTTTCTGTCAGTTTCTGATGTATACAGATGCATATCTGTTGAAGCAACAGTGAAACTTACAAATGAACTTATGTAATTTCAAATATATTTATATAGCATATCTATTTTTTTGGATAGGCCCACCTGTAAAGCAATTTCTGGCTACTTCACTGATCTAAGGCACCTCAGCTTTAGCCTGCTGATCTTAGGAAATCCACTTCCTGCTGTCATGGACAGACCTGGTGCTGAACCAGCATTTAGCTGAACTCTGTGACACAGACCTAAGGCAGGGCGAGTTTGGTGTGAATTTACTGAGTCTCAGAGCTGATCAATCAGGCTTTAGGCCACTGTTAGAAATGCCCCCCTCATTAAAGTAAACGTGACAGAAAAAATAAGCAAGAAAAAGTGAAAATAAATACTAAAATAGGTACATAAATGTAGAAACTAATATGGAAATAAAATAAATTTGAAGATAAATAATTATGAAACATTTATTTATTTTTTCCCAAAATATATTCTCTAATTTTATTTTATTTCAATTTTATTTCCCAATTTATTTTATTACACATATATATAATTATTTATTGTCAGTTTTGGCAGAGACAGTCCTCCATTTCACAAATTACACCCTAAAACTCAATTCCATGGAAAATTTGTGGGCAAGGTTGAAAAGCTGTGTGTGAGCAACCTGACTCAGTTACACCAGTTCTAGCAAGAGGAATATGTCAAATTATAATAGACTGGGAATCTTTAATGTATACAAATATAAATATACTTAGCTATACTTAACTAGTTTATCTCTAAAGATGTGTCTTTGTATTACCGTGGGCTGTGAAAAGTAGCAGCTTTGGGAGCAGTTTAAGGTCAGGGAAACTGAAAGTGACATTGAAAAGATAAGAACACATTGTACTGGGAGTCTCCAAGGGGTATGCTCCTTTCTTCTCTGCGCCCTCAGTCTTCATTCCCATTCTTCTCCTCTGTTAAAGCCCCAAATAAGCCCTTCGTCCATTAACTAACATAAATGGAGGCAGACTTTTAGCTTAATTCATAAATAATGAAATGGTGGGAGGCCGTTATGCTATCGCCCCATAATTAATTTGATCAAACTGAATTCTGCTGAACAAAATGAATATTCAGTGTAGAACATTTTGAATTAATGGGTGCTGCAGCATAGGGCATGTAACAGACAGAATACACCAATAATAAATGTATTTTCCCATGAGTGCAATGCATTAATACTGAAAGGAATTAGAAATTACAACTAGAGACATTATTTGATTGCATCAGTGAAACTGTTTCCTGTCACAGCTGTGAAATTCTGACAGTGCAGCTTGTTCCTATCCATTCTCCCACTTTCGTGTTATAAATTCCCTACCTCCTTTTTAATTTTTTTTATTTTCCTCCAGCCTCTGTAGCTCACTCTATCACTCTCCATTTCCTCTGATATGTAACAACCACTGCCAGATCCTTCCATGTCCAATTGACAAATATGGAACAAGATGATAGACGCAACTTAGCTGACAACCACACGCTGTCAGTGATGAGGCTCTTTCCATTCTAAACATGACTTGCCAGACACACTTGGGGCAACAATCTCATTTACTCTGCACCACATCACACCCGCAGTCTGCGGTTTGTTTGGTTCCCTGTGGTGTTTCTTTAAGGAAGTACATAAGGTGGTGAAGCCTCACTTACAGCCATTTCTTCTAAAGCTAATATCTTGGGATTTTAAGCAAAATTATGCATCTTCATCACCCATTACAGTAAACAAAACACAATTTACCATTTTTTGTGCAAAAATACTTAAAGAACCTCAGTTTATAGTTAAACATTTTACATGCCTATGCTTTGCACTAGATGGCAGTATGGTTAGATGGTACAACCTATTCAGTACAACAGTTAATTTACTTCTCTGGATATAAAATATAATCTGAAAACCTGTTGCAATTACAGTAAAATTAATTATTAGCTTGTTTTATAGTCAAAATGTTCATTTTAATCGCTTAATAACATTGTAAAAGAGGTAGAGGGATATATTTGTGGTTACAATAATACAAGGTGGACAGTTACTGCTAAAAAATATTTAAAAACATAATAAGAGATTATTTATTAAAAATGTTTGTTTTAGTGACCTTAGCACATTAGAATTGCACAAAGAAATTGGAGGCTGCTCATTTGAACTGGTAGAGGAAACATCAGTCAGAAACTAATAAAGAAAATCTAAATATTTCACTCAGTGAAATCACCATACATTACAGCTAAAAGGCCTTGCTAGACCCACTCTGTAACTTTTACACCATAAAAACACGTGTTTTCGTAGCGTTTGTGTGACATAACACCATTTTTCGTTTTGGGAGCTGTGGCTACATTGGAGAGTTGTACTGCTGTTTCCCGCACTATGGAACTTTTCACCCACAGACCGCTTCCCCGGATATACTGACTGAGTTTCAATTTACGGCAGTACGCTAGATGCTACCTAATGATATAAACAAACCTGCGGTTTAGAGACTTAAGCTACGGCAGATCCACCAAAGAAGATGCTGTCAGAAGAAGTGAGGAAAAGGAACTGTTCCCAAGCTGAAAGCTGCCAGAGATTCACAGCTGGAGAAAACGTGATAACCACCCCCCAGAGCTGGACGCTGAGCTGAGCCAGCTTCTCAACCCCAAAGAAGACGCTATCAGAAGAATCGAGGAAACCTACTGGATAATGGAGCTGAAAGCTGCCAGGGCTTCACTGCTGCAGAAGGCCTGTTATGGTGATTCATACCGGGGAGCATCCGTTCTACACCTGGTGTGATTCGGGGGTAAGGAAAGTTGCAGTTTTGCGTCGGCGGAGCAGCAAGATGGGAAGAAAAGTCCTTCCCTTCACTGCTGAAAGACATTTTGCCGCAAGTCATGAGAGGGTGACAGAGGGCAAATATTTGCAAAGTTATGGAGTGTGTCTTTAAGCTAACAACACTCTTCAATGTTAATGTTGTTACTGAAAAAAAGAATACTCAGTTATCTATTTTTAGTACCAATGTAGTGTTTAAAATAAAGTCAGAGTAAGGATGAAGATATGAAAAGCGATTTAAGCTATATCTTTTACAACCCGTCAAAGTATGTTGTGGAACTCTCCAGTTCATTCAGGCTGGGAGAGAGAGTGAGACAAAATAAAACTCTAAAAAAATCTGTAAATCAAAAATACGGACATAGTGAAAATGTAAAGCCAGAACACGTTTTCTAATTTTTTTCACTCTCACAAGTAAATTATGAAGCAACTACAGTGAGCAAATACTATAAATCATCCCTCTCTTTCTTTATAACAACCTGTAAGGAAACGTCAGAAGAAAGTAACACTAGGAAGCAACCATTAATGCATAATTTTAATTTTTTCTGTTCAGGATTTTTCTCTGCTCTTCCCTTATAGGTGACAGTCAAAACAAACAGCTTTTTAGTAGATGACCCAACATCAGCTTGGATAGGTCCACCTAACACCCTGAGTAGAACCCTCATCTAACAGACAAATTCAATAGCTTTTATTGTAGGTTTGAAACATACAATACACCTCCTATCAACTTGTCCATATCTTATTCTAACATAAAAGCTCCTCGTGTTCCACCCATTCCCCTCAGAGATTTCTCCTAAGATCTTTGAGGAAGATAAAAATAGGTTGTTTTAGTGCCAGCAAATCAGAAAAGCTCCAGGACCTAATAAAGGGCCTTTTTTTCCAAGAGCTGGTTCTGGGGCTAGTTCAATGCCTGATGTGTCATCAGCTCTTTTCTTAGATTTTCCACTGCCAAAGCGCCAGTTTCTTGGTTCAGAACTGGTGCTTAACCTAGCACCAACTACTTGCTTGGCCAGAGTTGGTACAAGCAAAGAACCACTTTAGGACCATTTCCAACAGTTCTTTGGTTTTCCACTGTCCAATTACCTGTTTCTTAGTTCCAAACAAGGGTTTAGTCAAGCACCAACTCTCAGCTGGGCTAGACTGGTTCTTTGGAGGAACTGGTTTCTACCCCTCCCACAATGGTGATGAAAGAAAGCATGTTCATTCATAACAATTGAGGTTAGAAAAAAGAACAGTTTGTCCAATTTGGTGAGACCCGCTGTTATCTAGCTTTGTTGTCATCCTCCATGCTATAGAAGAAATTGGGGGGGGGGGGTCAAAAAAAACCTTTCTATCCTCCTTTCCATGGTGGATGAGTCAACAGAGGAGAACTTGAATGCCACAGAATATGGTAAGTGTAGCTGCTATACTGCATTATCCCTGCATAAAGGGGAAAGGGATATTTTAAGCCATCATCTCTTTATAATAACAGCTGTCTTGAATGAAGGTGATTTATTATAACTCAATTTTGTCTTTTCTCATTTTACATGGATAAGCGGAGGGGGAAGGCTGAACTATTGTAATATCTGCAGATGTGAGCGCAAAGCCTGCAGAAGGATTGTGAGAGACAAGAACGACCAACATCAGTTTTTTGCTCAAGCGTGGAAACAAACACCAGAAGAATAGAGTACAAATCCAGCAAAGAGTGGAAGCACGACAGTAGCACTTGAAAAGGGAATTATCAACTCCTCCATTGTCAAAATATCTCTGTTTTGGCACTTCCTGTTTTTGTTTTATTTTCCCATGAGGATGTATACAGTTGCGTTGCAATACTTTAGATGATGTTATGATGAAGCACAAACTTGGCACAGCGTCATTGGAAAAGAAACCTCTTGTTTGAAAAAAACAGCTAACCACTGGTTCTGGCACCAGTGTCGAACTAGCACCAGCTCTTTCTTTGTGGAAAAGCAGTGTCTCCTTCCTGGTCTGAGCCTGCACAAACCAACTGGCAAACCTTTGCTAACACAGATTTGTGTGAGGTTCCCTCCAGCTTAAAATGTTCCATTATCATCCTGGTCCCCACAAAACATACCATTACAAAATGAAGTGACAACAGGCCTGTTGCCCTACCCTGGAAATCCAGAGGTCTTGCAAGAGCACAATTTGAATAGTCTCTGTAAGACGATCTGGCATCGAGCAATGATGCACATTACTGCATTACATGAGCAGCTCGGGGAACCAATCAAATAGGTGTATCTGATGTAAGCGGGCCTGAGGCGAGCTTAGCTGATAACGACAGCACTGCAACGTCCAGAATTATTTAGTAGACATTGAAAGATGGTTACAAATGAACACCAGTTGTTTGAAATGGCTTTGGCCACTACAATGAACGAGTTAGACTTGGCTTTTCATCTACAGAAAACCATGCTCGAATCGTTCCGTTGCAAGAAGGATGTTTTTGCTGTTTTGCTGACTGGATACGGCAAGTCAGTTTAATCTACCAGTATGCTCCACTAGTAGCTAAGCGTCACACCAGGGGTACGTCACACCGTGTATTGTTGTGACTGGTCGTGGAGTTATTCAATTCAATTCAATTCAGTTTATTTATATAGCGCCATTTCACAACAGATGTCATCTCAAGGCACTTTACAAAAAGAGTTATTACAATACAATGTTTAGTGTAGAAATTACAGAACCACAGAAGATTGCGTCGTGGAATTCTCAGCAATCCCTCATACTGAGCAAGCATGCAGCGACAGTGGGAAGGAAAAACTCCCTTTTAACAGGAAGAAACCTCCGGCAGAACCAGGCTCAGCACAAGCGGTTATCTGCCGCGACCGTCTGTGGCTTGGAGAATACATAACAGAGACACAGAAAGAGCAATAGAACTGATGCAGAAGTTTGTTGCAGGACGTGGAGAATTTTCCGTCACTGCAATGCCATCTTAGTCAGGGTCGTCAAGCAGGGCTAATCCGGAGCACCTACTATAATAGAAAACAGGTTAGTGCTTGAATTGACAGCACATCATGCAGTTGGGGAGAAGTAGGAGAGAAAGTAGGAACAGACCCTAATAATGTCCTCCAACAGCCTAGCCTAAAGCAGCATAGCTACTAACATTAACCTGTCTCCTAGCTACTAGGAGACCTGGCTACCAACACTCTGTCTGAGTCCTCCTGACCCGTGGACGGTGTAGGGCCGGTAACGGCCCCCGTCATGCCGGGGTCTTCTCGGAGTCGGGTTGTTTGAGAATGCAGCCCAAAGTGGGTGGTAAACTCCATCTAAGGCTAAATACCGGCACGAGACCGATAGTCGACAACTATCTTAAGGAAAAATAGACAGAACTGAGAGGACAGAGTTGAAGAGGGCGAGAAACGTTTAAGAGATAAACGGGTGGGGTCCGCACAGTCTGCCCGGGGGATTCAACCCGGCAGGTAATGGGCGGCCGCACTGTGCGGGAGGATCCCCTTGAGGGACCTCTCTCCGGCGCTGGCTGGCCCCTGTGGGGCACATTTCTTCCGCGGCGGTAAGCCGCGACCGGCTCCGGATCTTTACCTGGCTTACATTAATCTATCTCTACCTAGCTACTCTACCTCTTCCTATCTCTTCCTAACTTTTGACACTCTGCCTGACTACTAACATTAACCTGTCTCTTCCTATCTACCTGTCTGACCTGACTCTAACTACCTATAAACATATCTCTAACTGTAAGCTTTGTCAAAGAGGAAAGTTTTTAGCCTAGTTTTAAAGATAGACAAATTGTCTGCTTCACGAACCAACCCTGGGAGCCGGTTCCATAGGAGGGGAGCCTGATAGCTGAAAGATCTGCCACCCATTCTACTTTTAGAAATCCTAGGAACTACCAGTAAACCTGCAGTCTGAGAGCGAAGGTCTCTGTTAGGAACATATGGAACAATCAGGTCTCTTATGTATGATGGAGCTAGATTATTAAGGGCTTTATATGTCAGAAGGAGGATCTTGAATTCTATTCTAGATTTTACTGGGAGCCAGTGAAGAGAAGCTAAAACAGGGGAAATGTGATCTCTTCTTTTAATATTCATCAGAATCCTAGCAGCAGCATTTTGAACTAACTGAAGACTTTTAATTGTATTCTGTGGACTACCTGATAATAGACAGTTACAGTAATCCAGCCTTGAAGTAACAAAGGCATGGACTAGTTTTTCAGCATCATTCCTGGACAGGATGGTTCTAATTTTTGCAATATTCCTAAGGTGAAAAAAGGAAATCCTACAGACTTCTTTAATGTAAGTTCTAAATGACATATCTTGGTCAAAAATGACACCGAGGTTTTTTGCTTTATTACTGGAGGCTAATTTAATGCCGTCCAGGTGAAGGGGCTGACTAAGTAGTTTCTTTTTCAGAGCTTCTGGTCCAAAGACGACAACTTCTGTTTTATCAGAATTTAGAAGCAAGAAGTTTAGAGTCATCCAAGTTTTTATGTCTTCCAGACATGCCTGTAGTCTACCTAACTGATTGGATTCATCAGGATTAATGGATAGATATAGCTGTGTATCATCTGCGTAACTATGGAATTTTATCCCATGCTGCCTAATTATTTTACCAATAGGAAGCATATATATAGTAAAGAGAATCGGCCCAAGCACTGAACCCTGTGGTACTCCGCAAGTAACTATTGAGGTTGAGGAAGATCTATTGTTTACCTGAACAAACTGAAATCTGTTAGACAAATAAGATTTAAACCAACCTAGTGCTGTTCCTATTATACCGACACTTTGAAGCCTTTCTATGAGAATATTGTGGTCAACAGTGTCAAAGGCAGCACTGAGATCTAACAGGACCAGAATGGTCACCAGTCCATTGTCTGAGGCTATGAGAATATCATTAGTAACCTTCACCAGAGCTGTTTCAGTGCTGTGATGAGCTCTAAAGCCTGACTGAAACTTCTCAAACAGCTCATTATTGTTTAAATGCTCACATATCTGGTGTGCAACTATTTTCTCAAGAATTTTAGATAAGAAGGGAAGATTAGATATCGGTCTATAGTTAATTAAGTCGTTTTGATCAAGAGAGGGTTTCTTAAGTAGAGGTTTAATTACAGCAATCTTAAACTCCTGTGGTACATATCCATTGACTAAGGATAGATTCATTATATTTAAAATTGGAGCAGCGATCAGAGGGAAAACTTCTTTTAAGAGTTTAGTTGGGATTGGGTCTAAAACGCAAGTTGAAGGTTTAGATGAAGCTAATAATTTTAGTACATCACAAAGTTCGGCTGCATTAAAGCAGTTTAAGCATATATTAGGTTCCACCATTTTTGAGGCTGCCTCATTAACTAAGGAGGAAGCAAGCATATTGGGAAGGTTCCCAATTATCTTATTCTTTATGGAGTCTATTTTATTTATAAAGAATTGCATGAAGTCGTCACTGCTTAGAGCTTGGGGAATGGTTGGCTCGATAGAGCTATGATCCTGTGTGAGTTTGGCAACTGTATTAAAAAGAAACCTAGGATTATTTTTATTCTCCTCGATTAAAGATGAATAATATGCTGTTCTAGCTGTGTGAAGGCTCTTTTTATATAGCAATAAACTATTTTTCCATATTAAAAAGGAATCATGTAAATGCGTGGAGCGCCATTTTCTCTCTAGTTTTCTAACATTCTGCTTTAGGGTACGTAGCTCTAAATTAAACCAGGGAGTTAATCTTCTATGGCTAGCCACCTTCCTTTTCAAGGGGGCAACTTTGTCTATTGCCCGACGCAGGGAGGAATTAACGCTATGAACTAAAATGTCAAGTTGTGAGGGGTCACGAGTTAAATCACTGTTTTCTGTTCTGCATTTATAAACTGAGGAAATTAAAGTTGGAAGAGCTTCTTTAAAATTTGCTACAGCGTTGTCTGATAACGTTCTGGTATAATGAAGTTTTCTTTCAGGTTTGATATGATCCATTAGAGTAAGTTTAAAAGTGATAAGGAAATGATCAGACAGGATAGGGTTATGTGGAAAGACTGTTATTTCTTCACAGTCAATGCCATAAGTCAGCACAAGATCTAAAGTGTGGTGACAAGAATGTGTTGGTCCCTGCACATTTTGAGTAAAGCCTATTGAGTCTAGGATAGTGTTAAAAGCTGTATTTAGACTATCACTTTCATTATCAACATGAATATTGAAGTCTCCGACTATAATGACTTTATCAGTGTTTAAAACTAAGTCAGATAGAAAATCTGAAATCTGATCTAAAAATTGAGAATAAGGTCCTGGTGGACGATATAAGACCACAAACAAAAGTGGCTTTACTGCTTTGTTATGTGTATGAGGAAAGCTAAAAACTAGATGCTCAAAGGAACTGTAACTATTATTTTTTTGGAGATTAATTAGTAAATCGGAATGAAAGATAGTTGCTACTCCACCTCCTCGACCAGTACTTCGAGGGACACTAAAGTTTAAGTAGCTAGGGGGAGTTGACTCATTTATTGTGACATGGTCCTCTTCCTGCAACCATGTCTCTGCAAGACAAAACAAATCAATATTATTTTCACAAATTAAGTCATTTACCAAGAGTGTTTTTGAGGGGAGAGATCTTATGTTTAGTAAACCACATTTAATTGATTTGTTTTTATGTTCAGTCCGAGTTTTATTTATCTTTATGAGATTTTTATACTTTGCTCTAGTAGCATTAACTTTTAATTCATTAGTTTTGGGTAGTGGACGGGAAACTATCTCTATAGGGTAGTGGGTGGGTGGCAGTCCCTGTTCCTTGACCTGGACTCTGGGTTCCCTGAGCTGGACTCTGGGTTGTCACGGCTTTGGGGAACTAGAGATAACCCTATCAATGTTCCTGGAAAGAAGCGAAGCTCCGTCCTCGGTGGGATGGATGCCGTCTCTACGTAACAGTCCAGGTTTTCCCCAGAAGGCCCCCCAGTTATCAATGTAGCCCACATCGTTTTCTGGACACCACCTTGACAACCAAAGGTGGAACGAAAGCATACGGCTGTACATGTCATCGCTAGTACGATCAGGCAGGGGACCAGAAAAAATTACAGAGTCAGACATCTTTTTGGCAGCCCTACACACCGAAGCTACGCTAATTTTAGTGACCTCCGACTGCCGTCGCCGGGTGTCGTTGCCACCAGCATGGATAACGATCCTGCTATACCGCCGTTTGTCCTTGGCCAAAAGCTTCAGATGGGACCTAATGTCCGCAGCCCTGGCCCCTGGAAGGCATTTGACGGTGGTCTTTCGTGTCTCTGGAGCCACATTCCTAACTATGGAGCTGCCAATTACAAGAATCGGCCTCTCCTGCTCGGCGGGTGCGTCGCTGAGCGGGGCGAACCTATTGTTCAGAGAAAGGGGCTGGAGGTTGGCCGCGGACTGGGGTCTGGCGCTAATCTTCCTACGAACAGTCACCCAGCTCGCCTGAGGTCCCGGCTGCACGGGAGCTGTTGAAGGACGGCTAGGTCCTGTCCTAGTTGACTCCGCGCTAGCTACTGCTGGGCCTGGCTGTTCTACAGCGCGGAGCCGGGCCTCTAGCTCAGAAACCCTCGCCTCCAAAGCTACAAAAATGCTGCACTTATTACACCTACCAACTTCACTAAATGAGGCGGAGGAGTAACTAAACATCTGACAGAGAGAGCAGGAAAGAGGAGGAGGTGTAGAGAGAGATGGAGGGACAAGAGAGAAAGCTGCCGAAGCCATGCTAGCCGTAAAGCTAAGCTAACCAAGCGGTACCTTACCTTACCTAAGAACAAAGTAATTAACCCAGTAAAACGCTTAAAGAGTCCTAAACCGTGAAGAAACTTAACGTTTTAATGTGTTTGTGTGTTAAGCAACTCAGAAAAAACTTATTGACAGAGAAAGTTAGATCAGTTCAAGAGAGAGAGAAACACCGACTTGCTACAAACGAGTTAGTCACAAAACAGGAAATGACGCGATACGTCTTACCAACGCGATACGTCTCCACGCTCACCAGGCAATTATCAAGTTGAGTGCAGTGAGAGTTTCAAATGCATGCTTAGTTGCTCCGCTTGAGTTGGGCCCTTTTCATTACTCATTGCTAATCTATTAAGATTAAGGATCTGGATTTCTCCAGGGTACTGTCCCCCTTAACATCTGTAGTCATGAAATCACTGATGGACCCCTTGCAGTTTGATTACTGTGCAAACAGATAATACACTCAACTTGGACAACACTTCATCCTAAACCATCTCAAACTATCCATGAATCTATGCCAGGGTCATGTTTGTGGACTTCAGCTCAGCCTTCAACACCAGCTAATGCCAGTCAAAACCTGTCAGCAGATCACCAGCCTCCTGATGAACCATTTTCAGCACCAGCACCCCCCAGAAGTGTGTTCTCTCCCTACTCCTTTCTATACACAAATTACTGCAGCTCAGTGGACCCTGTATGTAAAACGTCTGAATTTTGAAGATGATAGAGATCTCATTGGTCTGATCCAGGATGGTAATCAGTCTGTATAAAGACAAGAGGTGGATTGGATGGTCCACTATGGGCTGGTATGGCCACAAAGTAAAACAGGGATACACTCCAATAAACAATACAAGTGACTCACCAGAACTGACATTTCCAATAGCCAAGACTTTTACAGGTCTAAGGTCAAGGAAAGTAAAGCTAATATCTCTGCAAAAATGAAATGAATTTTTTTGTCTGTGTGTGTGTACAAACCTGGCCGAAAAACTGCATTTAAATCCGAAAAACTACAAAGGAGCTTTCCATGACTTATCTGGCTGGCTCAAAGAAAACTTCTTTATATGGTTTGACTCTCAAACACCTCTACTCTCAGACGACCACACGGAAATATGCAGAGAGCAGTGTGTGTATTTGCGCAAACTATAGACACAAATTTGTCACATTCCAGACAATTCATTTCACATAGCCACAAACACACATTATTATCATCATCAGTGCCCTCAGGGGTAAACATCCTCTCCTATTTGGTTGATATCTCCTGGCACAGGTTAAAAGATTTCTTCCAGTCTCGCACCACCCTGTGGTCCTGAACTGCGCTGTAGGCAGGAGTGATTTGTTGGATGGAGACGGCAATCAGTCATTCAAACTACAAAGTCCACCAACCAGAGAGGGAAAGGAATGAATATTACATCACACTCATGGTATCTATAAAGTCGTTTCCCCTCCATGCATGATTTACTGTCATTCCAAAGAAATATTCTACAAAGCTTGAAGTGCTGCTGATGAAGACATCCAGATGTATCACGTGCTTGACTGTAAGTGATTAAGCGTAGAAATAAATGTGTTAAAAAAAGAGTTACTATGAAAGTTTTTTTCTTCATTTTTTTTTATCTTTTAGAGAAGTCTGCTTTTTAACTTTATTTCTTCTGTGAAAAAATAAATGTTTTAAATTCATATATGAAGTGGAATAAACAGAGAAAAAACACAGAGGGCAGATGTGTGTTTGTCTGGTAAAGGTGGACCTTGTACCCGTTTCTAATTCCTTCCCTCACTACTTTTTTCTCCAACTGTCTGCCCAAGGCTTTATTTCATTAAGGATTTTGAGCAAACTCAATTTCAAACTATAAATACATTATACAAATGAGTGCAGATGATTGGAAAATGCACAGAGAAATGAGTGATTGTGTGCTCATGAATGTGTGAAAACCATTAGGAAATTTTTGCTACTTCTAACCTCATAAGAAGGGAGAAATAAAACAGCTGGTTAGTAGCTACATCCATTTTTTTATTTATTTCCTAGTTAGTAATGATCAAACCTCATGCACACATGTATTGTGTTATTTGGGGAATATTTTACAGTAGGAATGTAATCACATTAGCTCATTCTAATAGTACAAAGGCATACAACAAAAACTTGCTAATTACACTAATTGTTATAATTGCCAACATACTGTTTAAAGACATAAAAACTAAGGATTTTGCTTTATTTCAAAATTAGATTTAAATCTGGTTTTACTGCAGAACTGCTCTCTTATAAACAGTGTGACATTGACAACAATTATAAATGATAACAATAATAATTTAGCACTGTAACCTATAACATAATCAGAGTTATATCCTTTCAAATATTAGATTGTGCACGGCTATATATTTTGAAATGATCATGACAAGACATGGCATAGATAAAAACAATTATTTCATGATATGAAAGACATTGCAAAGATAGACATGAACACATTTACAGTTAAATACTTTTGTTTTGTCCAGGTTAAATTATAGCAGCTCCTTATATGCTGGGCTATGTAAGGTTTCATTGGCAAGGCTGCAGCTGATCCAAAATGCAGCGCCCACATTTATCTGTAGTGCAAAAATTTTTTTGAGCATGTTACCCTAATTCTCATTTCATCGAATTGGTTGCCAGTACAATACCTGATAGTTATTAAAATATCTGTTCTTGTTTTTAAGTATCTAGCAGGTACAGCATCATTTCATTTATCTAATTTACATACAAAATATGTCCCCCTAAAATCCATTCGTTCGACAGACCAGTGTGTTGCTGAACCAGAGCGGGGGAGCATGCGTTTGCTTTGCTGGCTCCAGAAATTATGGAATCAATTGCTACCACAAATCAGAGGCTACCTCTGTACAGAGTTTTAAAGCAAAGTTTTTCCTGCACTACAGTGCCGTATCTTCTGCCTAGCTACTTCTTTTTTATTGAGAAATCTGTTTTGAGGGTAAAGGTTTAGATGTGAGTGCAATAAATGTTTTAAGATGCTGGGATGTCATATAAGATTGGGGAGAAAAAAAGGGATTAAAGGAAATAGGCTACAAAAACAAGAGGGAGAAATTGAACTTTCTAAAAGGCATCCAGGAGACAAACTGTATGTGTAAACCGCGGGGAAAAACCCCGCCACCTCTCATCACATTAAAACTACCATCTCTACAGATAAGCAGAATGGTGTAAGCACCATAGATCTAAACACAAACTGCTAAATACATGTTTTTAGTGTGATTTTTAATAAAGTTTGGAGTTTCACCATAACAGTGACCCAAAATAAAATGTGTAACGAGCACTTTTAGAGGAGATCCTTTAAATGTCTTTAACTAGCCAAAGCTCAAACCTCTGTCAGATCGAGAATCTACAATGTTGCTTATATATATATATATATATATATATATATATATATATTTTTTTTTTTTTTTTAAAGCATTTTAGGTATGACAGCATGGGAAAGCAAAAACCTATAACTTTTCTAGAGCCTCAGTGCTTGCAGTGTTTACAACAAATAAAGACAAATGGTCTGTCAGGGTTGACAGATGCAACCCAGGCTGCAATCAACATCCAAACAATGACAGATGTTTTTACCTGCATGCTTTATTTATGATGTCATTTTAGAATTTGTAAAACGACTAGGTATGGTTAACTTACGGCATGATGCACACACACACACAGCCGTGCGCACACACACACACACACACACACACACCATTGCTGGCCATAGTGAGAGAGGCACTGCAGATGGTTTATGTCCCTCAGTATGCTTATGGTGTACAGGGTGACATGAACAAAACATGTTGCCTGGCAACTGATTTACTCTGATTTCCCTCATTACTGTGCCACTGAGCACACTCATAGACCATCCTGAAGTAAATCTTTGTGACTGGGTGGGAGTTAAGGAGGAGCTAAGTTCATCAAGTTCAAAGTAAACACAAAAGCAGTAGGTTTAGGTCAACTTAGCCTGAGCAATAACATTACAGGTGTGTAGTAGCAAATTTATTCTAAACAAAAATTTTCAGTGCAGGCCTTTCAACTAGACACAAACATGTATTAATTTCATTCAGGGTTGTTTTACATATGTTAAATGTTTATGTTAAATAGTGTTGTACCCTTACACATTTTTAATTATTAATTATACAAATAATAATCAACTGAGCAAAAAAAAGTTATCCAAAACAGCCTTGGAGAGAGTTGAAAACGTAAGCACTCCCCTGTTAACACATGAATAAACTGAGAAACCACGTTTTTTTTGGTCTTGTTTTTTTTTTTTGCTGGATTTCACTAACCACACCCAGGCGTGATTATTCCTAGACTTGCAGAATTATGGAATCAGTTAAATAAAACCTCCCCTGACAATATAATGCTAAAACATTTCAAAATGCAACATGTAGTGAGAGCCATAAGCCTCTAATGGTGATAAAATGAAACAAAACTAAACTTTCCGATGAGCTGCTGGCATACCAAAATTACTCTAAGAGCACAATGACAAGTCATCCAGGAGGTCAAAAAATAACTGTAACGTCTAAAGAACACACACAGATGAGTTACCCCTATCTTACACAACAAAATACACTTTTGGGTCACACTTTTGACCATATTGTGCATTCTTTTAACCTTATAGAATTAAGAATGATAATAATTCTGAGCAGTGAGGGGATTCAAATATTGAAAGCCAAACAAGGTTTTTATTTGGTTCTGCAGTTTTGATTGAAAGCTTTTCCTACCATATTAACATCCCACAATAAGACAATATGCTCAGAGTATTACTCATTTTTAACAGGGACAGCGTATGGTCCATTTAGGATATATTGATGATAGTTTTATGTAAACTAAGGCTTTGTGAAATGCTGCCTCATGGTGTTGATTGTTTAATACTTCTTGTAGGTATCATCAACTTAATATTTTGCCTTTGAAAGCCTAAGGATATATTTTTGGAACTAAATTAGTTATAAGTACCAAAGACTTAGGTTTTTAAAATACAGGGTGATACTTTTTTTAGAGCCACTTCTAGCAGTTGTCAGAAGTAATGCCTATGGCAGATGTTTCATATTTTTAAATCCAGTGTAACATTTCTCTTTTTAAGCCAATAAATGATCGGACCATCCAATCTCTGGTGGCTTTGCATGAGTAAATTTAAAGAAAACAGTGTTGTGTTTCAAATTACATAGGTGTCAGATTTTTATCAAACCGTACATAGTAATTTCTACCAGAATTATAAGAGTACATAATTTTCCTATACTTCTGTTTTCTGACACTCAATACCTAGTGACTGTCTCAAACTGAATGTTCGTGATCAGTTGACATGAAAGTAAATCTATTGACTGTAATGCTGTTCAGAAGAATTAGTAGAAAAAAGACTACCTATTTCACTTCACAACTTCCAATGTACTGTAAAACCTTTTTTGAAAGCTAATGTCAGAATCACACGTAACACAAAACTGATGTATTCATTTCACTGGAAATATTTGTAATGGTTCTGTTTTCAGCAAACAAAAGACTCAGGATATGAAATTAAAATGATCATGTATACATAATTACCGAGCTTAGCATCTTGCAACTGACCCCGATTGCACTCAGTTTTACATTTACAAGAGAAGAATGATTGAAGTTTTTCACTTGACAGCAGCTGTTGCAATAAAGACACAGGCTTTTTTTCAAAACCGATATGAGGCAAGTGTAACAATGTATGATAAATTATTTAGATTACCAGAAGAGGTTGCCAAGATACATTTTTACTAAGCTATCTTTTACCCTCTGGATGATGACCTTCAATCTGCGACTAGAATAAATATTTAATACTTGCCAGACAAAAAACCTTTTGCTGGTCTTTGGGGCTTTTTTATTTTTTTTATTTATATGTGAACATAATTCATTACTTATTTACTCATCGACACCTTAATTTTTCTGGATGCATGTGGTAAGGACAGACCTGGAGTAACAATTTGTAAAAGATATAGTGCATCAAATAATATTCATACCATTTGAACTTTATCACATTTTCTTACATTACAGCCATCAACGTCAGTGTATTTTTTGGGACTTGGCCATGCATGACACAGACTTCCATCTCTCCAGCTACTTGAGCCAGCTCCTTGGGAGGATTCCCAAGGTGTTCCCAGGCCAGCCAACAGACATAGTCCCTCCAGTGCTTCCTGGGGCTTCCTCTTTGTAAAGCAGGTGTAAATAACTTAAGATGACACTAACATCTGATGTAAATCTCTATGTTGGGTTATTGAACAAATATATTTTTTAAAAAGAAAACAGTAATGGGTTTGACTTATTTTTAGCCCTGGACCGCTCATTTTGACACTAAATAAAAAGAAAACTAGCTAAATCAGTAGAAATAATGCCTTACAGCCGCTGTAATTGGTTTATGTAGGTATTTCTTAGAAAATGTGCTATATTTGTTACACGTTAAATTTTTGCTAAATTACTGTCCTGTGGGTGGATGATTACCGACAAGGGTTTATATATAGTCAGTCTCTTCACCATTGATTCAAGCACCTGTAAAATAGGCAATTTTACAGTCACTGCACCTAATCAGTCAGTTGTGGGAGGGAAATAACTTGTCCAAGCAAACTGAGGCCTGTCAGCCAGCTATTAGGGCACACTGACTGTACTCAATAATTATCTGAGCATGTGTCCCTGACGATATTCAAGCTGATTAGCTACTTCTGGATTCTAAATGGACATAAACAGAAGACCAGTCCCTTTAACTGCCGACATTTTTTTGTGTGCGATGATTTAAAACCACTAACTCTCCTTGAAGATTGGTCCGCCACAGCACTTAATCTGCATTTCATGACACAGACTGCTTTTTAAAGTGGAGGACACAGCATCAGGAACCTTGGATTCGTCCATGCTTTTTTTTTCGTTTTCTTTTTTCTCGTTTAAACATCTCTTTTTTTTTGTTATTTGGCAACTTTTAGAGCTGAGCCTTAAACGGGACAGAGAAAAAACGATCCATCTTGCTGATAATGTAGGTTAAGTTCAACCTTGTCACTCATCACAAAGAATAAACACAAAGCGCTCAGCTTTTAACTGACATGTATTTGTCACAAGCAAAAATGTCAAACAGGGGCGAAATCTGCAAACACTATGTGACGGGGGAGGCAGAAATTGCTTTTTTGGATGTTTTACTTTATGTACTTTCTTAATTTCACTTTTCTATTTCTAAAACCCTGAAATGTAAAGAAAAAAACAGCTTCTCTTTCCCTCTGTATTTAGCAGCACTTCAATTCTAAGGGCTTATTCTTTTGTGTTTAATTTATGGAGAGTCTATACTGCAGCCCACACAACTGACCTGCAGTCTTATGAGCTTTTAAAATTATATACTGGTGTGTCTGGAGTAAGCTCAGTGGGTTTTTTTCTCTCCTTTTTTTCTTTTACGTTCGAATGAGTCATGTGAGAAAAGGTAAAGAGACAGAATACAACTCATATTTACCTACTCATGAATGAGCTTGACACAATAGAAAGGCATGTACATAAACACAGCATAACGTCTTAAAGCTACAGTGCTTCTGACAGACAATGTTTTTAAATAAATTAGATGCTACAAAGACCTATAAGTTATTTATCCATTCATGAGTATTGTGTCCTCCTTAAAGCTTCAGTGAAATAACCATAGTCCACATGCACTTGATCCACAAGGAGCAAAAAAAAAAAAAAAAAAAATTTTTCTTGGTTTGCTTTTTTTGCATCAATAAGCCCTCTACAGCCAATTCTTTACTAAAATCAGACCAAAAAGCATTCAACCACGGCTGAAAATTTTCTAAAGAATACATTACCTGTGAGAAGTTTACATACACTTGTGATTGTTCCTCTAAACTAGAATACATCTTTTCTTTTTTCTTTTTTTACCAAATTTACCAGCATAGGCAAAATACTTCTGTAACAGCAAAAAAAATTCAGTATACCCCCCACCCCTATTGTAATGCAATTGCAAGAAGCCCATAGTACAGATGTTACATATTGTAATATCAACTAAGAAACATAAGAAAAATCTGGTTTCCTCTGACCTTTTTTCCACTGACTTCAGCTCATTTTTATGTTGCATTATCATCTGCTGATTCATCAGTTGTGCCTTTAATAGGCAAACCAAATTTTATTCTGAGCAACTTTAGATAAAGTAATCTCTGCAGTAATATCCAAGATTTAATCTGCTGATCAAAAAGGAAACCCAAACAACACCAGTGTAGCATTATCGGTTGGAGGTAACGTGGCAGTAATTTTCTGAATGAATAGCAAGACAATTGATACAAAGAAGCTGATCCTCTGTATTCTGTGCAATAACATAAGAAAAAACATCTAAGGGGCAAAATAAAACCCGCACGGCAGATTAATATCAGTTCAACTGGCAAGTTACAGCGGCCAAAGATAAAGCATGACCTTTTTAAATGCACAACAAGTGAATAAACTAGCTCAAGAAAAGAAGCAACTCTAAGCATTTTTCCCTTACAACAGTTTCCCTTACAGCAGTTTTCCTGAAATTAAGCACTTAATATGCATTTCATGACCACAAAAACTGTGGATAAAATGACTCAAGATACAAACTATGATGGAAAAAACCCTAAATCTTCATCATTCACCCAACAACAACTTTTAGTAAATGCTGTCTACTGAACCAATTTTTTTTTCTGATTTTGTATAAGGAAAAACATCTGGGGAAACTTTCTGTTAAGTGGTGTTACTTTCTCATCTTAGAGTCAGGCTTTGCAGCTGTAGTCATTAATCTCACATCGAAACCAGACTGGGACCGCATTCAAGACTCAGGATTTCTGAAGCAATGTCTTTGAAACTTTCAAAGCAGTTGATTTGTATCTGACAGAGCGCACCTGAAATCAAATGGAACACAAAAGCTCACAAATCTTCTAAACCCCACAACAAAATGCATTGGAATGCTAAATAAATTATTGATATAAATTGTGTTTTTTGCATTAACAACCTGTTAACAACCCACTAAAATACAGAGAAACTCATTATTTCTCATGAAACTGCTACTATAAATCTATGCTATAACCTAATAAAAAGAGTTTTTTTTACCTGTTTGAGCTTCTTTAAGTCTTCATCTAACTCAAGATTGTCCAAGATAACAGCCACAAAAAGACTCAGCAGAATCTGAAATGTAAGAAGAAATTACTGGCAAATTACCGAGAGAGCATCTTACAAAACATTAATGTAATAATTACAATCATAATAAAAAATGACAACACAGGCTTTGTGCATCTTTTCACTGTACACAGCCTGCTTTGTGTTCTTATTTGTAGCTTGTTCTGTCCTGGAAAAAATTCTGTCTGTCTGAAGGGAGCCGTGAGTCATCCCGAGACTTTGTGTGCTGTCTGAGGACTACTTGCATCAGAGGGCCAAACACTGAAATGTCAGCGCTTCTTGCGCCTGTAAATCTGATCGTCTGTGATAAGATGTGCCACTTGAGTGAACAGAAACAGAAGCTGGTACTAAATGACTGCATAAGGGAAGGAATTGATGCATTTATCACCACGTTTTCCTTCGTTTCCTTGAGTCGACCGCGTGCTTTGATTAAATTCACACCTGGTCGATAACGCCGCCCTGTCTCCAGGCACGCCTACTACGTAAGCACACGCAGCCAGAGTTTCCTGTGACATTGCTTTGTTTTGATTTCTGCCTTCTGCAATTAATTTGTCTTCTTCTGGTAGCGTAGAGCCATAGTTAAGAATAAGTAGTATAATGCATTTTAGACTAGATGTAATTAATTTTGTGATTGTGTATGCATTTGGCTAATAAATTTCTTAAACTTGAGATAAATCTCTGTGCTTCCTTTAGTGTCTTTGTGGAATACATCATCAAAAGAATTCATCTTCTGGTTTAATAGTCTGGTTTAATAATTAATATTGTTCATTACATCGATTAAGAAGCTGGTTCCCTGTTTTTCCTTATTTTATAACTGATCATTTGAGTTACCTTAACTATTATCCCAGTATTAAGGTATTGGTAAAACTGTTTTCAAATTATTAGTAGCATAGGCAGAATACTTCTGTAACAGTCAAACATTTTCAGTATAACCCCCACCCCTATAGGAATGCAATTGCAAGAAGCCCATAGTACAGATGCTATATATTGTTATATCAACTAAAAAACATAAGAAAAATCTGGTTTCCTCTGACTTTCTTTTTTCCACTGACACCAGCTCATTTTTATGCTGCATTTTCATCTGCTGATTCATCAGTTGTCCAAACAGATATTATTATTATTATTATTATTATTTATTATTAGCTCAAAAGGTCCGGACCAACGGAAGAAACAAATTGGAGTTTGTTTTAAGCAAACTAAACAAGGCTGGTGTGAATAAGCCCTTAGATCCAAGTAGGCCTATATTCTTACATTCAAATATATGGTAAGAGGTGAAAATAAATGCTCAATAGTAATGCTCAAAAATGCTCAATAATAATGCTCATAAATGCTGTCCCTTCATCCTATCTGATTAAGGTGTATTACATTGTAAAGAGGAATGGACAATAATTTCAGTCTCTAGATGGGAGGTGGACAGTATGAAACAATACATCCTTTGCCTTCTACTTCACAATTTTGCGCTATTTGGCATTGGTGTATCACATAAATTCCTAATAATACACATTAATGATTGTGTCTGCCAAGTAATAAATGAAAAACTGCCAAAGAGGTATGAATACTTTTAACTGTCCTGGTTTTTATGGTTTAGAGTAGACGAATACAATTCTTCATAAAATATGACTCGGTATAAAAAAAACCCTCTCTTAAAGCTCTACGTTTATTTGACACTATATAAGCAACACTGCGTTTTCCTCACCAGGGTAGCAAACAGATGGTAGAGGATAAAGTAAATGGCAACGACTGGAGCCCACACTTGACCTACAGCCACCAGAGTCTGGTCCATGACATCTATCCAGCCCTCCTGGGTTAGGATCTGGAACATGGACATGAACGCCTACAGGGAGAAAAGCACACGATAACAGAAAAAAGCTAAAGGCTAACAAGTGGAAAAGACAACCCAGAAGACAAAAGCAGTAGAGGGAGACCAAGGGAAGAAACTGCACAAACAGATGCATCTGACATTTTAAACACACTTTTTCATTCAAGAGCAAATATTACACAGCTGCTGCATGAATTCCCGTCTGACCCCTGCAAACAGATGTGAGTCAGGGAGGGTAGAGAGGAAATGAGGATATGGACATCTTTTCTTGACTTTGCAAAGGTCTGTTTAAGAGTAAGCAACAACCAGCTGTGAGACAGTGGCCCCTGAAGTCATATGGCACTCTGTACTTTATCTCGTTTGGTCAGCAGCTTATTGCCCTCAACCCTTCCCACCTGCTGCCTAGTCCCAGTAAGCGCCGATAAAGATAAACCCAAAGACATTGCCAGCCCATAGGGAAGACAATCAGACATCATTAACTGTGATGTGTCTTTGTGCCTGGGTGCACATACATTTACGTAAAACAGCGTCAGCAAAAAAGGGAAAAAAACAGAAGAAAAAGAGAGAGGCAAGGGTACAAGTGGCAGCTGTTCACAAGCAGCCTTTCATGTCTCACTTGCCTAAGATCAGTCAAATGTTGGGGGGGACACACAGAAGGTGGAAAGTTTTCGCTAATGAGAGAGAAAGATAAGTTTGTGAGCACTAAGAAATCAAAGGCGGTAGCACATCTGTCGACCCATCATGCCCCCCATGATCAGCTCCCGCGGGCCTGCGAATCGCTTGTTTGAGGTGCTGTTCCAGAAGCTCTTGAAAATTTTAAACTTTGGTTTGGTATTTTTCATTTGCCCCCATCTCTGAATAGTTTAGCATCAACTGCAGTGTGCGTGATTAAAGGTAAACAACTTTCTAACTTCAACATGAATAAAATAAAAAAATTCTATTTGTAAAAGAGTGCCTCGTGTCAACTCTAAAACCAAAGGAGATCTATACGGAGTAAAACTTCAGGTAGTCAAATAAAAAGTAAACCACAACACAATCTATGTGTACTTTTGTAACTCCAACATTTGACTTCACAAACATTTTCTAGAAATACAAAACAATAAATTAGCATAAAATCACTAATTAAAACTATGAGCACAAATTTACAAAATCATGAAATAAGCATTCCCTTTAAAAAGTCACAAATGTCTAAAGAAAATGTCAGAAGAAAAGCTTTAAATACTTTTTAACTACAGTGATATCGTTGTGTTAAGACATTTTCCAGACAATATTGTTTCGGTTTACAGTCTAAACTAATTATTTCTTTTAGAAAAACACAAGGGTGGAAGAGAGTTTATAACTGAAGGTGACCATCCAATTCATTAGAACTTTGAATGAGGAAAAACAGCATGAAAACTACAAGTAATTAAGACAGTTTATGGAAATGCAACAGTATTTAGGGGATTTAAATGGTTAGTAGAGAAAAATGTCTCAAATATTGTGCTACTAAATACATTTTTCACGAAAAAAAAATCTGTCAATCCATTTTAAGCACAGACACCAGTTACATTTGAGATCAAACTTTAAACTATTTTTTTTCTAAATACCACCAGTTTACAACAATATGCTTTAAAAGTAAATTTCGGGTTGATAAGGTGAGGAGTTGCTTACCCTGGGAAAAGTTGTAAAACGGTCCAGCTCCTCCACAAAACAGAACATTTGCAAACTGATGGCTGACATGACGATGAGAAGGCTAGCTGTGAAGACCACCAAGCTGCCCAGTTTTTTCCCTGGACCAAATATCTTATAGACAAAGTCCTCCAGAGCAGGAGAAATTTTTATGAGACGCACCACACGCAGCACCTAGTGGTAGAAAGAAACATATTTCATCATTGTTTTGGGTCTTTAGGTTTGCACAGCAAGGTAAGAGAGCAATACAATTTATTTACTTATTCCAAAACTGTGAGTATAAAGGTGCAAACATTGTAGAGTATAATCTTAATTTTAACAGTAGCAGTGTAGCGATTCTGTGCTCTGTCAACAGATTTAGCCTCTATATAGCTGGTGGGGACAGAAACCCCCAAAAGGTAATGTATCTTTGTCAGGCTTTGATTGGAAATCCAGAGAATAGCTATTGATCAAAGTCTTCAGTGTGATGCTTCTGGCCAAAGATTTCTCTTTATAATCCAACATTAAACTAGATTTATGGCCGTCTTTGATTCCCTGAAACCACAGCCAAAAAAAGCCAACAAAGATAGAAAACTCGTTCTGAAGGAAATAAAGAAAATATACACGAAAGCAGTACTAAACCCATACTGACAGATGAAGCAGAAAGAAAGATATTCCCCGATACACTAAGAAGACCACTTTCTGTTTAACAAATGCTTACTCTAGGGCTAGGAACAAAGCAGATTTGTGTATGAGAGGCTGTTGGCAACAACAGGCATTTTCTTAAAGTGCATGTCAATATATTTTAGAGCTAAAAAAAAAGGAAATTGTTTAAGTATGTACCATGAATACATCAAAATCTGCTTTTCCACTGGGTTTCAAAGCAGACGAGGGATATGTATCCTCACAAAAAGGAAATAGTATAAACTGATGATGGAATTGCATCCAAAACAATAGGGTCTTGAAGCCTGTCACTCATTATCATTACAAAAGGAAAAAAAAAATCACAATTTATTGGCAACACGCACAAAAAAACAAAACAAAGACAAAGCCAGTTATTTTTCTGTAAAGATAATCTATGCAGATACAACAAGTATATGTGCAAAATAAACACAGGAAGGGAAGATGAGTTTCTCTCCACCCACCTAAAAAAGTCACTGACTTTTTGTCCCAGACCTGTGAAATAATTGAAAATTTGGATTTGGAGGGATGCAATTTAAAGCCATGGGATGAGGACCAAAAAAATGACCAGAAAATAAAATTCCTCCGGGACAGTTAGGTTGAAACCTTTAAACGACTATATCCCCTAACCTCTACCACATCCACTTGTTCTTCCAAGTAAAACTCTGTAAACAAGCTGATTATGGATGCACTAATACAGATACTGTGCAATAGTTTCCCAAAATTTTATTTTTCCTTTGGAATTTTAGTTTTGTGTTTTTTTGAATCAATATTTTTTTTTTAGCTAATTCCCTATAATTTGTCGTAACAAACAGATAAGAGAAGAAAATAAAACATGTGTTTCAATTCATTGCATATTTTTGTGTGGTAGAAATATCCGTATTGGTATTCGGTATCGGCAAGTGGGCTACTCAAATTCAAGTATCTATATCATATCGGTTTGAATAAGTTGGTATCGTTGGATCCCTAAATGACTTGATGACTTCTTTTGTAAATGTCTAAAGAGGAGCGATTAAAAGTCAGCAAACAGCTTCCGCTTGTACAGCTAGAAACTACTCATCATAAGTGACTCAGACCTAAACCTCCAGCGTCAAATAAAGGCAATAACAAGGTCAACATTCTATCACCTGAAGAACATTTCTAAGAATAACAGACTAATGTGGCAATGGGACCTCAGAAAACTCATCCATGCATTTATCTTTGGTCTGTTTGATTACTGCAACAGTGTCTTCACATGTCTGCCTACAAAGTCAGCCAGCTGATCCAGAATATTGCTACTTGCATTTTCACTAGAACCAGGAAAGAGGATCACACCACCCCAGTTCTAAAGTGATTACACTGGCTCCCTGTAACTCAGAAAATAGACTTCAGTATAATAAAGAAGTCTAGAAAGCATTGCATGGTTTAGCACTACATTATGTTGAAGATCTCTTTACACTAAATCAACGCCCTAGAACGCTCAGATTTTCAAACGCTCATCAACTAATAGAACTAGAACCAAGCACGAAGACGCAGCTTTTAGTTTCTATGCTCCTCTAATCTGGAACAAATTTCCAGACCACTGAGCTCCTTTAAATCAAGGCTAAAAACCCATCTGTTTAGGGCTACCTTTGAGTAACTGATTAAAAATAGCTGGAATATGCTGTGTTTTATGCCTTCACTGCTGCTTTATTTTATCGCCTAGTCACCAAAATTACTTTGAATTGCCTAGTGGTTGAAAGTGTGCCATATAAATTAAGTGGCCTTGCTTTGACGTTGCCTTTTGATGCCTAATGGCATATTGTTCTGGAAAACTAACCACAGTGGATTTTAAGTGCCATGATATTTAGTGACTTAAGATAAAATTTTGAGAGCAACATTACAACAGTGCAGGTAAGTGTTTGGCAAAAAAAATGAACTGACTTGGCACTACCACCCCATTGTTTAATAACTAATTTTTGAAAATTGTTGAGAGAAGAGAGAACACTTGAAGCCTTTGGGCAGAAATTTTAGGGCAGAAATCGCATCATCTCTCCCAGTTTAAAGGATTGCAATTATTTGTTTTACCATAGGCAGACTCGGCACACAGCAGAGGATATTTACTGTAAATTACTCCATGGAGTGTTGGTTTATTAAGTGTCCAAGCTACAACACTCAGACAACATTTCTGACCTTCCCTACTCAATGGATAAACACTATATACATTTTTAGTTTATCAACTCAAACAAGACAGCCAAGGTGGCCATTGTGTTATGTATGCATTGTGATCTGAGTTCAGCATTCTAAACATAAGGTCCTCTCTCATTGACAATGTTCTGTTGTGTCTTCTATTTTCATTCTTTTTTTCTAAAAATTACTTATTTTAAGGTTGGAAAAATATCACTATGAAAAAAAAAATATGAACACAGTATAAAAAGGTAAAGTTGTAAAAGTTATTTAATTTCATGTGACCTTTTGCCTATAGATGGTAAAGCAAAAGGAAGTGAAAATATGCCTAGCTAGGCTAAGATAAAGGCAGAGAAGAGCTGCATATCTCATAAAGAATAACTTTTAATAAAATCGAGTAGATTTAAATTTTTATTCTATTTTCTATTTCCATTAATGGATCATGTAGAAATATAGCAAATGCTTGAGATTTGATTACTTACGAGCAGCAGTTATGTAAAAATAGTCACAGAATGACTGAATGAATGCAAAAGAAGGAATCCTATACATCATTCCTACTGATAGGAACCTTGTTTTTATTCAGCATGAGTAAATTGTAAGTCTGATGTCTATAATTAATGTAGAGAACGATACAAAGGCTTTCCCTGCATTGTTTTCTGTGTATTCTTCAGCAATTGCTTCTTGTAGAAAAAGAAATACCTGGAAGTAATCGGAACAGGGAGTGTGTCACTATGTTTATGTAACAAAAACCCTTCATTTTAAGATTACATTATCCCAACACCAACCTGGATAGCATCTAATAATACAAAGATAGAAAGTTTTTTGAGGGTTCAGAGAGGGGCAATTAAAAACGGTGTGTGTAAAAAGTATAAGCGGGGCATAAAAGTCTGTGACATTTTGCACTGGGATGTAATAAGTCTAACCTTTAGCACTGAAATGCCCCACAGTTGGATACAACTAAAATAAAATGAAAGCACCAGACTAGGATTGCTGGGCCTGGTTTTTCTTCATATTGCCAGGGCACATTCGATTTCACCAAAGAACCTTAAGGTTAATTACTTTTCACTAAATGTCATTGGTTTAAACTCAAACTTGGAAAACTATAATAATATAAAGTTGGAGAGGAAGGTTTTCCACTGAGAGGGGTAATTTCATGGCTGCTCTTAAACACCACTAATTAGTCAGAAGCAGAGGACTAAGTGTGATTGCTAAAACTGATATGATGAATTAACAGAAAGATTTCGTGCAGTGCAAAAATCTCTGAATGTGCACATAGAGCGAAGACATTCTATTGGGTTCAGCCGTTGAGTTTGCTTTTACATCCATTTCTGTCAAAGAATTGTAAATAAGGGCTGCCTAGTGGAACTGTTATCTCTGTTGTTACACAGCAATAAGGTAAGGCCTTCAGTTGTTGTTTTTTTTTTTTATTGAGCTTGCATGCTCTCCCTGTGCTTGTGTTAAGTTCTCCTCTGGTACCGAAGCTTCTACAGCCTAAAATATCCATAGCAGGGTAACTTATCTCCCTAAACAGACTAAAAAGTTAATGGGTGTTTATTTTGTGATGAACTGACAACCTATTCAAAGGATTACAAATTTAGAGAAACTTTAGGTCATGTTTAATGTTATTCCTTGCAACGTTTGATGCTGTTCTTTTTTTTCCATTTCTGGACAATGAATGTTGCTGTAGCTTGCTTGAGACCAAATACTTCAAACACTGATGGTTACTTTCATAACCCTGGTTCTCTGAGTAACAAGAGGGAGCATCTTACAATGGGGAACGCTTCAGACATGACATCATTAGAAGCCCTTATTCATTCAGCCAGCCATGATAGGTTGGTGACAAGTCTGTCAGTGCCAGGGGAGGGGCACTGTCCTACCCCTGAATCTGCTGGCACTGCACAGCACATTCAAAAAGTCACATCCTCTTACTTGCTACAAATGAGCAAGGAGGGTGGCTTGGTTGGACACTCAGGCTACTGACAGAACCAGGGTTATGAGAGTAGACTAAAGCTCTCGTTCATAGAATTCTTTTGGTGTTTCCAATCCTGAAACAAATTACTCAACTCTTAAAAATAAATTGTCTAGAAGCCAGACTGCTGCTTGGTGCTACTGATGCCAATCTAAACACTAAATGAGCCAGTGACTATGACATCAAGCTAATAAAACCGAGCAAATGTATGGGGATTAGCCCAACTTGCTGCAGCGCAAATCTCCTTAATCGATACCCATGGATACCCCTATGGCAAAGGCAATTGCACCCACTATCCAATGTGAAGATCATTGCTTTGACACCAGCTAAGCCCAATAAACAAACTGATGAGTCTTCCTCAGCATCTGGGTTCTATCCATATACATGCACAGGGTAGTAGTTTTCTCAAAATGCAGTGCCAAGCCAGAACGAAGCACCCAGCGAACGAGTTCGCAATATAATCTATTGATTATTATATTATTATTAGGATAACAGATTCAGAGTTTTGATTTGGTCACACAGTGGTGCTTTTGATTTAATACATAACTGTGGTGTTACTTCTATGTGTGACTCAACCAACTACAAACTGTGAAAAATGAAAACACCATTGCTGTTCAAGAAGATGATTCAGATTAGCATTTTGAATATGATTAACCCCCAATTTTGCAGTAGAACATTTGTGCAAACGCCTTCCAATGATTAAGCATTTATTTCAGGGCTTATACCTGAAAGTAGGTGAACTGAGAGTGATACAGATCGGGGTAGATGTGCAACGTGGTCCCCACCACCAGGAGAGATTCAAACTTATGTAAGGAGGAGCTGATGTAGCCTGTGAAGCCGAGACACCAAATTTTCAGCAGAGCTTCAAGGTCGAACAGCACAGTAAAAGCCACCTGCCAAGGAAAGAAGAAAGGAGAGTTTACTCCTTGAGTCAAAATATGATAAATTCTGAATAACAATGCATTTATTAATAAGATTTTAAGGTGATACATTTTATTTCAAAGTTTTTGGTTTCCGTTTTGCTCTTTTGATTCATTTTCGCTAAGTGTCATTATTATGCTGCACTATTCAAAGCTTTTATACCAGTCCCATATCCTGTATTAGTTTTTTGCAAATTAGTTGATAAATGTTTTCTAAAAACTTTCTGCAATTCTGGAAAACATTTTTATGGAACCCCCAATGGGACATTGAAAAAAACAAAATGTTTCTTGCGGACACCACTTAGTAACTTTGTGTGCACAAGATAGTAACTCTCGGGCACAAGATAGTTTATACTGTGTTTTTGAGTTTGTTTTTTAAAATTGCTAGGGACAAAAAACATAAACTTAAGTGTAGTTTGAAGAATACAGAAGACATTTACTATTGTAGGAACTATAACTTATTATATTGCATGTATCGATCATTAGGTTTACATTTTGTTAGGTTGTGATGGTGATGATAACAGGAGTTACTTGGATGCAGAAGAAGCGGCTGTCAGACTCACTGTTTTTTGATAGAAAGAGAGGGGAGCTGGGTAGACATAGTTTTTGTTGGCTGCTGCACATAGGAACATATTACTAGTGGAATTTTTTTTTTTTTTAAAAGATCCTAATTAAAGGCAACATATCATGCCCTAAAGTGCAGTGTATTGTGCATTTAGAGTCTGAAGGAATGCAAACAAGCATAGTCACACAGGTGTTGTGGAAATATTTCAGATATACTTCAGATAACACTAAAATGACGACAAACTTTATTTTAGACAGTCATTTCTTGCCTCTTAGACATTGTTTTGATAGCATTAGCATCAGGACCTCATGCTTATGTTAGCACTATGTACTTGGTATTTTAGCTCCCCGATGAAAAATGTATTTTAATAGTACTATCACAGAAACAATGCTGAATTATTATTCTGCTTTTAGTTTTTGAGAATACACCATTGTAGCACATTCAATGACGTTAGCATAATGCTAACATTAGCACACTAACAACCTTGGCTTCTTGTGTGGAACATCTTTTGTGAATCGGTATGATATAAATAAACAGAACTGAATCGAAGAAGTATTTATCTCCTTATATTAGAGTTAATATAATGACATGGTATCCAACAAGCAGTTTGTGTTTATTAGTTGTCAGTAATGCGGTCAGCATATACTCTTGTAAAACTGCTTGTATAACATTTTTCTTTATTTTTAATATAGTCTGCTTACTTAAAGACACCACTGTCAATTAGTCTTAATCTTTTTAATTAATAACCATTATAATTTAAAAAATGCCTCTTTGTTATAGCTTTAGTTATACAGTATTGATGTTTTGGGCCATTAAACAGTCGTCTCACATATAGTCACTGGGTATGTTGGTCAAAAATTTACAGATGGATCGAAAACTCTTCTGACATCTTAAAAATATAAAGTTTCTCCTTTCTTAGATTGCTGTATCTCTATTGAAGTACAAACATGGCTGACTGGGGAGAGTGGAAAGTCCTGCGACCTGGAGGGGGGGGGTATGCAGCATCCCTAACTGGATAAAGTTAGGGATGTAGTGAACAGTTCCACGCTATATAGACCATAACTTAATGATTTAGATGTAAAAAAGAAGAATTTAAAAGCATTATATGTCCACTTTAAAGCTGTTTATTTGCTAAGCTCTAAGTTTTAGGCCATAAAGCGCACCAGGTTTCCATTTAACCTTGTTGGTACCTCTGGCATCTACATACTGTTTGATTAATAACAATAAATATGATCTTGCTAGGTTCAAAAGTAAAAGTTCTCATTTTGTAATAAAACTGGGCTTTTTATGATCTACACTTTTAATTTGGGCCTAGTTTGTTTTCAATGAGAAGGTAGCAAAACGGCTGCCACATGACCAATGTGGTGGCAGACTTTGACTAATGTGATGACGTACGTGGAATCGGAGAGTAGCAGCGATGGTGGGAAAAATATGACTGAAACTTCTACAAAACCGAATAAACACGTATGGAGAAAGTACCTCATGCATTTAAAATCTGTGAAACATTCACAGAAACTGGATTTCCCATTTACGCTATGGAACGTGTTCAGGAACACCACCAGTCACAGTAAGTCATTCGCTAAAAACAAAGTAACTTGCAGTGTTACTGTATATGTGATTTCTTATTGATTTTTACATTGGATTTGTAAATGGACCAAGACTGGTGTAAATATAACTCACAAAAAGTATTGTTTAAATGTTAAATGTTATAGTTTGCACAGGTAATCAAATGGTTATGAACCTAACAGAAAGTTCTTCATATAATTGTTTTATAACGTTCATTCATTACATTGCAGAGATTAACTCAGGTAGAACCAAGGAGCATGATTTCCACAGCTGCAGACCCACCGCACTGACACCCACAATAAATACCTTTGGGTTTAGCTGGTAAACAGATTGAACTGGAGAGTCAGTGAATTTGTTTACACTTCAATTTTACACCCATAACCATATGCATCTGACAAAATTTAACAGCATCTTTGTATCTATACATATTAGGGACTAAAAGTTGTCTTGCTTAACTCATGTTCTGAATTCCTTCAACTGGCTTCATGTAGCTCAGAATAACCTGTAAAATGCTGTTATTGGTTAATAAATCACAAAATTGTTTCAAAACCCAAATACATTAAATATCTATTGTTGTTGTATTAATTTTCTAGCCGTCTCGAGTCTTTTGGTTCAAGTCTACTCTACATCCCCAGAGACAGAACCAAAAATGGAGAAGGACCAATTAGTTTAGACAAACTTCCAAACTGCTGAAACACTGAGTTCCTTTAAATCAAGGCTAAAACCAATCTGGCTCTTGTTAGAGCTGCAGTTGACTGAAAATATCTGGCGTACAAATAATTCTAGTCTGGATTGCAGCTTTTTATTACTTCTCTTAATTTTTGAGTTGTGTTTTTTATCATGTAAAGCACTTTGAACTGCCTTGTTGCTGAAATATGCTGCACAAATGAAATTGACTTTAATTTGCAAAGGAAGAGGTTTTTGCCCAAAATCTCATGATTCTTTCCTTAATACTGATCAGTCATCCTTTCCCCTTGGCAGAAAATTGATTCTAGTCATTGACTTGCAGCATTCACTCTTCCTGAACGAACATATAGTGACAGAAGACAGTCGCCTGCGATATGTCGTTGACTTCAGAGCAGTGGAGACTTCAGAGCAGTGGAGAGGAAAATATTAAATAAATATTAATAAAATAAGCATTCACAGGTCAAAAACCTCTGCAAATCTTTTGAAAGCCTACAGGAAACATTTGACCTCTGTCATTGCCAGCCAAGGTTACATTACAAAGTATTGAGAGGAATTGTTGTTACAGTGCAAGTCATTATTTTCTGCACCGTTATACAAATGACTTATTTAAAAAATGTACAATTTGATTTTCTAATTCTTGTTTTACATTCTTTCACTCACAGCTCTGTGATAAAAATTACACACCTCTTTCATCTGTTTAAGATGGACAAATTACCAAGTCCAGTTGCTTTCGATTGAAATTTCCTTGAGATAACCATGACCTGGATGAATGAGAATATTCAAAAGGCTTAAGATGGACAACGTGCACAATGGGTGGCTGCCACTTACTGTACTTTTGTGCCCCACCGTAGGTATTATTAAATTATTAAATGACTCCTCTTGTACAGTGCTTGGATATTACATCTGTTTTGAATTGGCACTATATTAAACTGAATTAAAAACACTTTTGTAATGAGCAGTGGTAATTATAGACTAACAGCCGCTGTGAAGAAGTAGTTATGATAACGTTCTTTCATGGACACAGAAGTCTGCCACTAAAGGAGATCTCTAGGTCGGCGAAAGTTTTGAGACATTCTCCAACAGTGTTGTCATTTTAGTCACAGTCCTTCTGTCTCCCACAAGTTGGAGTAGGTCGCAGGTGCATTCCAGCTCAGAACAGGCCTTCCTGATGTTATGTAACTGCTTCATCTCAGCTATAGATAAGCTGATGCTCCAACATACAATACCACAGAAGATGGCTGATTTCACCACAGAGCCAAAGGAGGACTCTAGTGGTGCGTTCACACTGCCCTAAACATCAGCATTAAGAGCGGAGAGATTACTTGTAAAGTCTATGGTTGAGGCCGTCAGAGTCTCTGCGGCACTTTGTGTGTGTTGGCTGTGTCAATTTTTTAAGCTTTTCCTGCGTTTCAAGCGGCAAAGTACAGCTACACAGAAGTTCAGCAAGCTATACATTTGATGCGCTTAACACAGGGCGCCAACCAATCAGAGCGTCTCGTTATAGCGATGTCCCCCGACGTCAACATCGTCTAGCCAACCACAATCCGCTAGCGTTTAAAACATTTGCCAGAGAAAGATCTGCCCCCACATGCTTTGCAAGCTTCAGCTTAAAAACTGTATATGCGTCTAACTGACGCGCTGACAAAGCATGAACGCACCATAGGAGTGCTCCCTGTAGTGTAGAAAATCTACGTTTCCCTGCAGGTCTGACGCTCGCTGTAAAGAGCATCAGTATTGTGAGTCCAGTCCAGTTCATTGTTCAGGTGAATACCCAGGTACGAGATAGTTCATTATCTCAATGTCCACCCCCTGGTTGTTCAACGGGTTAGAAGACAAGTGTGGTCTGTGGCTGGGGAAATCCACCTTCTGCTCCTTGGTTCTCCCTGAATTAATTACTGCAATGCAATGAATGAATGTGAATAAAACAATCTTATACAGATCGTTCTGTTCAGTGTATTTACACTGGTGGACCTTAAAAACATCTATGAACTTTAACTTTATAACTTCCTATCAACTTTATAAACATAAACATTTATACAAAAGGCCTTTCTGTAAGTAATGCTTACACCAGTATAGGTCCTTGCACATCCCAAGTGCCAAAATCAATAACTAAATTAGTCAATTAGAGGCCATATTTACAGCAACACTGCAAGCTACTGTGGTTGTAGGAAAGTACTTACTGTGACTAATGGTGACCCAGTACAGTCTATTGTGTGAAAGTTAAATTCAGTTCCTATTCATATTTCATAGATGTTAAATGCATGTACCACTTCTACATATAGATTTACTCAGTTTTGTAGAGATTTGGGAGGTATTTTCCCCACCATTGTTGCAACTCTCCAATTACGCACAAGGTATCACGTTGGTTAAACTCGGCCACCACACTGGTCTATAATGGTCATATTGAAACCATTTTACTACTCCCATTACGGTCAAAACACCTTGTCCCGAATTAAAATTGTTGATCATAAAAAACCTGCACAAAAGGATTTATTTTACGAAGCAAACAATACAAAGATGCCAGAGAACGATTATTATTATTATTATAAGATTATTTTGTTCTTTCAACTTTTATGGATGTCTTCTAATTCCTTAAAAGTAGTTAGTGAAATATTATAAGAAGTTACAACAAATCGGGCTTAGTGTAAAAAGAAATTTATATCATATTCAAAGAATGTTTTACACCTATTGACATAGAATACAATTCCAAACATAATACCTTGCTCTTTCATAATATTTTAATCAATGTTATAAAAAAAAAATAAACAAGAAAACACAATCAAGTTCTTACCTCTGCCAAGTAGAACTCGTCGTAGTGTCTTCGGTAATTCTCGCCTTTATAATAGTTGCTGGCGGCAACAATGACATCCACAGCGACCATACTAAGGATGAACATATGGAAGACGGAGGACCTCATCATTTGCTGTGGAAACAAAACAGTACTGAGCTGCAACATGCAATGAATGTGTAAAAATTTGTCTCACAAAAGCAACAGATTTTGGCAGTATATCATGCTAAATGGACTGAAAACATTAGTTAACGCTTGTTGAACCTTCACCCCAATCTTTTGACAGCATGGGAAGGGAGAGAAATTTTACTAGTTTATATAATCCCTGCCATTTTACACAACACTCAAGTCAAATTTCACAGTCGAATAAAATCAAAATTTCATTTCCCGATATCCAAGATCAAAAGTTATGTTCTTGTAAGATCTTTTAGTTCTCAAGCAAATAGTTCATATCCTTTGCATACTCCCCGCTTCTTATGCATTTATATATAAATATCCTCTAATTGATTTTCGATGTATTTATGTTTTACAGTTCAGAGCCTTATACCATTTTTAGACTAGTCTAGACTATGATCCTTGGTCTTATTCCATTATTCTTTATAATGTATAACATTAGTCATTAAATGGTCAAATTGAAATAAAAAATGTACATTATTGTGTTTACAATAAATTATTACACTTACAAGTGTAAAAATCTTGTTTGAATAATAACAGAAATAATTACAAACAGATGGTGGCTGCATTCTAGTGACTCATTTTAGTTACTGCAGCTCTACTACTACTGCAGCTCTGGCTGGCTCGGAGAAACCAGCTAACGTGGAGCAAACAGTTGTCCTCTTGTTTCCAACGAGAATGTCGACTTAACTCACGGGGAACTCAACATTTCCTCACTGATGATTTGAGAGTATGAGTGGCTTTAGCTCCGGTCCCGCTTCTTCTTACTTTCTAGCCATGGTTTAACCGTAGCTTAGCAAATAGCTACTTGCTAGCGTCAGCTAATATGCTCTGTAGAGGAGCGCTGTGTTCACGGGGATGTTGTTCTTGTGACATAGCGGTTAACAATGTTACCAGGTGTTGTTTTGAGCTGTATGAAAACTGCTACGAGTTACTTGTTAGGGAAAATGCAATGTGTGGGTCCTTGTAAGATTTCGATGTGCAAGGTCGTTACATAATTTCGATCAATTTCAATAAAAAAAAAAATTGAGATTGTTACACCCCTAATATACATATATAAATATTTATAAATACATTTTTACAATTTATATTTAGAATCTTTATACTATTTCAGAGGCACCTTTGTATTAACACCCCCAATTTAAACCCTATGCATATTGCTGCAAATCTTCTACTAGTCTATTGTGGAGAGTGTTATCTGTTTGTCCATCATCTCTTGGGGTAGCAGCATCAGAGTCAGGGACTTAAAAAGGCTCAACAACCTGATGAAGAAGGCTGGTTCTGTTCTGGGGACGAATGAGGAACAACAGGAGATAATGACGCAAAGAAGGATTCTTCATGAAATGAAAAAAATTATCGATGACCCGGAGCATCTTCTGCATGAGATTATCCTACTGCAATAGGGTATCTTCAGTCGAAGGCTTCCTTAGTTTTGCTGCAACACAGACCGCTACGGGAAATCCTTTGTCCCCACAGGCATCATAATCTACAACAACTCCTTGAAGAATGAAATACGTGTGAGCTCCAGCACTTAATTTCCCTCTGAGATGGATACATTATTTTAAAATTCAAATTGAATTTGACCAGCAATAATGAATGTAGAACAATCCAACAGTACAGTACTCATAAAATGTACTGTGCTGCAGTGTTATTGTTGTTAATTTCTTTGGTCATTGTGCATATCATGCTTTTACTTCATCTGCTTCACTCAGTATGTTTACATTCAGCAAGAGAAAGTCAAATTATTACCTTAGTCCGACTGAAATCAGACCTTAGGCTGAACTGAATCGAACTGAACTGGAGTTTCAGAAGTTCGAACTAAGCTACCAAGATAATGGAATAGGGAATCTGACTTTTCTGCAACTAACTCGCTACTGAAGCATCCTGGTCTTCCATAACACCTCAGCAATGCGACAGGCTGATAGCCTCCATGCCATGCTGCATTGAGGTAGTAATTGATGTGAAAGGGACTTAAACTGAGTACATATGAATAATTTTCTTTTCTTTTTTCATTTTCTTGTTTTATCAATTTCATTTAATATTCTAGATTTTGAGGTTTTCATTAACTGTAAGTCATAATAATCAAAAATATAACAAATACAGACTTGAAATATATTGCTTTGCATGTAATGAGTCTATATCATATTATTAGTTCCACCTTTTAAGTTGAAGTTCTGATTTTGTTTGAGCTTCACCTGTATGATGAAACAACGATAAAAAAAAGTGGTAGCAGGTACAGGAGTCTTATACCGGATATGTCAGGAAAGCATTTCCTGACATGTCCGGTATTTATTTAGCGCTATTTATTTAGCACTATTTATTTAGCACTATTTATTATATCTATGAGAATCATAGATATCAAAAGTAGAATCAGTTCATATTCAGACAACTAAGAATGATGAAGGGAGGGTGTCAATGAATATTTTCTTTTCACTTCTGAAATGCCAGCAAACCTTAACACCTTTGATAAAAACAAATTGTATTAAACACCAAAAACATATTGTAATCTTTGATAGACAAATCTCTTTTTGAGGAGGAATGTGACAGATGTGACCGGAACCCTCAATTTGTGCCCATAGGGTGAAATGAACAGGTTGTGAGTAGGCAGAATTACTCATTCTAAAAAAAGAGATCCAAGTGAGATGGAAAAAAGTGAAAAAAGAAAAGGAAAGCTTCACTGCAGATAAAGATTGCAGCATTGTAGGAAAGATACAATTCCCCCCAGTAAACAGCCATGTTCCCTCCTACACATAAATAGACTTACAGACATATTCAATAAGTAAGAATATGTGTTCATGCGAGACTCATTTGAGGCTAATATGCCATTAAAAGGTATCTTTTGGAAATAACCACTTTTAAGCAAGTATTAAAGGGGATATGTTATGCAAATGTCCCTTTTTTCATCCCTTTGTGTTGCCATTTGGTGCTCTGCTGCATTCAAAACATAAATAAAAACTACCCATAATTTTTTTTTTAGCAAGTTTTTCTGTCAGATATCTTGTGCTTCGACAAGCCGTTTGAAATAGTGCCTTATTGTAGTGTCATAACATAGTAGATTTGCCAGCCTCCAGAACAAAGGAAGGAGAAAGCCACTATAAATCTGACCATGTGGAAAGTGGCAGCTATGCTGGAGGAAAAATAGTCGGTGGAGTGAGAGCCAGTAGGCAGTACGAGCTCTACAAGGTCCAAGTGAGTATTTTAAATGATAGCTAGTTTTCGCTGACATCATTTATCTGACCCCCCGTGGCCCTTCAAAGATTTGTAAAAACTCTTTCAAGTCAGGAAAGTTAAAACAGTTTCCCTTGAAAAAAATAAGTGATGATAAAATATTGTTGAATAAATTCATTGGAAATATTTTTAATGGTGGATTTAACTTGGTTTGCCATTTTAAAGATCTGAAGAAACATGTCCCTTTTCTGTCCCTGAATGGATCGTGGAAAAAAACAACAACAAATATGTGTAAAAAAAAAGGTGATTGCCATTATTGGTTACCAATTATAGTTCTTTTATCCATCAAATTAGTGTATTGGTTTATAAATTGAAGTTGTGTTGATGGCTATATTTTTTCTAAAGATGCATTAAGCCCACTCTCCAAACACATAAGGTATCCTGACAGAGGTTGGACGTGACAAAGGTTTTTCACACCTTCAACAATCAGAAATTCAAACCCTTTGGTGTTTTAGCTCAATAGCAATGTGAGAGAGAGAGAGAGAGAGAGAGAGAGAGAGAGAGAGAGAGAGAGAGAGAGAGAGAGAGAGAGAGAGAGAGAAGGGGGGTGGGGGGAGCTGGGGGTTGAGAGAAAATGAGCATGACACAGGGGCTGACATATACCAGAATGTCTATGCCTCTGTCTTTGAAATGCCTTCTCTTGCATGCTCGGTAAAGTTTAGGGAATCGCTGCAAAGAAACGTTGTAGAGCTCTATGGACAGCAATGAGTATTTATCACATCTTTCACACAAAGATACAGTCTTCCTTACAAGATCTGTTGAGAATAATTTTTTAAACTTTCCTGCAGTTTTTCCTTTCTTTTCCCTACCAAGTTAAATATGTTGGACAGTTCACCAGATAACACCCTCATAATATTCTGATAGCAAAGCACACTGGTTTGCCTTTCAGCAGATGACACATTACATTTATGACCAAGATGTCAACAACCATTGTGCTTCATCCAATGCAAGACAAGATGATTCTCCAGTTTTACTTAAAAAAAAACACCTTTTTATGGATGTCTTACCTCTTGCTGTGTTTTTGTAATACTAGATGTTCAATGTAAACACACAGACATGATTGAGTGTTGCAGGTAAAATAGACACCATGACAGAGGCAAGGATTAGGATGTAGGTCTTTCAAAATAATTTGTATTGAGATATAACACATAATAAATGTCTTCTTTAAATATATGCATCAAAATTGACACAAATTTTGCAGGTCTGATCTTTCAAAGCTGCTACACAACCTTGAACATCAAAGCTAAAAACACTTACCCCATCCCATCGTACAGAGTCTCACCTCAAACATGGCTTAGAATCAAAAGTGTGCTGCTGTGGGAATTATGAAACTTCACAACCTTACAAGTACATCCAGAGACATGGCAAAGGCCAAAGTGTTTTGCCTCAGAGGCTGATGAACAGCAGAAGCTGAAAGACGCTGATAAGCCCTGTTCCTACCTGGGCTAGTACTAAGAAAAGCGAACTGATGTTTGAGAGCATTTTAAAAAGGTCAGTAAAGCTTTTGTCCCTGCAACGTATGAACAGGTAGTGAATAGGATACCATTACCTGTTTAAATATTGGGAATTTATTGCTAGCCACCTTCTATCTGTATCATGCAGAGGAGTTGTAATTTGTTAAGAAAATAAAGTGATTTTTAAGCTGGCCTGTTGTCTTGAGAAATTCAACTCATATATTCTCTAATTGGGCTAGCCTAGCAATGCAGAGTTGCTTAAGCATTCAGAAAGCCCTCACCACTTTAAAGGAGAAGTTCTTTTTTTTTCAACCTGGATCTTATTTTTGGCATTTATTTTGTTCATTTACTCATCCAGACAAGCTTAGAGCCACTTGGAGTCCTTTGGGAGTGTTTACATTCAGTTTCACATTTAACCAATGTTTTGTTATGAATAGTTAGCACTACACCCCTCTGAGTTCACAGTGCCCCGGGAGTGCTCCTTTGTTCTCTTACGGGGTGTTTTAGAGGCTTTTAACCCAACTACACAAACACACGATTTCAATTACGTCACTGCCAATCTCCATCCCAGTTGTAGTCTGAGCAGGACTTTCACTTTGTGCTCTATGACGGACAGCTAGACAAAACTCCCTACTGCAGACATCAACATGCACTGACGAATGATTAACTGGACTAAGAACAGCTTCCACAGGCTACCTTACCACAACATACGTAGACTACAGCTGTAATGCCTGGCGGCTGTGGCGTAATTGAAATCGCCAGTTAGTGTAAATTAGAATCGGTTGCATGAAAAGCCTGTAAAAACCCCAGATGCCTACACAGCAGCACCTCTGAGACGTCCCAAAATCTTAGGGAAATATCGCTAAGTACTTTCTATGCCCCCACAACTCCCATTATATGGATATACGCTGATTGTGACTGGAAAAAAACTTTTTCCCAAAGGACTCCATGTGGCTCCAAACTTGTCTAAGTAAGTAAATGAACATAATAAAAGCAAAAAATAAGTTGAAAAAAAATAAGAACTTTCCTTTAGCTGAGTGATTCCTCAAATAATGGTATTATTGTTTTTACGCAAACAAAAACAGAGCTACCTAACACTGGTTTAAGATGTGGCATGTTCCTGAGACAAAGTTTGTGATAGAAACAAAATGATTAGAAATAGTGCATAAATTTCAAGTTTGTTTTCTTTTTCAATACAACATAATGCTTTCTTTATTTCAGGCATAAATGACCTTGACCTAACCATGCTGAGAAGTGCTTCTGACCCAGGCTTTCCACTGGACATGTCAGCAGCATGTTACAGGAGCAGCACGTTTTACTCGCGTATTCTGCTGCTTGGCCTTTTCCACGGGGGGCGTCAGCAGCACATTGCAGCAGGGAAGCAGCTGTCACCTGCTGCTGCTGTAACATAATGATGACGCGTCCGGTGGAAAGGAGGGGTGAAACAAAAAGAACTTTGAGCTGCATAAACGATATATGAACACACAACTAAACCTACAGCAAATCAACAACAGAAACGATTCATGGGTGGAATTGATGTCAATCTAACATAAGTCACCAAGATGTCAATCATGTCCTAGGTAGCCAATGTGCTCTAAACCTGTCCCCATATAAAATCAGATTGAAAAAACCCCGAAAGGGATGAAACATAAGTCTAAGCAGAGGACTGAACATGAAATACATATATGTTTCCATTCTGATTTTCATTTTTTTTCATTTATATTTTTGGTTACGGCATTAGGTTTATAGTCATGTTTTTATCTCCAACTTTACAATATTTTTAGATTTTTTCCCCCTCTCCAAATCTACAATATCTAATTTTCCAGTTTATAATATGTGTTTTGATTCATGTTGAGCTGTCTTGTGTTGATAGTGTAATTAACCCCCCGCCCCCACTCTGTTTCACAAAAACGACCTATCATATAGAGCAAGCTAACTGGGAATATATGAATCACACCTGAGACATTTCCATTGGCTAGAAGAGTAGAGGCACTGAGGCACATTGACTGTTTCCTCATGTCCTGTCTCCCTGCACTGGCTGCCAAGCAGCACAAATGCTCTTTCTGCTGGTACACAAGATGAGTGTGGCACATGTGCTTATTGCTGGCACAGTATAGCAATACTCACACAGGAACTGTCACCAGCAGACTGGGACATGGCACCTACTCCCGTTACAGTTTTCTCTCTCCTGTTTACTGAGATAATGAAAAAAAAACTGTTTAGAATTACAAACTGTTTCAATTGAGTTAGCTCCTTAGTCTCTGTAATACCATTCTTAAAAAAATAAAATAAAAAAAGCTTTTCTCCCCCCAACCCCCTTGTTCTTTTTCTACAATGCTGATTGAATTTATGTGGAACTACAACTCTTCACCTTAATTTAGAAATCTCTTAACATCATTGTGTGTTGTAACTCCCAAGCATTTTGGCTGAGGAAATGGATGTGTAAAATCTTTAACAATTTCAAGTAAAATAAAATCTCCTTGACTTATTATAGCCCTAACAAGAGGAGGCTGACTCATGTCTCTGGCTGGAATACAAACTTTAATAAACCATGATAAACCATCTGTCAGCAACATTTTACACTTCATATTTGTTGTACGTTTAAACTTCTCTCTCTGTATCCTACTTCTATTTGCTGGATCAAACCATTAACGAACCTTTACAACTCAAGGGCGTTTTTTTTTTTTGTTTTTGTTTTTTTATCTGTATTTATATTCTCAATCTGATGTCGTCCCAAAACCGAAAAATAATATTTATAAATATATGAGGTCTTCATGAACATAATAGAGGTTATATAAATCTCAAACTTTATTTGAAATAATCTTTGTTCAGAGTGGAAAATCTGACACATTTTATCAGCCAAAGCAGAAGATCAGACTAAATTTAGTCAAACCTGTAAGACACTGCTTTCAAAACTAATGCCTACTTGCTTAGGAGGTCAGAGAGGAAAGCTGTGTATTTTCTATGCGCAATACTGGCAGGGGCTTGCCGATTCGCCATCAACTAGACAAACGAACACGCTACAAAAAACTCATTTTGGGTGTAATAGAGACCATGATGCCCCATGACAGAATTGCATCGTGAGGGGTGAACCTTTTATTTCATATAGAAACTTGCAGCTAATCAGCCAAGCATCATTTATTTCATACCTATGGGAACTTTCTTCCCGCTGACTATTTTATTTCACATTTAGGCTATTAAGGTACCGCTCAATACCTATTTTCTGTCCCTTCCAACCCTCTTTGATGATAGCTTACCGGTGATTCCTTTTTTTTTCCCATCAATTTGTTCTCAGTTGTCTTACTCAGTTTCAAGGCATGCTTTCTCCCTTCCCACGGAAGACAAAGCGACCTTAACCTTGACAGTTTGTGTGGATGTGTGTGAGTTTTAAATTATAGTAATCCAGGGGGTTAAGATCAGAGCTAAATGGAAAGGGATTGTTCAACAGAATCAATAAATTCTGGCTTAACAATAAGGAATGAAGAAAAAAATGTTTTACATTTACTGGACCTCTAAGTACCTTGATTAGTTAGCAGTAGGGCTGAACGATTAATTGCATATGCAATTAAATCGCGATTTGGTAAAATGTGATTTCCTAATCGCAAAGGCTGCGATTTGACTTGATGTAAACATATCTGCTAAAGTCATGTGACTTGCAAACAACGCAGGGAGAGAAGGAAACGCTGCACTTTAACAAGTTATAAAATTACCAAAAGCTTAACAGAATCCAACACTACACAATAGTTGGTACCAAAGAGGAACAGTACATCAGTTGTGAGAAATTATATCTGCCATGAAAACGTTGATGCTGCGCAACGCCAGGTATTATGCAGAACCTGTCTTGTTGCTGCCGCACGAGGTAGGCTACAGTACGAACCTTTATCAACACCTAAAACATCACACCACCATATATGAGAGTTGCACGGTTAAACTGACCGCCACCAGTGTTTAAAGTTCCAGTAAACAAACTTCCAACCAACAGGGATCGCTGACATAGCTGTTTGAAAGAATCGCTCCTTACGGACAAAAAAAAACGGCACACTGAAATAATTCGTGCTATAACGGGTTTTATAGCCAAAACTATCCTTTGTTAAGCATGATGAATAAGCTAGGATTCAATCTCACACACACATTTTAGTCATATTTTACCTGCGCTGTATAAAAAAATGCTGACAGAAAGTTAAAGCCGCACCTAAAACAGCGGAGTATTTTGCAACAACTGACCTGAGATCAAACCGCTCTACGGAGCCATACCAGAGTCTGAAAGTGCATTTGATCGATGGAGAATTAAAAATCAGAGCTTGTTTCTTCAAGCATCCTACTTCCTGGATAACCCCACGGAGGAAAACATTGCAGCCGGAGGGAATTATTAGCTGGGATCAAAAGGAAGAAAACCTTGATTGCAGGAGGACACCGATGACCATCAAGTGTGATGATTAAAAGTAGATAAAGTTGTTAATATTTGCCTTTGTCTTAAAACAAGTAAATAATCTTATGGAATAGAATAAATTATGTATAAAAATCTGTTTATAATACACAATAGTTTTGATTGCATTAATTAAAAAATGCATGACAAAAGCCCCACAAAAATAATTGCACATTAAATCGCAATATTGAAGAAAAAAAATCGTAATTAGATTATTTTCCAAAATCGTTCAGCCCTAGTTAGCAGGTTATCAATTACACTGCATTTACTGTAGCTCTGCAGACAAAGAAAACTATAAGAAAGATGAACATCTGTAGCTCATTGATAGAGCAACAATGATGAATTAAACATACGCTGTTTCAATTATTCAAATTGAAATTTCATATTCTCTTGAGTTTTTTTTGAAGTTACAATAAGTCAGATATTAAATGCAGGTTATGAAGCTATACATTTGGAGTGGGCGTTTCTCATTTTGCTTATGGTGACAAAAGTGCCACTCTTTAACGTAGTTATGTCAAGATGCAACATCAGACATTAAAGGGATATCATGCTATATTCCAGCTTTCAACTTCTGGGATAGACATATATATGATAAAATGTTACCGTTGGTTTTATGCAGTATTAATTTTTCCTGACATTTAACTTGTATCCTGTAGTTAATGTTGGTAATGTTAATGTCTCTATAAACCTGCCTCCTGTACCCCAACGCTGCGCTGCAGAGCCGCGAGCAGATCAAACTGAAACATGAGGTAAATAGCACAAATACTATTCTCACGAATAATTTGAAAAGAACAGAGTACCAGAATGAAACTCTGTTATATTAAGGGCTCAGACATTTGGTCTATTTGATTTTTGTTGTTGTTAAAAACCGAGTCAATAAAGCCTATTTCATTTGCCCAAACCAACATAGCTGCTTCAACTAAGTCAATTTTTCCAGCCCACTATAAAAAAAAAACAGTGGGTGTTGTTTACACCCATTTACTGAAGATTCTGAGATGCTACAAATCAATTAATTAACCACACAATGCTGTTATAAAATCATAAAAGCAGTTTGATAAATGGCTAACCCATATTATCATTAGCATGTAGCCACTTTTCTGTCCATCAGGCGTCTTTGTTCTTTGATCCAGCTGCTGTTCTTTAGGGTGTAGAATAAAATTCTGTAATCCATGCAGCCAAATGGCTGTTTCCACAAAGAAAGTAAAAAATCCAACAAAAAAAGCAAATAAATTGTTTTAAGCTGCCAAAAACCGAAGCAGACATTAGCTGTGAGAGGGACGAGGGTGTGTTTGAAAATCTACCAGGGGTAAGCCGCTCTGCCTGCAGGGGCGGTGCAGACATCTCTAGCACTCAACTTTCAACCAGTGATGTAACTAGTTGAACACGCCGTTGATTTCTAGGAGAGGGAGGGGCAGCTACTCAGAGGGTGAAATTCAGGAGGATTACACAGAGATGCGTGAATTAAGCCAATAACCAGTATGGTGGGGTTTTTTTTTGAGAAAATTGCACTACCATATGGTTGAAACCTCCCTAAAACTTGATTTTGTACGATATAGCCCCTTTAATTAAGTTACATTCAAGGCAATTAATGTAAAGTTAAGATATTGGTTGTTTTTTTAATGAATAAAATAATGATAAGCCACCTACAAATATTGGGATTTGATCTAATTTTGTTTCTTCATGAAAATGAACAGTAATTACTATGTTATGATTATATAAAATCAACAGTTTACATTTTTGGAATCTTTTTCTTACCTTTTCTTATCTTTTTTATATTTATATTTGGAAAAAGAAGTTGCCAAAAATGAATGCTCAGGTTTAGTAAGCCGTGTTAACACTTTTTTCTATTATAACAGAAAACATGTAGCTACAACAACATGGCGGAGCTATTGTGTTTGGAAAGAAGAAGAGGGTGCAGCTATTGTAGGGCCACACACTAGCTGCAATGCATTGCTGCACTCACAAGCGGTTAATAATTTACCATCCAAATGAGGGAAAAAAAGAAATAAAAATCAGGTAGATATACAATACTACATTACTGACTTCTGCAGCAGCACAGCTTCAGATGGCCAGGTATGTTGTTTTTGTTCTTTTTGTTTTGTTATTTAATTAGTGATGTAAAATATCAGTCACATTAATAGTATTTAATGTATGCATAATATTTTGGTTTAAAAGGCACATTCTAATCCTAAATAACACATTGTCATGCTAATTCCGGACACAGAAATATAATTTGCAAATGTATTAAAACTCTTTTTTCTCTACTTCATGTTACAATCACAAACCATGAAATATTAGAGTATTTTATTGGAAACTTATGTGATAGAAGTGGGAAAAAAAAATGTTAACTACTGAAATCCTGCAAAGGGTGGAATGCATTTGTATTCGGCCCATTCTATTCCAATAACCATAAATAAAACCCATCACAACCCTTCAGGGATCCTAAAGCTGCTTTGTAAAGTTCTCAAAGGTTTCTTAGAAAAAAATCAGTGAAGAAAGCATCATAAATATACACACTAAGATAGTTAACGAAAATCCAAATCTTTGAAGATCTCAGAAAATACTTTTTAATCCATTATTTGAAAAGGAAAGCGTAAAATACAACTACATACCTAACAAGGTGGATAAGTGGCAAGAAAAAAGGCCGGCATCAAAAGAGAAACATGCATTTGATTACCTGAGACTGGGTCAGATGTTCTCCCTAGAGCCATGATTCTTAAACTGTGGTACGCATACCACCAGTGGTACTCAAGCTCTCCCTAGTGGTACTTGGAGGAAAGTTCTAAATATTTTTTGAAAATAAAATTAATTCAAAAATGTAACCCAAACTTAAAATGGAGAAGTTGTGGAAAAACTTGAAAATATGTTTTAATTATGTTTTTAAGTTTTGTGTTTGTTTTTTTCATTACTGGTCCACATGTTTAACTCCTTTTTGCATGAGTCAGTGTAAAAAAAAAAAAAAAGAAAAAAAAAATTTCAACAAGGGCTCCAAAAGAACTACCAGAAAGTTAAGACACATCCTGCTTTTTAGTGCTACTTTGGGACTGAGCGGGAGGTACTATCTCCTCTCAGTCTCCAAAACGAGCAGGTGTTCAATCAATTATGTGCTATTTATAGCTGATGGAGCCAGTTAGACACAGACTTACCCAGAGCAGGGAGACACGGTCATGTGCAAACAGCCAGGCATCAACTGGCTTTACAGGTTTGACAGTCAGGGACAGACGGACCAGACCGGAAACATACAGGTGGTTGAAAAATGCATTGCTCCAACAGGTATGCAAAGATTACATGAAGAAGGACACATGCTGGCGATCTTACTGTGAAAAACACCCACCTGCCAGCTCTGAAACATTTTAATCATTTGATGGGCAATTACTCTCGAGCCAAGCAGAGCAGAACAGAAACTCACACTCGACTTCCCCAGCACTCACAGATGGCCATCAATGCAGGCTGGGTGTCTACGGCTTTTCTTTGTTCTACCTGTCCAATCCAAAAGCACCCCCCCCCCCCACCGTAACCATTAATCTCATAATATGCTATAACATGCTGGTTGTTTTCACAATATAACATAAGGCAAAAGTATCTAAAGTATGAAGAACTGATTCCATGTGTAACATGTCACAGACAAATAGGCAAGCGCTGCTGTGGACCTACGATATCAACTATTGTGCTTGCACCCATTTACATAAGCGTTGATGTTTTAGTACTTGGTAAATATTGAAGCTTTTAATCAGGGATCTTTTTAACGTTATGGATCTGTGACTGCCAGATGCTCAGATATCCTTTCAACAGAGACCTCAGGTCTACACAATATTTACCTTCTACATGAATTAATGGGCAGTCACCTTATCAGAGTTTTCTAATAACATGTCTACTGGTGGCTACTGAAAACAAGTTAACTGAATTTGTGAGGGATATTATATGATTGATAAACTAAATGGAAAATAATTGAGTCATCGAAGGAAAAAGGACACAGTTTATAAAACTTTTCTCAAATAAAAATCTATGAAGTGAATGCTTCACATGCATCTACCGTCTATTATTCTGACAACAAAATTTTGTTAAAGTTATCATTGCTATACCATGTGTCCACCTGGAAAGGGATTTTAATCATACAATGGTTTTGCGTACAGTGACCAACATCTGGACGATTATTTTGGTTACTCTATGATCAAACATTACGGCCGGCTCAGCTCAACTGATGGTGGGAAAAATGGTGGAGTCTGTAAGTTAAGTAGCTGCCTCACAGCCCCGGAGATACTGTTATCCATCTCAGGAGATGACTGACTGTAGAGAACAGAAACCACAGTAGTTTTAAGTGAATACTACACTAAGATGTTCAACATTTCCACGGCATCATACACATGTGGAAAAGGAGACTTTCCTCCTGGATCGGTAAGCTAACTCACTTTCTAACTTTGCTAAAGTTAGCTGTCAGTTAAACTCCTGTAAATACATTCCTTACTGGACACAGTTCAGGTTGGTCACTTCACATATCGGCAGCGAACCAGGCAACCCAACAGCTGGAATGATGCTGTTATTGTTGTAACCACAACCTAGATAAACTACATGTCGTTATCATGCTCATGTTCCATATCCAACCTTTAATATGCATGCTGATTTCTCTCCCGAAGTGAGCCCTGGCATGGGCTCGTGGGTAAAGAGGCCAAGGTCAGGGGAGCACCTAGTTTTGTTTGCACTGAGAGCTTCACAACTCCTCTTCTTGCAGTTGAAACTAACAGTGGATTCTGTGATTAGCACTCCTTAGGGCTTTGGGTCTGTCTTTGTCTTTCAACATGATTGTTGTGAAACACCGCATAGAAAACTAAAATTGATGCTTTTGGCCTATATCAAACATGCTATGTCGGGGACAAAACAAACACTGCACATTACCCTAAACTCACTCTCCTCCCTGTGGTATATGATGATGATACAAATACAAATGCAGACCACATTTTATAACTTTGTTTTTGAATAATTTTATACCAACAGTTTTGCAAGCCACTGTAATTCCCAGTGGTAATAGTATGGCTTTGGACGGTACATTTTTCACAAAATGAGGTTGAATAAAAGCTATTTCTTATAATTGTATGTTCATTCAAGAGGAAGTGGGGAAAGTAATCCTTAAAATTACTGCTCTACATCATGATGCCATTAAGAGCGAGTTGCCATTTAATTCTGTGGTTATTACATAATTATATTATGAATGTGAGTGCTACATTTGATTTTCGGTCGCGAGAACTGCAGTCACACGTCCATTAGAAACGTCCACTCAAACCTCTAAAGTTCAACCTTGTAGTTCAGTTAGTTTTTTTGTCTTTTTTTGTAAATTTATATAAATAAATAAATGAATGAATGAATGAATGAATGAATGGATATATACACTGCCTAGCCAAAAAACCGAAAACAAACTCATCACCCAAAAAAAGGTCACACACTAATAATTCTTTGGACCGCCTTTATCTTTGATTAAAGCCCACATTCTCTGTTGATAAGCCTTTGCAATGTCACTCAATTTATTTCCATCCAGTGCTGAATTATTTTTTTTACCAAGATATTGTATTGATGGTAGAGTCTGACCACTGTACAAAGCCTTCTCCAGCACATCCCAAAGATTCTCAATGGGGTTAGGGCCCGGACTCTGTAGAGGCCATCCATTTGTGAAAATTACGTTTCATGTTCCCAGAACCACACTTTCACAATCTGAGCTTGATGAATCCTGGCATTGCCATCTTGGAATGTGCCCATACTATCAGGTAAGATAAAAATCAAAAAATGACATTGATGGAATAACATGGTAATTCAGTATTTCAATAGTCAGCTGACCTCATTTTTGGAGAACATACTGTTGCTTAACCTAGACCTGACCAACTGTAGCAACTCCAGCCTTCTACAGTAGGCACTAAGCATGATGGGTGCATCACTTCATCTGCTTCTCTTCTTACCCTGATGCACCCAACACTCAGAACAGGGTACATATGGACTCAGACTACATGACCTTCTTCCAATGTTCCAGAGTTCAATCTTTTTGCTTCCTAGAAAATTGAAGACTTTTTTGTTTCGGTTTGCCTCACTGATTAGTGGTTTACTTGCAGTGTGCATGTTTAAAGTAGACATATCCTGCTTGAAAATACTTGCTTTCTACATCTAAATCATTCAGTTATGGTCTATATAGAGTGGAACTGCAATCGTTAGGTCTGAATTCCTCATTATTGTAGCTCCATATGGCTCCTCTTCCACCTCTGTTCTGAGGATAACAAGTTGCTTTGGTGCAATCTCCTTATATCCAGTCAGGGGCACTGCATACTCCTCCCGCCTGTAGGTCACAGAATCTTCCACTATCTAGTTTTATAGAGAAATTATGATCTAAGGATGCAGAAACTTTATATTCGCAAAACGTCACAGGATTTTTTCAACAAACCACAGATTTTTACTTAATATACCCACTAACTATATAAGATGACTGTTTAATGGCTCAAAACCTAAAAATACAGTAATGCATTATGTTTAGCAATGCATCTGAAACATTATAACTAACAAAATAATACTATGTAACTTAAAAGTTTCAAATAAGAGGTGTTTTTTCAAATTATATAGAAAAATATACTAAATGACAATTGTGTATTTAAGCAAGCAGACTACATGAAAAAAAAGAAAATGTTTAAAGAATATGTTAGCAATTTTACAAGAGCATATGCAGACCACATTACTGACAATACTTACACAACCACTTTTCAGATACCACGTAATTATATTAAAACTACTATAATAAGATGAATAAGTCTTCAATTCTATTCATGTTATTTATATAGCACCGATTCACAACAGATGTTCCACACAAGACCCCAAGGTTGTTAGTGTGCTACTGTTAACGTCATGCTAATGTTATTGGACATGTGTCAGGATGTTCACCAAGACTAAAAACTGAAAAAAATGATCCAATATTGTTTCTGTTAAAGTATTTTTTTTAAAGTATGTCACTGGGGAGCTAAAATACCAGGCAGATAGGGCTAACACAAGCAGAAGGGCTGACGCTAATGCTACCAAACAATGGCCAAGAGGCAATAAATGATTGTCTGAAATTAAGTTTGTCTTCATTCTAGTGTTATCTGACGCTTACAGCTTCAGTCATTTCCATTGTCAGAAGGAACTGACCCGCCAATAAAACAAAGTATTTCAGCAAATCCTTTTTGATACTGGAAGAGGTTACTAAAGCTCTCATCCTTCCCACAAACCAAAAAAAAAAAATTAACTTTTCCCACAGATGCGGGTAAAATGCAGTGAGAAATAAAACTTAACCAGGCACTTCGGAGGTTCTGGTGTTGGAGGACGGCATAAAAAACCATGTGGGTTAAGAATCCAACAACTGAGCATTTTAAATGTTCCACTTGTACCCTCGGCATTCCTGAACTAGGACTACAAACTCGCAGCGAGAAATAAAGATGGCTGATTCACTCAATATTTAATCAGAAGTCCATGGGCCTTTTTAGAAGTTTCAGTGACGTAACAATTCAGAAAACGTAATAGATAATAGAGAAAACTCAACGGCCTAAAAAATATTACCAAAACATACAAAAATATCTCCACTATACCTGGGGTGACTAATTTATGCTTTTGTGCATTCCTACACACTTCATTTAAATGCCCTTACTTTCACTATCAAACATAGCCCTTAGTCCTACTGTTGTTTATTTTTCTTTGATTTTGATTCTTCCAAACATTTTAGTGATGACCAATCCTGATTGTTTAGGATTTTTTTTTCCGGCCACATTTCTTTCTCGAAGACTATGGGTCTCCACTATCCTTCCACTTTTTAATAAAGCGTTGGAAAGTTAACTTAACCTAGTTTTAGCAGTTATAACATGCCTTAAGTGGTCAATGCAAAAAGCCTACTGAATATTTTGCATAGAGGCAAAGAGGCGAAGAAACCCAAATTATGGCGTGTCGAGGGACAAAAAAAAAAAAAGGTTTATTACAATCAATCAATCAATGTTTTTCTATATAGAGCTTTACTCAGCCAATAGGCAACCAAAATGCCAAAAACATAGCTAGCAATAACATAATGTGTAACAAGACAACAAGAATAGAAAGATTAAAATAAAAAATATAAGCAGCAGTAAAAGAGATACAAATATGATCCTTTACAAGATGCTTGTGTCATTTCTAGTCAAAAACAAACTTCTTGGTTTAAGCTGTAAATACCAAGAAACATACTTAAAATGTTTAATCAGGAATTTGAACTACTAATGGACAAAATGAAAATGCATGAGCATGAAATAAAGCACAGAGACAGGGTCATATTTTTGAGGTTTTGTTGCTGACTTGTACTACATTTTAGAAACAAACCTGGTGCATTAGCATGCGCCTGTAATACAGCTCTCAGCTCTAACTGAACAAAGATAAACAGTCAAACAAACTGCAGTTATACCCTAAACTTAAAGTTGAAGAACTATGCAGCTTGCAAAAAGTAAAGAAATATTGTCCATCTACAATCAAGAATCCGGCATACTGTGATGAGCTCCAGCACTGTAACATTGCATTCAAAACCCATTAGAGATGTACTTTTAGGTTTTAATTTGCAACATATACAAGCTTTAACTGAGAGAGAAAAAGTTGGCTTTAAACATTTGTCTCACACATTGGAGCTTCTGGAAAGCATGCCAAAAAACTAAGAAGTTTTTGGAGCATTCAGATGGCTTGACATGCCACAGAATGCTGTCACTTTGTGACAAGCAACACAACTGAAGGCTTTTGAATTCAAGCACAATGTGATTCATGTCAGTGTCAGCATTATTCAAACAGTAATGCTTTTTTAGTATTATTATTCTCGTGCCTGACACTTGACATGGTAAAGAAACCAGAAATAAACAAATTTGAAGAATGTCACACAATAAAAAAAACGAAAATTCTGGCAAATACTGTAACCTGCTAAGTTTCTAGTCTTATTTTAGCCATAAAAATGTCTTACCACTATGCAACAGCCAAAAGGTAAATTATGCCCCCCATTTTTACCTGGCTTGAAAAGTGCTGTCACTCAAAACTCAGTCAGATTGAATGAGATATTCAATTCAACATACTCACTGGGTTTTAGGTCTGGGCTGAGCCATTCTTACACATGAATTTGCTTTGATCTGAACTAGACTAGAAAATTCTGACTGACATCTTTTGAAAAGCTATTTAAAAGAAAGTGAAACATTCCTTAATTTTTTCTATACTAATCGGAGGGATTCTAAAGAGAGTAGGCATACATAATGTATTGCAAATGCACTGTATATAACACAGCACCAACAACGGTCTGAACATGATCTAATTCTACTTTTTGCCTGATCTGTGATTATTCCTCTGACGGAAGGTCTTTCGGAACAAAGTAACAATAAGAGCTTATTACTATGATTGCAGGAGAGAAACAAAGATGTTGTTGAGCGCTGCATGTAATGCTGCACATGGCTCAAAGGGAAGTCAGTTGTGTTTACCCCTCTGGTTATCCCACCATCTTTTTCTTTGCTACTGAAGATAGGGCTCTGGGGAGAAAACTACTTTAATGGGGAGACTGCATTCTTCGCTATTCCTATGTACTTTCTCTCATTCTTTACCCAATTTCACTGTGTTTATGTGTTGTCTTTCTTTCTGCATGTGTGTGTGTACGTGTTTGTGTGTCTAAAAGCTCTGGGGACTTATTTTCCACTATTTACTACTAGTATTTACAGCTATCCTGCCTCCTGTAGCCGTAGACACTATGAGCAGGTTGTCACAGCGGGGACCGTGCCTTATACTCTCATCCAAACCCTATCCAAAGCCTCCAAGCTTTAAAGGTCTCATTCACTGATAAACTGTAATACTTACTCTTTTTGAAATACATATATGCATGCTACACAAGATCCCCCCCCCACACACACACACTGCCTGCATTAGAAACCGAAAGGAAACTGACAGCAAAAATGAGCGAGTCAGAAAAAGCCAGTCCCTTCTATGTTACAGATAAAATTAGTATTCATGGTCTTGACTACCTTGACTAACCCAGGAAGGCTCATTTTGCAGCCTGGAGAGAGCGGAGCATGTCTCTGCTAGTAGAAACTAGCAGGTAGCAACTCCACAACAAGGCCGAAGACGTTTGGTCTTGTGTCACTTATTGACATAGACATCAGCGCTGCATTTTTTTTTTTACCCAAGACGAAGGAGATGAGGAAGACCCTGTGAAGAAAGTTAAGCCCAGTTTATACTTCTGTCTACATCAGAAACCGATAGAAGCAACACCATTATCAGTCGACGCAAGGTCTCACCTTAACCTACTCAAGGACGCACGGAGTAGAGCCCAATTTACTAACTATCCTTCGAACAAAACAGAGAGCGCACACATGTGATTGGTCAGCCAAACCACAGCCAGAGATCAGAGAGCGGTGCTCTATAGTCAATGTAATTAGTAGTCAATGCAGCCACTAGATGCTTTATATTGCAAGGACAGTTTATTTAACATGGTCTTAAAGTACTTTCTGTCACTCCATTGCTCGTTGAGGGGGGATTAATTTAGCTCTAGTTGACCAGAATCAACACTGCAACGGTAGGCAAACCCACCAGAAAAAAAAATCAGCAACCTCTGTTGTCCTGGTGGAAAATTGCTTTGCAAACTAACATACCATTGGCGAACTATAAAGCAAAACGACTCCTTCAATAAGTCTGTATCTGGGTGCGAACTTGCTGATAAGTATAAAGTAGGGTTTAGTTATTTATTTGGAGGCAGCAAAAGAGTCACATTGTTTTTAGCCAATCAGAGGCAAGATATTTGCATATGAGGTATATAATTGAGTAAGACTCGTATCCCTGACAGACGCCCAACTCCTTGGACGAACTGCAACTTCCTGAAACAGAAGCGATATCATTTTGTGTTTTTTTTTACACAGAAAAAGACTCACAAGGCATTAATTCAAAGTAAAGACCATAGCAAATTTGTTGAAAAACCAAATGAACGAGAAGTGAATGAGACCTTTAAACAACACACACTGCTTTCAGCTTATCTTTAAACCTCAACCATATGGCTCGCACAACCTAGGCAATCCTGGTGTCCATCAAGTACAAGTCATTAGTTCAGCTCTGAACATCAAATATTAACTTTTCCTCCTTTGTAATTGAGTCACTGGATTTAGACGCAACAGATGAACACAGTGAAAACAATATGAACTCTGCTGCAAGTTTTAATGGATGATGATGCTTACTGAGTTTTTCTTTGTAAACACAAGTAGAATATGCAATTGCCTATGGGACATTGAGAAAAATGCTTCACACCAGCAGCATATTCATTATTTGGTGTACTTACCTGAAGGCAAGCAGGCGCTCTACCATGTGGTTTGTTGACATCCACAGCAACAAGCTGCCATCCCCCGGCAGCGTCTTCATGGAACATCTGTGGCACAAGGGCAGTAAATAAGTGGTAGAAAATTCTCAGAACCAGACAGAACCAGACATGACACACACATAGACCCTGTGGCTACATCATCATGAAGCATGTGGCCACAAAGAAAGAAAAAGCTTATTATACAGAGGTATTTTACAGAGATCCTTAAGTTGGAAAAAAACAAAAACAACAGACATTTAAATACAGAAGACAAAGATAGCCGTTTCACACAGTATGCCATTTTCCTTTCTATTCCAAAAATAGTGTTTTCAAAGAAGGTATTGCGTGGCAGACCAGCGAACGCGCTGTAGGAGAGGCCTGGACATGGTCTGGGCTAGGGGCGTGCGATATGACGATTTAAGACCGTGAAGAGATCTACACGTCTGACGATCTGTCATTTTTGAGAGATAGTTTTATCCCGATTCACAGTTCTGCTGCTGTATTTCTCCCTCTGTGTGCAAAGAAAAGTCTCTTAAGTGTTCTCTGCTCTAAGCAGAGAACACTTAAGCCTAGTTTATGTTTCTGCGTTTTGACGGAGACGGATTGACGCAACACCATTATCCGTTAACGCAAGGGCTCTCTGTCACCTACGCAAGGACTCACGGAGTAGATGCCCAAATTTTAACTATCCATCTCCGTCGACGGATAGCATATGCATCTGATTGGTCAATTTCAGTAACAACCAGAGATCGCTTCACCAGAACGGGGCTCTATAGTCGCTGTAATCAGTAGCTAATGCAGCGTTTGGCCACTAAATGCTTTATATTGAAAAGATAACTTATCTATAGTGTTCCTTTGGCGATTTCGAACACAAGGAGGTGTAGGAAAACAACAAAAACGGCTGCTGTGTTTTGTTTCCATGTATTCCCAGATTATTTTATGACCCGCACTTCTAGTAAAAAGCTGTACAGCTTAATCAAAATGTACTTTCTGTCGTTCATTGCTCCTTGAGGAAGAAATGCATTCACAAGCCTAGAAAAAAGCAGAAGCGGCGCTATGTAATAGTAGGCAAAGACGAAATGAAAACTTAGCACCCCCTGCTGTCCTGGTCGAGCAACGCTGAAAAAACAATAGAGAGTGGAGTGGAAGAGCGGAGTACTATAAATGCAAAACGTCTCTGTCAATACGTCTGCATCTGAGTGCAAATTTGCGGTCGGAGAAGCATAAACTAGGCTTAACATTTTAAAGCCCAGATAGACAGTCAATATGAGGATTTTCTTTATATAATATTTGTAATATTTTCATATTTTCTGGTTTTATGTCTAATAGTCTTCTTTTATCTGGGTATTTCCCCAAAAATCTACAGTACATTTATAGAATATTGATGGATAGAAGTTATTATAGGTGTCCCTTATATGAGACAGAAGCAGTCTACAGTTTACACATCACATAATTGATTAAGAAAAAATGCATAAAGTTTTAAATCATATAAATCATATTTGTATGCTTACCTAAATTCTCTAAATTTAGGTAAATAAACAACTTCCGTAATCCTGTTAATTTTATTATCCATCCATCCATCATTTATATCCATCCATCGTTTGCACGGGCGCGTATCTTCAGCGCCATTGGCGAGAGGCTGGATCCACCCTGGAAAGGTCGCCAGTCCACCACAGGTCCTCATTTAAGATGTTCTCCTGCTTTTCGTAGTATTATGTAGTTTGAAAGCCCTGAGCCAAGCATGCCAGTAGACACAGAATTGAGGAGCAGACACTGAACGCGAGGGCAGACAAAGCTGAGTGAGCACAAAGCAGCGCACGAGCGCAGAGCAGGCATTATTGTTCATTCACGTGTGTGCTCCCACATCTCAGTGCATACGCAGATTGATCAGCGCATTGTCACGTTACTGGCACGAATATTACCATATTGCCATAACTGTAGTGGATCATAGCAAAGGTGAAGCTGCACTTGTCGGCCCTACGTGGGAGAAGCATAGCCAAGTGCATAGCCAGTGGCGCCCTGTACCAGTTTAAGACATCATGCTTCTCTCTGCAGACAGGTTTTATGCCTATTTCATTTTCCAGCAGGATTTTCCCACACTGCTAAAAAAACAAAACAATATTGTACCAACTACACTGTGAATAAGTGGTCACTCTAGCCATTAATGCACTAATTCATGCAAAAATCATGGCACAATCTGGGATGAAAATCATTTACAGACCACAGTCTGATTTTTGCTGTTAACCATTTCCATTACTTTTTCAACCATGGCACACAAAACTTTGAATGGCCAAATCCAGGATAATAGCGCACCATGTCAAAAAGCTCCACAGGCATCTTAATCCAATAGAGTACCATCCTGAAGATACCCATGATGGATGTGCAGTTGAAAAACTGCAGGAGCAGCATGGTTTTACTGTGACCAAAATCTCTGAGAAATATTTACGAAATCTTGTTGAATATATGCCAAAAAAAAACAGGCAGTTCTGAAGGCAAATGAATGTCAAACCACTGTTTTACATAGACTTAATTAGCAGGTGTGTTTAATAAATTGGCAAACAAATACACATATTTCATCAAGTATTTATTTTGTAACATAATATGTCTTTTTTTTCTCTTCAGAATCACAAAGAATTGCAGAGAGCAGTGTTTTTCTGAATCTCACATAGACAATGAACTGAGACTTTTAAAATATTTTGTCTTTATATTTCAGTAAACTAGATACGGCAGATGTATTTTTGCTTGATAGAGGTTAAAACAAGCTACAAGGCGAGGCTTTGCAAATGATGGCGATGATGTGGGAATAAAGTAAGGCGGGTTAGATAATAGCAGATGACAACCCTGAGGATTCTGTAAGCTCTACGGGGTGCATCTTTTTATGGATTTAAACTTCCTGTTGCTTCGCATAGCTAATTTGAGATGCATCTAATCTCTCACAGTGCAAGACCAACATAAATCTTTCAACCGTTTACAATCTCTCTCTTTGGTTGCCTCCCTACCTCCCACACAGTCTCCTTCGTCTCCTACCTGAACATCAACATAACGTACACGTCATGCCAAGGCTGTGCTTTGCAACCCAATATGATTACCATATTGCTGTTATTATATTCTAATCTGAACCGGGAAACCCCTTCTTGGACAATTTAAGACATAGAGAGATGACAGAACTTTGATTTGTCTTCAGTTGGGTATAATTTCATGAAAAACCTTTAAATTAACTTATTAGACTACACAAAAGGCAGAAGATTGTGCAAAACAAAGGTAATCATCGTCCATACGGTTTGTCATTTTTACTTATTCTTCAAAGCCTAATCTTTATTATGAGCAATACATTAGGACAGATTATTGCAAAGTTCAGAAGAAAGAAGCGTGGCTTTTTTTTTCTCCATCATCTCTGTTGGCTTCTTTCAGAATACTCAAGAAAGCCTTATTTTATTTCACCTTCTGTGATTGACACTTGTGTTAAGACACTGCTAATTAGTTTTCTCCCCACTATGATAAAGATTTGGCATGGCAATGTGATTACAATTAATTTGAATAGTGACAGAAATGACAATCTTATAAAGGCCTTTGCAGTTTTCTCAGTGGCATGAGCTTGTGTGTGTGCATTGCTGCATAATGAAAGAAGTGGTTTCATAATTTCCCAAGGCATATCACTAAAAACTGTTCATGAAATCTATATTTTATGTTTTCACTGATCAAAAATATTTCTTGAGACTTGAATTCCCTTTAGGCGTCAATCATCATATTTTAGAGCCATAAGCACTAAAAATCTTCGAAGTATGCAAAATAAATAAGTCACAATCGGGCTTTCGATCAGCTTTCAAAGAAGGGAAATAATTTTGACTAGCAAATTTCTGAGACAAAGTCTTTCTATTCACATCTACTAGAACAGGAAGGCACAGCCATATGTGGATAGTTTTGCGTTCAAAACAGCGCCATCTTAAAGACCGTCCCTGTCTATGGTTGCAGATAGAATGTTACGGCCACCTGTGTTTTCAAAGAGCCTTGTTGTATTTTTTTAACTTTGTTTGTATTTGCTTTCCAGTTAATCTCAAGCCCCACCTGCTTCCCCTACACTGTTCCTGGTTCCTGCCTACAGGAGGAGGCAAGCAGGAAGGCTGGAGCTCCTGATTGGTGTCCTGCCTTTTAAAAGACCATCAGCCTCACCTCCAGTTGGGGAACAGTTTGATACTGAGCTTCTTTGTGTCTGGTCTTTGTGCTAAGGTTTTCTTAGAAGTTTGGTTTAGTGCTGTTCTGTCTTGTGTCATCTTTGAGGAGGTTGTTTTAGATAACACATTTTGTCATTAAGTTTAAAAGACAGCTCTTTAAGTTCTTTGTTTTTTGCCCCGTTTTATTTAAGGCTTCTCCTACGGTGTCACACCGAACGAGATACAGTAGACGCAACTAAAAAGCGTGACGTGCCCCCAGCTAACAATTGCAATTGCACCCTGAAGCGTGTCCAAAGCGAACTGGCCGCCATTTAAAATATGCAATTTTCACACGCGTGAACTGAACATTGGGAATGTGGAAGTATCCTGACCGAGATCGCTCTGCTGCCCTCCTTCCTCCCTGCTTCCTTTCTCCGACACTCCGGGAGCTCCCAGTGGACTCTGGTCTATGAGCTGACCACGTTAAATGCCGGGACCGCTGCTGCGGGGGTAGACCCAGTCGAGCAGCGTCGGAGGGATCAGTAAACAACCCGACTCCTTGCCCAGTTTGTGCCGCGAAGGTCCAAGCTTTGCCCTGCCGCCACACCAACTACCAAGTTGAGTGGCTCTCCATCTATCTGCCTTTAGTAAAAGTTTATATGTGAACAGCGCAGGACATACTTTGGTGGAGACATTACCAGGTCTGGGTGTCCGGGTGAGGAAGCTGTTTTGTGGCCACAACGGCTCTTTTAAAAGCCACCCACAAAGCTCTTAAGAGCATTCCTGTCTAAATAGTTTAACCTCTTTATAATGTTTATTTTTTTTATAACTGTCTCTGTATAGAAAACAGCTGGTGTCATGTAGTTTGGGGTGATTAGCCACGGTGTTTATCAGTTTACATGTCCTGCTGATGCTGACTCCATTCAGTCAGTCCAGGCATCACTGACACCCCTCAGCTGATTGGTTGTTATGGCGCGACTTGAAGTTGTAGTTGAGATTTTCTCCAACTTCTGCAACAGACATAAAATGCAGCGTGTATTTTGGGTCGCGTCTGAAACGCATCAGCCGCACTACTTGGTTGCATAAATCAGGCAGAAAAGTTTTTTTATGACACAAATCTGCTTCTGACGTGTCGCGGGATCCCAAGTCGCACTTAATCGCACTCCTCCATTGACTTCACATGTAAATCGGACTCTCTGGCCGCATCTATCGCGTCCGGTGTGTAAGCACCGTTAGCTTGTGTTTTTGGGCACTTCTGTTTTGTTAAAACCTTAAGCACTTCTGTTGTCAGTTTTGTTTGTGACCATTTTCTATTTCGGTACATTTATTTTGCTCCCTTTCTGATTAAACATTGTTTCCTCCATCTTTACATCTGTCTAAACAGGGTCTTTTTGTTACACCCCCTGACCCCTAGCCATATGGTTTGTAACATAGAAAACAAATTTTTCTGACAAAAAAAGAAAAAAAAAGAAAATATACCTTTCTAACCAAAGCATGTTTTGGCTATGTTTTTGGAGACACAACAAAGCTGCTTTAGCAAAAGCAGGGAGTAAACAAGCAGACCTTGAGGTGGCTTCAGCTATTAACAAGCATACAATTTCTCAGGGAAAAAATACTTTCTATTTCTTATAACTTGCTGCTGTTTTCCCCCCCTCATTTTCTAAGCCAAATGAAGAAGAGAACATTTGACCTAAGACGCCATGGACTATTATACCTCCCCTTCCAACCACACTATGAAACACAAGTGATTCCTTTAGGAGGCATATTACATTCTGTTGTGACATATTAAACAGAAAAATCACTGACAGAGTGTAGTTTCATGACAAAATAATGCCCTCAGAATTACCGTATAAAACCTACATACCAGTAGTGCAATTAACCCATCATAAGTAACACATTAGATAAAAGTGCCCAATTACAGGATGGCTCCCTCATATGAAGTATTTTGGCTGTCAGATTTTGTCACAGGCAATTCTTCAACATTGTAGTGAAACACAGGGGAAAAAAAACTAATTGCTAAAGAGTTTTTTAATCAATTCTCCAGTCATATCATACATTGTAATTAATATCATACATAGTTATTCATACATCATTTGTAAATCTGAAAAAAATAATGTTTTATCATGAGTGTTGTATGTCATCTGTTGATGCTTTTACATGCCAAAAACTAACAGTATGGGTAAGATAGTTATTTTTACTATGTTTTTTAACCACATTTGGATCCATGAGAGAATCAATAAATATTTTTTTTTTCCCCAAGGTTCACAAAATACTATCCAACATATGGTTTTAAAGTAGAAGTTAAAGCAGTTATTTAATGCTTATTTGCCAGCAGGATCAAATTGCAGGGTTAGTGTGTGTTTGCACAACAGGCCAATTCAACAACTACAGTACTTAATTCCCTACCTTAAAATCAGAGTCTAAATTATAGATGTAACAGGGTGTCACATTTATAACACCTAACTACATACGTGGTGCTTATATTAATAACCACAAATTACGTAGATCGAATTTCACCCCTTCGTATATTTGATTTTCCTGATAAAAAATAACTTAACACCAAGCTTTTTATTAAGCTTAAACCGTATTATGTTCTTCCTATATGTGTTAGGTCTTAATTTCATTTTTAGAGTTAGTCATTGGAAAAGCCCAGATTGCAAAGATTACAAAAACCTACCAAAAATCACATATTTATATCTAAACAGTCACTCCAATTCTAACACCAGTTAGAGGTAGTTCATATGATTCAGAATCAAATAGAAATTCCCAGCTATTTTTTTTTACACTTTACTTTACTTTACACTGTATGTTACCAAGGGAGAAGATTTACTTCTGCTTTTGGTTGCTTGAAATAAAGTATTGGATCCTGTCGCTGATATAAGACAAACAAAAGCACAGATGATCTAAAATCTTCCAATAGCAGCACTATATAGTATTAGTAATAACACTAATCAAAACCCTGATCTGATTAACAGCACAGCCACAGATTCTATACATACTTATATGTGATTCATTAAAGCCCAATCCAGAATTAGTTTATGAATAGGCTTCTAGAAAATTTGCTACACATTTGTTTAGAAGGGATGAATGCTGCAGGTCAATGAAACAAAAAAATATGCTGGGTTCCCTTAGATAGAAAACTTCAAACTGATTGGATTAATGAACTGGATGATTAATTGGAATGTATGTACAAGTGAATTGAAATGATTTTTCCTGTAAAGTTCCTTAAAATGACATGAGTTTTGAACTGCCACTATATAAATAAACTTAAATGAATTGAAATCATGTTTGTCACTTATATAAAGGTGTCATCCACTACAAATCATGAAACATTGGTTCTTCTTCAAATACAATCAGTCACTTTGAGTTGCATAAAAATGCTGCACATGAACATTTTCTCCAACCCCCACAGAAAAAAATAAAGAAAATGAGCATGTCTCTTCTAGTGGGAGCTAGAAGCTGAAGCTAACTGTTAGCAACTCAAAAGCATGGCAGAACACGATCAGGCTTCGTTCATTTGTGGACATATCAGATCAGCGTTGCACTTTTACCTGAGAAAGATGAGCTGAGAAATAAACTGTTGGAAACTGTCTCGGAAAACTTTTAATTTTAATTCTTGGATCGCAGGCAGTCAAATTGCTGTTAGCCAATCAGAGATGAGACATTTGCATAATGTGAATGATACCGACAGCATTTTTTGCTCATAAAAGAGCTCTCAAAGAAGCTGACGGAGTACTGGGTGTTCAGCCGGGGATTCAGCAGAGCTGGGACTACGGTGCAGCTGGCCGTGGAGGACCGAGCTGACGGAGGACAGAGTGGATTACGTGTTCGGCCTGGCCTCCGGTAGAGCTGGGACCACTGCACTGGGGGTTTGGTGAGCTACAGATACAGTCTAGCTACAGGCGGAGGTATCCATAAACATCAGCGAGCCTCTCATAAACACCGGCTCCTCGCCGCCTGGAGAACATGACCTGCTCGCCCAGTTTGTGCCGTGAAGGTCCAAGCTTCGCCTGCCGAAACACCAACTACATATCTTAGCAGCTGTCCATCTGTCTGCGGTTTGTAAAAGTTTATAATATTTGAGCAGCGTGGTGTGGGAGCTACTACAGGGAAACCAGGTGAGGAGGCTGTTTCAAGGCTCACTTCTAGGCCGAGAGGTTCTTTTACAGCAACAACGGCTCTTTTAAGAGCCACCCACAAACCTCTTAAGAGCAATACTGTCTAAATAGTTTATTTTTTTTATTTCTGTCTCTGTATTGAAAACTGCTGGTGTCATGTAGCTCGGGGTGATTAGCCACGGTGTTTATCAGTATTTCCTCCATGTCCTGCTGAGGCTGTGACTCCATGACAGTCACAGAATCACTGAAACTCTGTCCCGATTGGTTGACGCGGCGCGATTTGACGCTGGAGTTCAGATTTTTCCCAACTCGAGCGATAGATGCCATGAACGCGAATGCGGGACCCCAAGTCGCGCTTCTACATTGATTTTACATGTAAACCTGAAGCTCTAGTCGCCCCTATCGCGTTTGGTCTGGACACACAGTAATTGGGCTAGAATCCATAGGAAATTAATTGAAAAACCAAGTAAATGAGACCTTTAAATACCTTCAGTGCTTTGCCTTGCTAACTACCTCATGAACAACTTCACATTTTATTATGTTAGAGCTGTAAAATTTAATTTCTTTTAATATAATTTTATTTGTTGGAAAAACACAAAATAGGACACAGTTTTAAAGAAGAAAACAAATGCCACATTTTTCTTTTGATATTTTACTAATGCCATTCTGTAAATTTTGGTGGTCCTTAGTATTTGGCAATATAAAAAGATAAAATTATATCAATTTAGCCAAAGGAAGAGATTTTGGCTATACCGTCATACAGCGGTTATAGATTGTAATGATGTCATCAAGATGTGCCTACATACTTTGTACCAAGATACTGATGTTCAGTGTTTGTTTAAACACTAGATATTAAAAGTTTAAAGTTTGCTGTTTTTTTATTTAACAGAAAAAGAAACCTGTTGAACTTTAAGCATTTTCTAATTCAAATATATGCTGTATTTTTGTGTGACATTACATCCATAAATCAGTCAACAGGAACGCAGACAATTTTTGAACTTTATTTTCATAACCTCTAGCTTCTGTTTTATTTGAAATATATTCATATTTATTTATATTGTGACAATTTCTGTTATAGATTATTTTAGAAAAAATAATTGAATATTCTTTTAATACATTTTGCACAACAAATGTTCTTTAAATAACATTCTAAAACTTTTTGAACTTGTTGTGCTGCAATGTATCTGGAAAGTGAGAGTGTTTATTGGCAGTCATTTTGACATATATAAAGAAAAGAAAAAGAATATCACCTAATACATATTGTTATCAAACATCCTTTAGATTATATCGCAATATAGATTTGAGTCTATATCGCCCAGCCCTAGTGGTCATTTGTATTCAGATTCACTTGCTTAATCCTTCACAGAACCTTTTTATGCAGCTCTCAGCACAATCTCTACCAACACTTTACATCTGACATTTAAAATTGACATTCTTTACCATACTTTCTTCTCCTTTTTTTTTGCTAATTTAATGGAGATTTTTTTTGAGAGTAATAAATGCTACCACAGAAAATTGAAGTTAAGTCAGGACATGATGGTTGTACCTGTGTTGTAGCAGTGGACGTGGTACTGCTCCTTGAGCCCCACATCTGTTGAAACTGCACTCTGATCTCAGCAAATGTCTCAATGATGACAGCAATAAACACATTCTGGAGCAGAAAGGACATGGAGAAAGAAAACAAGATATGTAAGGAAAATTAAAAGTAAATTAGCAAAAAATAATCTGTGCTTTAGCTCTCTTCACTATGGATGGGATGACAGTCCTTCACTAATTAGCCTGAGAACATTTTACTAACAAAGTGAAGTCATTACGCCTGTAGGTAAAAACTGGGTGATGTCAATTAACCTGATCTTTTTTCATGTGTAACTGCCTCCTGAAATCATTATGAAAAGAGAAGTAGAAAGGTGGAAGCTCTAACCTTGACAAGCCAAGCCAAGAAGAAAATTAGAGTTATAAAGTAGAAGTAGGAGCGCCAGCGCGGGAAACTGTCAATGGCTCTGTACATGAGAAAAACCCAACCCTCCTGTGATGCAGCTTCATACACAGTGAAGATACTTGTACCTAGAAAATACAAAAACAATAGAATAGGCACAAAAGGCGTACTTTCAGTCAGATTTCCAAGGGTTTTCAAACATACGTTTAAATTTACAGGTCAATTAACACAAGAGAGTACCACAACACAAGAGAGACTGTAAGATGGTGCGATTGAGTTGAATGTACTCTAATTATAGATTTGGGGACAATGGTCAGAAAATATCTGCACATAATCATTACTTGTAAAATTTACAGACGTGCTCAAACTATAAATAAGTAACAGGGATTTGATCGCACGACTCCCAGGTGAGAGTCATGCGCCTGCAGAGACACTGAACTCTTTTTAATCTAAAATAAAAACGTACCTTTTAGACTTGCTTGTGAGTAACTGATACTATTATCTCTATTTTTTTGTATCCTAGCATTGTTTTAATCAAATGCTAAATGTTGTCTTTTATTGTTTTTAATTGTTTCTTTTATAAATATTTGTTTATGCTTTCTTTTAGTGATTCTATGTTTTATTTTTTTTTCATTTTTATAATCATGTAAAGCACCTTGAATTGCCTTGAGCTGAAAGTGTGCTATATAAATAAAATTGCCTTGCTTTGTCTCATTTGCCATTGCTGGCAGGATCCATGTGATACTGGTAATAAGTCCATGGATTCAAAATTGGTGGCACCACGCACAGAGCACAAGGACGTGCCTGTTTTAAGAGGGGGAGAGACGTGACAGTGTGACAGTCCTGTCACTATAGCTCTGATTAATTATGCACCCTGGCTGCTTGGCCACAGGGATAACCCTTTGGCTGACTGGTTAGTGTACATGACTCTCACCAAGGGGTCGTGGAATCAAATCCCGCCCGGGCCCTCATAATGCATCTTGCCACAATAGGAAAGAGGTCAGTTCTGTCTCCCAGAGTTGAGTGTGCTTTTGATGAAAATTAGGTGTATCAGGTTTAAAACAAAAGCATAAGACTGTGTCAAGACACTGGTTAAAGCTATTGGGACAGTTTCCCAGTCCAGAGTGTAATAGATTCTGTACTACTATGGGTTTAAAGGCCGATCAGAGAGGAGGAAGCAGTTACTCCAAAGGCAATTTAAACCGGATTACAGTTTTCAAATGGAGTCAGGGACAAAGACCTTCATTCTTGAATACAGGTCCTATGATCTGCATATCAGTGGCAGCATCATGTTGTGCTGGTGTTTTGCTGCATAAGGGACTGTTACACTTAAAAATATAGATTATACGATGAGTCAAGAATATTATAAGAGTTTTCTCTTATAATATTCTTGACTCATCGTATAAAAGCAAGTATTAAAGCAATAAAAAAAACATTAGACAAGCAATTGAGGCTTGGGAACAAATATTTAATTTAAAAAAATGATAACCAAGAATGGCTTAAAGAGTAGAAAGTAATTATTTTGGAGGGTTGTCATGACAGTACAAATCGGAAATTTGGGAGCAACGTTAAAAATGCTTGTTTTAGAAAGGCATACGACCCTGACTTAAATAAAGCAGTTCTAGAAGGCAGAATGGGGATAAAAACTATGGCAAATTATGATGGAAGGAAACCAAACAAATTTGACCAGTGTCATACAGTTTAAAAGACAATTCTATAAAATACTAAGAAAATGTATGCACTATGTATGCATATATGTATGCAACTATGAAATTGAAGTAATTTTGAAGAGTTTCTCGCTTAATATTTTTAACCTATAGCAAATACAAATACTTTGAGTAATCATAGCTGACATAAAACAAGAAAAGTTTCATTTAACATAATATTATACAGTGAGATCCACAGCACATACCTAGTTCATTGAATCCACTGTAACCAAGTTCCTGTCTGCTGAGGCCGTAATCTTCAAGATCCACACATTTGAAGCCAAGAGGGCACTGGTAGCCCTCTCCATCAGGTGAGCAGTGAGTATCAGGGATTGCTAAGCTGTTCCATGTCACATGGCTACACAAAACATTAAGAAAACGAAATCACCTCTTATATAAAATATCTAAACATTTTAAAAAGAAAAACAGAATATTGTGTGACTCAAATCTGTTTTGTAGGTAATTATTTTTAGGTAAAGGAGTTTCCAGGATCTTCTTTATTATACTAATGAATACTAATTATGTTAAATTGCCTGCCCAGACACTCATCCGAATTGTTTATTAAGGGTTACAGGATTCAGAGAGGATAATTTAATGCACTGTCACAAAGGGCAATCAGAGGCACAATGATGAATCCTGAAAAAGCTAATTACACATCCCTGAAATAGATCAACGCGTATTATGAAACCAAGTAATTTTTCTTGATGACAAACAAGAGATAAATGAAGCTCAACCATAGGCACAAAAGGACTTGTAAAAACAGCACACTAATGGTTTTTGAAAATTTAGGTTTAGAAATTATTCAAGATCAGCTATATGTGCCAAGACATGTACACTCATATAAGCAGATGACTTTTAGAAAAGAAAATAATGACTCAAAAAACAAAAATGAATTTTGGAAAAGAAAATCACTTAGATTTCAACACCTGTAAAGAGGATGGAAAAATATTCCACTCCATAATAGGTTTTACATATACAATATTAATTTGGCCATATACACTACACTGCAGAAGTATGTGAAACAATAAAAGTGCAGCATAATAGGGAAGTGAAGGAAAACTTATACATTATTTTTTCCACAAAGAAAGATCTAAAATATGTTGCAACAAATGTGGCTAGTATGTGTGTTTGTATAAGGTCAATACTTTATAGAATCACCTACTGCTACAAGTATAGTCTTTTGAAATGTTTTTTTACCAGTTCTGCCCATCTAAAGACATTTTTTTACCCACTGTTCTTTTTATAATAGCCCAATCTCGCTCAGACTGAACTGAGAACATCTGTGAACATAGATTTTAAAGTATTGCCATAGACTCTTTGTTTGCTTTAGATTACTGGGAAGTTCTAAGTCATGAATATGTGTTGATCTAAACCATTTAATCATATGTCTAGCTTGAGGGAAGTTTTCCTGCTGGATGGTGAACATCCTCCAGATCCTTTTAAAGTCATTCATGGTTTGAACAGGTAGTAACTAAGGTCAAAATATATATAATATGTTGCAGGTAGTAACTAACACAGAAAACATCCAATGGCAGATACCTCTATCGGGTTCAAAAATGGTGGAGCTGCAAACTAACCAGTGCACCTCCCTTCGTTACTCCTGTGATTGTCAGTAAAGGAATCTGTGACCAGTGAGGCTAATAATAAAATTAGTAAACAAACTCTGGACATGGAGTGAAGCATGATGTGATTAGAGATGATCTTGCTAATGCCATCTTAAATGCACTGGCTTTGTTTAGTTTTAGGCCCAAAACACACATTTCTGACACCTCTGGCATCTCATACTGGTTTTGATACAACATGCCACTGTCTCCATGTTTTCAATTAACAATCCCTCTTCAAGATTTTGCTTCTGTATGGGCTTAAAGTTTCCAGTGAAACCTTATGTTCAAGTTTAAGATATCAAACCTTTTCAAGTCAAACTGTTTCAAGTCCAAGGGCAGTCACTGGTATAAAAGTGTAAATTCAGTCCCAAATATTAAGTGATTTTGTCAAGCCGAGTCTAAAAGTCAATCAGCTTTGTTATTTGAGTTCAACTCTATTCCAAGTCAAATGATTTGAGTTCATACCTCTGGCAATCTACCTTTTATGACTACAGTTTATCATCAAGGGAAAATATGATGCTATAAGCAGAAACACAGAAAATGAAAGGGAAGCAGCCAATTTAGATTTTGGACTACATCATAACAAAACAGCGCTCCAATACTATAAATAAATACATATTTATAAGTAAGACTGTTCCTCTGCTGAATTAATCAAAATAAAGGTTGGATTTTCCTACATTTCTCAGTGTGAGATTATGCCATTGCAATAACAGATTAATTATGTCTAGATATGTAGATACATTTGAAAAAAAATAATTTTTGTAAGAATAATTTTTTTAACCAGCTGTTTTAGAATCTGTATAGCCTAATGTTACACATAATGTCACAACTCTAAGGGTAAAACTGTTTAGTTTCATAAACAATTTACTCGGAGAATAAAATCAAAAATTAAAGTTAGAATCTTTAATATCCTGTTCTTACTTATATTTTGTCTCATTTGTAACACAGTGATGGTTGAAAGTTCCAAACATCTGAACACCCAGAATTCCATAAAGCAGGAGAAAAAACAGAAGGAAGATTGAGACACTCCAGATCTGTTCTCCCGATCGTCTAGGAAACATAACAAAGAAAGCAGATTTTACATCAGTACAAGCATACGTATCAACAAAGTGACTGCATATTTCTCCATAAATCGTCATCACAGTTTTGTACTTCAGAATGTTGGTGATGCGGGAACGGGGGAGCTCAAAGCGGAAGTAGATTCTAAATGCACGGATCATTATTAGCGCTCGGGGTATTCTCAACATTCCCCACGGAGACATCTGATCCACAAGTTTTGCAATTTCGAAAACCTTAACAAATAAGACAAACACAATATTAGCAAGATATTGACAGGCCCTAAAATAAAAAAAACTATTAAAAACTTGATTAAATCAACAAAGCAATTGCATTAATTATTCATAACAAACAAATAAAAAGGTGATTCACCTGGAGCACCAGGGAGACCCAGATGAAAAACACCATGAACCCATCAAACATACACCAGCGATCTTTCACATAGGAGTTGTCACCCTAAGAAGAGGCATAAAAAGAAGAAAATGACCCGCGAAATAATTTAAAGAAAGGAGGAAAATATTCAGTACATCCTGCTTCAGCAACTCAGTTGGATGAAATGTGACAGTAGCGTTCAGACTGCTTCTGAATTAGTTTAAATAAATAAATTGGAACTGTGCTTTTCAGACTGTGAAAAGAATTCATATGGGCAGAAATGACAGATTTGATGTGCATTTGGCTCCAGTGTAAATATCTTTAAAATAGGACGTCTCAGATTTTAACTAAAACCTAAACCCAGCAGGAAGAGCATGACAGCTATATACTGTAGTAATTAATATGTTGTGTCGGTCTCGGCTGCATTGATATGGAAATGACCACAAGTGGTATAGGGGAGTGTGTTTTTAGAATTTGAGCAGAGCAGCAGGACCGCTAGAACTGTATATTGAAGAATACTGCTAATCGACTCCCACTGCAAAATAAAGCACAAATTATTTGTTTTATTTTAATCTCAATTCAGCAATTGCGCATGGGCACAGCTCACACAAAAACCGCACATGGTAGGAGTTCAGCAGGTATAAACATGACTTTTGTTAATCGCTGTGTGTGCGGCCCGAAGCTCTTCGACAATTTTAAAATCCTTCCGTGTAAACCAGGCCTAAGAGTACCCACTTTGACAGATTGAGCACAGTATTACATCAGCCAATTTTCAATGTGATAAGACAAAAAAGTGAAAGTCCCTATAGTCCAAAGATGCGAAAATGTCAAGGGGCCAGTTGAAACGGCTATGCTTAATTACCACTTACAGAGAGAGAGACTGTGTAAGAAGCTCTTAGGGAGTCACTCTTCCTCAGGAAGAACGACTGTAAATGGAAGGGTGTGAGCTGAACACTCTACAGATAAGTACCATGTTTGATTACATGCACTGACAAGGGCAAAAGCATGCCATTACATTCCTACGCAATGTGGATTTCTTATATTTATATATGCAGTACAGACCAAAAGTTTGGACACACATTCTCAGTCAATGCATTTTCTTTATTTACATGACCACATTGTAGATTCTCAATTAAGGGCATCAAATGAATGAACACATCATGTATGGAATTACTGTATGTACTTAAACAAAGAGGGTGAAATAACTGAATACATGTGTTACATTTTAGATTGCTCAAAGTAGCCACCCTTTGCTCTGATTACTGCTTTGCATTCTCTTGACCTTCAAGACGTAGTCACCCGAAATGGTCTTCCAACAGTCTTGGAGGAGTTGCCAGATATGCTTAGTACTTGTTGGCCCTTTTGCCTTCACTCTGCGGTTCAGCTCACCCCAAAACGCTCTTGATTGGGTTCAAGTCCAGTGATTTTGGAGGCCAGGTTCCATCCATCCATCCATCTTCTTAACCGCTTATCCAATTCAGGGTCACGGGGCAGCTGGAGCCTATCCCAGCAATTATCAGGCGTTAGGCAGGGTACACCCTGAACAGGACGCCAGTCTGTTGCAGGGCCAACACAGAGAGACAGACAACCATTCACACTCACATTCATTCCTTTAGAGTGATCAATTCACGTATCATGCATGTTTTTGGACTGTGGGAGGAAGCCGGAGTACCCGGAGAGAACCCACACATACACGGGGAGAACATGCAAACTCCATGCAGAAAGACCCTGGGCCGGGATACGAACCCACGACCTTCTTGCTGCAAGGCAACAGCGCTAACCACTGCGCCACCGTGCAGCCCGGAGGCCAGGTTATTTCACACTTTTTGTAAAAGTATTACATAATTCCATATGTGTTCATTTATAATTTGATGCCTTCAGTGAGAATCTCCAATGTAAATAGTCATGAAAATAAAGAAAACGCACTAAATAAGGTGTTCCCAAACTTTTGGCCTGTACTAATATATATATATATATATATATATATATATATATATATATATATATATATATATATATACACACATAAATATACGTCAAAAATGTTATACAAGATAAAAGTTTGAGGTGCCATTAAGTTCAATACAGCTAAATAAATATAAACCTTTTTTTTACATTTCCAGAAAATGCTAAAAGCTTCTATAAATTATGATTCATTTATGAAAGATAAATACTTGGAACATGTTTAATGTTATTTAAATGAAAAATAACCTTTACAATTGCATTATCTTTAAACAGATAAAAGCAAAATGAAAAGAAATATAACGAAAGGTGTTTTGTTCTGTATAACATCCCCCCCAATGGTAGTGCAGGCCTCTAACTGTGAGTTTTTAATTGTTAGTAATTACTGATTTGACAGTTTTTGGGGTTTTTTCTCACTTTTTATGACAGTTATTAAAGATCTTTCGTGGAATACGGAAAAAAAAAGTCAGCTAACTTTTGAATCAGTGAAGTGTTCCAAAGTGAAGACAAAAGAGGCACACAATAGTAAAAACAAAACAAAAAAACACTCAAAATCAGTTTGAATTTTGTACATCTTGTCGAGACATTTCTGGAATTTATTAAGGCTGCAACAGGGCGAGACAGAGAGAGAATTCAAGCAGATTACAGAAACGCTTAATGGGGTACAGCAAAGTTGCTCTGGTTTATATTTTGACCTTTCAACCTTATGCCACATGCCAGATTTAGAAGTATTGGCAGCTTTTTACCATTAAACTTCAGATGATGATCGAAATCTGGAGAGAAATGTTTTAATACTGCTAATATAAAACGCTAAAGACAGTTTTGAATGTCAAAACATGTGATGTCACCTCTGCTCCTAATATATACATAATAACCATTGGAGATAGGAGGGCAAGAAAGACACTTTGAATGTTTTTCATAAATCTTCTAACATCAAAATTGTTTAAGAGAAATTAGCCAACATTAGTATCACCAGGCATTGAAAGGTGAGTGGATGTGCATTTCTACACCCATGGGTCGGACGACTTGAATTTTAAAGCCATGAACTTGTATGCAGAATCTGTGGTTTATGAAAGCTTACAAAAAAATCCAAGCAAATTTTGTCTCTCAATCTTTTCATTTTCACGTAGCCTTAAAAGTAGATGTAGAAGTCATACAATTTAAAGAAATTAAATCCCTTAAGCTGTGGTGTCCATCATCATGTGGGCTCAAAACCCTCAAGTCAAATATATTGGATTTTTGTTTACTTACTCAACAATAGTAGGATATATTTTAAGTAAACAAATAAACATATTATTCTTAGCTAATGAATCTGTAAATCAATGCAGAACTGTTTAAAAAGGGGTTTCCACATTTTCACTTATGAAAGAAATGCATCCAGTTTGCAAATGCTCTGGTACATATTGAATCGGATTTATTGTATTATTATTTTTTTTACAATGCAGTTAAAAAGCAGGCCAAATGTGTCATTATTAAAAGACAAAGATTTTGGGTTTACAGTAACTTTAATTTTCTTATGTAAGAAGAGTTAAGTTTGTCAGTAATCATTTTGTGTTATTTAACAAATAAAAGTCTCCTTCTGATTAAATCAGCAGTGCTGGCAGACCAAATTTGGTTTATTCTTGAATTGCTGTCAGGAGCTACACAAAATCTGCCCAGCTCCTAAATCAAATCGATATGGAAATATTATTTAACCTTTCATTTTCATAGATTCATGTGCAATTTACAGTCACAAACTAACCTAACACACAAATAAGAATATACAGTATAATAAGAATAATACACTGTACAGTAATTCAATAACAAAGTAAAATTTCTCATTTTAATCACTAAAGGCAAGCCAGATATACATACTGCCCAGACATGAAGTTTCAGTAAATGCTTTCTCTCAGTTCTACCTGTGTTCAAATCTTCGACATGTAACAAGACAAACAAAAGCCTGTAACCAACCGTTCCAAACATCCAGCAACTAAATACCTGAACAAAGGTAGCATAAATCAAGGTGTTACTTTTCACATAAAAGAAAAAAAGTGTTTTTTTTTTTTTGTTGTCTTTATATTGACAGAGTCTTGGGACTCTAAAGGTGTAAAATGCTTGTATTGAATCTACCTTGATGATTCCTCTTATATGCATCTTGGCTATCATCTCGGCAGTGTAAAGGAACATGAGCAGCGTGTCCAGTGTAAAGGTCACATACTGTAGTGGAGGGTAATGCTCAAAGGTCTTTGGAGTGTTCATGCAGACAGAAATGACACTGATGATGGCACAGGCTCGAAGCAAGGAATGGACCCACTGTAAGAACAGAGCAGAAAAGGAAGTAACAACAATGTGTGATTGTTCTTTTTTTTCTTACTGCAAAGTACTAACTTCTACTAGCAAGGCCAGTTATCCAAGCAGACTCACTGGTTTGTTGATCCAGAATATGTCAGCACTGTCTGCCAGGGTCTCATCTGGCCCAAAGTCGGTCATGGGCTGGGCCTCGACCCGGGAACTCTGTTTCCTCTTCAGCATGCTGGGACTTGCTGTGCTATACAGAGAGTGGATCTGACGGGGAGAGGGAGACGGACAGAGTGACCAAAGCTAAATGAGAAAGTGGAGAGCACTCTGGCTGCATCCAAGTCAGGGCAAAACTACCTTTAAAACTCTAATAACCTAGATTATATCTTGAATTTATACATACATAGTAGGGATGCACCAATACGGTACTAGTTTCGGATATCAGCCCCGATACGTCTAATTGACATGTATCGGTATCGGTTAAAGTTAACCGATACCATGAACCTATACTTAAAATGTGGCAAATCTGCAATTGATAAAAAAACTGGTTAATTTTTCACTTAAAAATTTTGTTTTTATTGTGATTTTATATGTTACATTTGTTAATTTGTGTATTTATTTTTATCTCTTAACAAAAGGTATAAGGTGGAAGCTATAAAGTTAATTCATTCAGCAATAGTATTGGATCGGTATCAGGTATCGACAGATACACAAAGTCCAGGCATCGGTATCGGGACTGAAAAAGTCAGATCTGTGCACCCCTAATACATAGTGGAGCAAAGTGAGTATTTTTTGCCATTATTGGCCATATTTACATATAGCTTAAAAAACATGTCAAAAGTTTGGTGGAACCATGACTTATGTGACGTTAAAGTTCTGGTCAGACAGTTACATGAACTTAGGGGCATGAATGTCATTACTTTTCGTCTTTAATGATAAACTTAAATGGTTCTTTATCAGGGTGAAATGATAGAACAGTAAAGTCAACCATGCTAACCAGGTCTGAGAATAACCCACCTAGCTGTTGATTTGAGAGAAGGTTGAGGAATTTACATATAGTCTACCTGCTTCTTTATTGTGCAATGCACCAGTACCACTAGCAGCAAAACAGTCCCACAGCATGATGCTACCAAAATTATGCTTGACAGTAGATACTATATCCCTAAAAAACATACATTAAAATTTGTTTTGAAATAGACAAAGCAGGGCAACATTAAAATTTTGGAAAACCCTAAACTCAACTTTTAAAAGTCATGTTCATGAAATAAATCCCTTTAAATGAACTGGACTAGCCAAATATCTTGCAATACTCATGTCTGAAGCTTGTTGACTGCTACTATATGTACTTGGTTAAGGTGCAACCTCCTAAGGGATATTTAAGCAAACACTGACTTGTGTAGCAACCAATAATATTATGACACACAACCTGTGTTGTACTAAATTTACTAAAGCTAATGATGCAGTATCTTGCCAATAATGTAATGAAGCTTGTAAGCCACTAATATGAGAACATTTTGCCAATACTATAATACATTTGTATGCGTCTTGCTAGGTAGTGGGTTGATGCCAAAGCATTGAAAGTAATCTGATAATGTAATAACTGCAGCCAATAATGTCATAGATAAATAAATTAACTACAACTCTAGAAAAAAAGATTTTTTTCCTTGTAGTTATCCCTCACATTCGCTCTTTAGATATGCTTATAAGACCTAATTTGAAAATGACCAAACTATTATTTTAGATATGGATTATTTAGCTACATAGGCTAATTCACAATTTTATATACGGCTAAATATCACATAATACTTGTAAACTGCATTTGGAAGTAAAATCGTTTAGTGTTATTTGCTAGGATTTAGAAGGAGAACGCAGATAAGGTGAGATAAATGCACTACACAGTTAATACATTTTCAAATGTTTAATAACATAATAAGAAGCAAATAGAAAATGATACAGCTACTGTCGTAAAGTGCTGTGTTTTTTAACAAACAACTTATCATCTTATTTGCTTGGCAATATTCAAAATGTCCAAAATTATTACATTAAAGGCTGTTCCTAGCTTACAGGTTGTTACAAATTGTTATATATTTAAACAAATATCATTTTCAAAACTAACTGAAATAAATTCAGTATTCAACATAAAAAAATAACATTTGTAGACTGTTTTTCAAAATGTTTAAAGTGTTCCCCTTCCTGAATAAATTAAATCCCAAAAATACAGACATTTATGCTCCCAATTAGTGCATGTAAACGTTTGATCAGAACTGCATTTGAGTATGGATATATTTAATAAATGATAAGGCATTATCAAGTTTTGGTTACGGTAACACCAAGAAAATGTCCCTGACTTGAAATGCCAGAGCAAAAATGTATACTTCAAAACTGAATGTGCTGCAATGTTGAATGATAACCGTGATACACAGCGTAGCACGTACGGAACACAGAACGAGTGTAGTCACACTGGAACAGCTCCAGTAACTTACCATCTCTAAAAAAAAAAAAAAAAAAAATTGCACAAGATCTCCATCACACTGAATGCAAAGGTGCCAGCTTATTATGGTCTACAGAGCTGGGGAAGAAGTGTGACTTGGTTGTTACCTGTGCTTGTCCCCATCTGTATGTATGTATGTGTGAACGTGTGTATGCAGAATAAAAAGAAAACTGTACAGGCCGTTTCAACATAAGAACACAAGAAGAAATGACACTGTGAATGGAGACAAAGCGCACATACCAAAGGGAAAAGTAAAGCTGAAATTGCTCCAGCACTGCACATAACATGCGATCAGGCATTCCCTGTAAATAACACACAACAGTTAGTCAACATCATGGCTTATATGGTGTACAGTACACTACCCACATCTACATTACGCTCATAGAGACAGGAATGCCCACCACGTCTGACATCGAGGCATATATGCGACACACTCTGAGTAAGTGAGTGAGTGACTGACTGATTGAGGTGTTGTGGAGGAGGATGGGGTGAAGGAGGGCCAGCGGACTCACTGTGAGGCTCCTCATTGGTGCATTCATCCCCAGGTCACAGAGGGGTGGAGGAACCAACCAGACAGAGAGAGATTACAGATGTGAAAAGCAGAGCGTCCCGACGGGTTGGTGGTCCTGTCGCAGCAGTCAGTGAATGGTAGCAGTCAAAAACAGTAGGAAAGAAAAGTGAGAAAACATTTTCACATGTGCAGCTACGTGGGTAGTGTTTAGTGCAGGGGTCTGCACTGTAAACAAAATGCCCACAGATCAGCTAAATAAGACTCAGATAAAAACAAAAAAAAACACAACTTGTATTTTTTGATAAATATCTCCTTCAGGAAATTTGTTTAAACCATCACCTATTTTCTATTTTTGGGTTTAAAAAAAAAGATTATAGGTTTTACCAGATGAGGATGACATTTGTGGAAAATGATTTAGAAAAAGCACATGGTTTCCAACCTAATAACAATAACAATAGAGCTTAAAACTATTACTGGTACTTTCATGTCAAAGTGTAGTGGAACTACTAAAACCTGCATTTGTTTTTAAAACATTATTTAAAACATTTTTTGGTTCATTTGCATTTTTTGTTAAAGTTATTAAGAAGATCCAAAGAGATGCCCACAGCTCTAGAGCCACAGCTTGCAAACCTGTGTTATAGTGTTTCAAAACCTTGAACTTTTTCACATTTTATGTTACAAACCCAACTGGAGCATATTAAGGGGAATTGCATGTGATACAGAGACACAAACAGGTGCATAAATATGAAATGGAAAACAGGGTTTTCTATTTTTTTAACAAATATAAAACTTTAAAGTTCTGTGTCCATATATTCAGAAATCCCTGAATCGATCCTTAATAGAAACAGTGTTTGCTGACACTCATCAGTCTGTAAGAGAATATTCTGGCTGTTAACATTCATTTTCAAGTCCTGACCCATATTCCCTCAATTTATGCGCAGACTTTGTCTGGGCCATTTGAATACATTATGCCTTGAAATAAACTATTCCATTGGACCTTCATCAATACCAAACAAGGGCTGCTGCCTTGCTTAAAGGTGAACCTCTGAATCAGTCTTGAGTCTTCTGCAGGGTTTGACAGGTTGTTTTTTTTTTATAACGTTAATGCAGTGGATTTACCTTCTTCAATCTTCTCAATATAACACTCGTTTATTATTTGTAAGTGTTGCAAAGGACTGAAATTACTGAACTATTGGTGTAAGTTTTTTCCCCTCTGTGGAATGTTATTTAGCAAGCATTTTATGGAGCTCAGGAAAGAGGGTCTCCTTTTGACAGAGTTTACGGCCTTCTACAGACGGTCCATGGGTCTCCCTACTGTCAAAAAATGAAAAAAACTAGAGAGTCAATGGAGCATTAAAAGTTAGTTTTAGTCCCGTTTGAAATGTGCCATAGATTTAACAAATTATGTAAGTGAATTTCAAAGACTAATTTTCATAATGTAGATCAGAGAGACTTCAAATTACTCCTACTAGTTTATAAATTATTGACTGACTTAGCTCAAAAATATCTTAAAGACCTGCTGATATTATACTAACTCCCCAGACCACACAGGTCCTCCAACTCTAACCTATTAAGAAACCCTTGAATCAGAAACAAAGAAGCAGGACAAGCAGCTTTCATTTTCTATGCTCCCCTTATCTGGAACAAACTTCCTGATGACCACAAAGCTGCCCAAATACTGCGCTGCTTTAAAAGTGAATCTTAAAACTCATCTGTTTAAAGCCACCTTTGAGTAACCTATTGTAATTGCTCTGTTTTTCTTTTAATGATTTTCATGTTTTATACTTTAATTGCTGTTTTTCCTTTTAATGCTTTTTTTATTTTAAACTTTAGCTAATGCTGTTGCACATTGTGTGCTGTTTTTTATGTTTTATTTTCAATTGCTATTATTACTTTGCTATGCTTTTATCATATGTTTGGTTTCTTTACCACCAAATCATGTAAAGCACATTGAAAGTGTGCAATACAAATAAAATTGCCTCTTCCCAATGATGTCAACTGATGTTCCATTTACAGGATCTCCCCCCAGAGCTGTTGCTCTCAACAGCTTCTCCAAGTTACCATGGACCTTTTTTGCATTTTATATAATCCATTTATTCCTCAGACAATCTGTCAGTTTTGGTATCATTCATGTCTCGGTTGGTTTGAATTAACTGAGTATACTATAAGAAGCTTGAGGTTTTACTTCCTTACCAACTGTTCCACAACTTTCTCTTTGACCTGATTTGTTCCTTAATCTTTAGAATGCTATATATATATATATATATATATATATATATACACTTTTTTTATTCTTCAGGAATATACAATGTTGCTTAACAGGTATTGGATGTCCAGTTATAATTTGATAGCTTGTACATTTGGCACCACTTCTCTTCTCTCATAATAATATAACATGTTCCACAGTTTCCAGTAACACGTTTTCCCAGTTTAAATGTTGTTTTCTTTAACCCTGTTTTATTTAATCCTAATCTAGATTATTTGTTCCTTTCTCTTATGCCCCGTTTTCCTCATACCAGCTTTCCTTTGAAAGCCACATGCCAGTTTTTTTTTTTCCTCTCGTCATCTGTCCTTGACCTTTTAAGGCTGCCTTTTATTATTTATAATCATTTATAAATATTATTTATTTTATTTTCTATATGTCTGAATACAACGGTTTTGCAGACAGTTTTTATTGCAAACGAGTTTTATTAGTATTGGATGCTGTAGAAGAAAATAAACTCTGTCATATTAGTGATGATGTCATCATGCCAGTGTGACGTGATGACGTAATTGATATGCAAATTAGTATGTGACGTCCTCTGGCGACATCTAGCGACTTTCAGGGGTAACTTCAGATACTTTCTGTCAGAGACAGTTGGCAACACTGTTGACATGTTGAGGCAGCAGCACACAGTCGAAGATGGCGAAAAAAAGATGGAGAGAGCCATAGTAACAAGAGCTCCATTGTGTCAGAGGGAAATAATCTGGAGGTTGAGGTTTTTCTCCACTTCCTTCTCCAAAGGGAACAGAGTACAGGGAGATATGTTCTGTGGAGGAGGCGAGCGGCCTGAGCCATACTGTTTCGAGCCGTTGTCTCGTTCTCTGCCTGGGGCAGCAGCAGATGCTGAGCCTGTAGAATGAGCGCCGTCTCTGAGTGGTACATTGTTGCCAAAGCTAATGCCTACAATGCATTTCGTGTGACTCTGCCTCGACAGGTGCAGCTGCGGCCACTGTACGTCATTGTCCACAAAAGAAAATGTATGCTGCAGAGAGATGCCCAAGGTAAGTATCCAGGCATGATGAGAAAATCATTCAGGAATGTGAAAAAAAAAACCTTTCACACAATCAAAATTATTAGATTAAAAATGAAGTCTTAGCCCAGATTGTATTTTTCATATACTGTTATCAGTTTTTCCCTTTGTCATAGGCAGTGTTGGGAAAGTTACAAAGAAACTGTAATATATTTCACATTACTAGTCACAATGTCAAAAATGTAATATGTTTGCATTACATATTACTGTCTTAAAAATGTAACTGAGTTACACTACTTTAAGTTACTTCGGGTAAAATATCTTCAATATTTACCACCACTTCTGACCACCGTAACTTATTAATTTAAATTTTACACAAGTGTCACGGCACAAATACTGTAGTTTTAACACTATTTTATTAAAATTAAGTCTCTGCATGCCTTCTATTTCATAGTAATGTTTGTTCAATCTAAACAAAGGAAGGTGCTGAAAGTGCTCATCACAAAGATGGTTGACAACATGAGACTCCGATGTCTGAAGTCTTAAAACAGATGGTTAGGAAAACAGTGTGAATGATGCCGCTGTTTAAATATACAGTCAATCTTTTCCTCAACCGTCCTGATTCTCTGATGTTTGGGTTTTAAGGAACAGGAAGTGGATGGTGGCTCTTGTTCTATCGCATCCAGCTTGATTTGGTCTGTTGCATTAGTTGGCCAGAAAAACAATTTAAAATGCTTTTGTAACTTGAGTTACTGAAATTGTAAATAGTAATATATTGCTGTATATTTTGTAAGTAATGCATTACATTACTCAGTTACTGAAAAAAGTAATCTATTCCTGTAACTTATTACTTTTGTAATGCATTACTCCCAACACTGGTCATAGGTAATGAGCAAATGTCAGCAAGTAGGGGTAACCACCTGCATAACGGAGCAACCAGTGCTGCAGGCAGTTCATGGCACCTCGCTACGGAGGTGTGGCTGAGACCACACGTGTTATATACCCCACCACGGCCAGACTGCTGTCATCATTAATCAAAGCCTAAGTCAGAAACCTGAGCTGAGCCATTAGCAAGGCAGGATTCCAACTCTAGTTAATTCCAGTGCAGTGTAATTGTTTAACCAGCTGGGGGAACTAAACTAACGGTACAAAATTAATATTTTCACTAAAATACATAAAATAATGACCGGAGAAGTAGATAGTGCTATTATACACTCATTTCGACAGTTTATCAACAACAAAAAAAGTTGATTTTGGGGTGAGTTGCACTTTAAAGAGATTAAACTGTACACAGTCTATTTACTAATTAGGTGATCTGAGAAAGCGTTTAACTACACTTTATTTCATTTTGTGTTATAACAGCAAAGGGGGCTGAAAACATATGCACACCACACCTGCTTTAGGTCTGTAAAAAAAAGTTTGTTAAAACTCTTATCATTTTCCTTCCAGAGAACAGATAAGGACTTGTGTTGTTAAATCAAATTCTAACAAGAACCATGGATATTTATGGTTGTAAAATGATAAAATATTTAAAAAAAAAAAGAGAGAAAAAGGTTTAAGGGGTAAAAATAATTTTAAAATACACTGTGGCTTCGACAGAGTGCTTTATGAGTTTGTTCGACTAACTCTGATGCCACTGAAATACCCGTAAGGTATACATCCATATTCAGAACAATTACATTCATTTCCCTTATCAATAAAACCACCCTGCTTGAATTGTCTTACATATGAATTTGCTGACATTATATCTATTAAAATGAGAAATAACCCTCATCTTAAAGTACCCATTGCTTTATTGCAGAGATTGCTGTGACGTTGTACTAAAATAATTAAAATCTAGTAACAATGAAATAAGAAGCTTGTCCAAAAACAACAAAAAACATTGTTCTCAAAACAGAAACACAAAATTACACCAGCGATGCAAGCAGGACACTGCGACTGTACCCTCTCTTCCCCTCACATGTTCTTAGCAATAAAAGAAACTGTCCACCCAAGAAACCCCATGTAGTTGCAAGCAATTTTCCAGTGTAATTGCAACACTTAACATATGCAGATAGAGACGTGAGCGAGAGTGAAAACAAAATTGCAGGGTCTAAGTGCCATTATGTGGGAGTATAGGTGGCAAAGACTGCAATTACTTTCCCATTTAGAGAGAGGACGTGTTCTTCACTGAGGAAGATGTGATCTCTGGACACAATAATTGTAACTGTACGCATTTTTATTTTCAATCAAAACTTTCTTTATTGGAGTTTTGTTTGTGAGTCCAGAGAAAACTGTAAGTATCCTCTACATCTGTGATGTTTATGAACCCAGTTTTCAAGCAATGTTATGCCTATAAAAAATATGAAAAACTTGAGTATTTGCCACTCGCATTGCTATCATTCGACTTTTATTACTTAGCATAAACCTATATTGATAAAACTTTAAAAATGGTTACAAAATTTTAATTATAGGCAAAATGTGTTACTTGTTAAAACAGGCACCTAAGAGTACTCCACTCCCTCAGATTCGTTACATTTTGCTTTTCTACCATTTCCTTGTGTCTTGTTACTACTGTCTATAAACTGTTATTAACTATGAACTATAATTAACTATTATCTACGGTTTGCTCCGAGGATCTGTAAGGATATAGCTTTCGATTCAGATCCATGTTCTGTAAATATAGCAAATTGACAGTAAAGCTGATTTTGCATTTTGACTCAACAGTCCATGAGTACAGGTTTCTATGACCCCTTTATCATATATAGAAGGATTTCACTCCAGTAGTACTGAAACAACGCAATTTTTCCCTCAGCCACAAGCTGCTGCACACTGACAGTACGCTGGTTGAGCTGAACTATTACATTTTTTTAGACAAATGTGGCTGTTTCAAATATTTTCAGTCGCAAAAGATGGAAACTAAAGGATTGTCACATAAGGATAATGCTTTTTAAACCGGCTGCAGGCTGACTACTTGAGCAGATAGCCTCACAAAGTAACAGCTAATCTCAGCTTGTTATACTTGTGTTTAGAATGACAAAAAAATCAAAAACATATGAACAGTTTGATTTTTCTTAAAGATTATATATAGATAACAATTGTATTTTTTAGCTTTATTAACCAATGCATTACTTTTTAATCAATAAGAGGAATAGCTGTTGCTTTCCTGACAAAGAAAATAATTATTAAGTCATGCTGGAAATTTGGTTTTAAAATATTATATAAATACCTTGACTGAATGAAATGGTGGAGTATTCTATCAGGTGTTATCATACCATGATACTCTTATACTAGACCATACCTGGTGTCGTCTGTTCGTAAAATGGCTCCAATCGATTCATTGTTTAGTAAGATGTTAGGAACACAGCCTTATATCAAGCATATATTTTAACAATATTGCATGCCTCTCATTGTTTTCATGTGAAGTATATCGCAAGACCATTTTAAAAACAATCTGTACACCCATAATTCCTCATATTGATCAGGATAGTGGTGGAGCTCTAATCTATCCAAACATCCCTGACAATTAACCAATTACACATGGATCATTTTAAAAACATAGAAAGGATTTTTGTTTTACATTACAAAGCTTTAAAAATACTAGTGTAGATTATAGTTGCATTATGTCACATATGCACATGTTCATAAATAAAGGCCTTTGACATTATTCTTAATCTTTAAGCATACTAAGCAGTTAGCTCAATAGGAAGCACTTTTTTGACATCTGAGTGAGCATGCATGAGATGTTGGATGGCAAAAAAAGAAACAAAATGAAGGGCTATAGATAAGCAACAAACACTTCCAAGAGAGTTAGTGGACGAAATACTCAATATAAAAGCATATTAACATCTTCAGACAAGGAGAGCATTAGAGAGAAACTTAAAACCTTTATTGGTGGTGAAATCAAAGTTACTTAAAGCCTCTTTGAGATATGTGAAAAACGTTGGGGAGAAATTTCTTCCTATTCCTAAAGACGATCCTCAACTCATGAAAAAAGTTTACGGCTTTCAAAATTCTGAAGATTATGAGATTATGTTGTTTTTATGAGGTGGGTCAATCTCTGCAAAACAGAAAGACGTGTTTGTGCTAAAAGCAGAGGTCAGACCTAATCAAGCAGAAACAGCATGATTCGCACAGTGAAATCCTCTTGTGTACTGCAAAGCTGTGTAAGTCCTAGTTGATCATCATCCTCATTTATTTATGCATCTATGGAAATCTATATGCTTTGATACAAATTAAGTTGTCCTGTGACTTGAATAATTTAGTGGTGTTTGGGCTCTGGCGAAAAACTGAATAACACCAATTACTAGGGGTGTCACGATTCTGAAAATACTAGAATCGATTTGATTTTCGATTTTAGGGTCACTTTTCGATTCGATTCTCATTTTTTTTTTTTTTTTTCTCCTTTTACAGTCCAAAGCCCTACAACAAATCTCCTACAAGTCTGTGGTGGAGAGTGTCATCTCTTCGTCCATCATTTGTTGGGGTAGCAGCATCAGAGCCAGGGACTTAAAACGTCTCAACAACCTGATAAAGAAGGCTTGTTCTGTTCTGGGTGTCACCTGTGGAACAACTGGATATAATGATGCAAAGAAGGATTCTTCATAAAATTAAAAATATTATGGACAACTCTGAGCATCTCTTCATGAGACTATCCTACAGCAACAGAGTATCTTCAGTCGGAGGCTTCTTCAGTTATGCTGCAACACAGACCGCTACAGGAAATCCTTTCTCCCTACAAGCATCATCACAACAACTCCTTGAAAAAGAATTAGTAATGAGGTACAACAACACTTCATTTCCCTCTGGCATGGCATCAGTTAAGTATTTTTGAATTAAATTTAATCATTTTTAGATTAGTCTACGATAATTGGTTTATTCATAAAATTTTGTTAAGTAAATCTTATTTTAAAAGAAAAAAGTGATGCAAATATTATTATTCTTGTGTAATGTATCACATTAGGCATTAATGGTCAAATTGAAATGATTTATTTACAATAAAAGTCTAACAGTAAAGCTTAAAAAAATAACAGAAAATTTTAGTAAGACAGGGTGGCTGCTATATGGTGACTCTTTATAGTTACTGCAGAACGACTGACACAATGCTCCAGGTAGCTTAGACCGAGCAAAATGCAGCTAACAGTGGTCCTCTTGTTTACAATGCGAATGTGGACTTAACATTTCAAATTTCAACTCAAAATTTCCTCACTGGTGATTTGAGAGTAGAAGGAGCAGCTTTAGCTTTGGTCCCACTGCTTCATCTATCCTAGCCGTGGTTGAGCTTTAGCTTAGCAAATAGCTACTTGCTAGCGTCAGCTAATGTGCTCTGTAGACGTGTGCCCTGATCCTGGGGGATGTGATACAGGCAGTTAAAATGTTGCTAGGTGTTGTTGTGAGTTGTATGAGAACTGGGGAGAGTTACTTCTTAGGGAAAATGCGATGTGTGCTTCCTGATGAGACGGTTGTCTGCTAACTGTTGCTATGGAGTCCCGAGTGGGAGTCCGGAGTGTAAACATGGGAGGAGGTGAACGCGATCCTCTTTCTGATTTCGATGTGTAAGGTCGTAACGTAATTTCGATCGATTTCGATACAAAATCGAGATCGTGACACCCCTACCGCTTGTAGAATTTTTTTTTCTTAACCATTCTTAGAGAAACATTCATTCGCAGTCATGTAGCAGCTTTAATGATTAAACTATAAGCAGATATCAGGATTGGACTTACAGCTCCTGCATGTACAGCAGTGGGCATAGTCAGGGTGGGCCATACTGTCGACCACATAGCAAGAGTGAACTATCTGTTCCGCTAAATCCTCTTCCAAACGTGCAAAGTAATGGAATTATAGGTAAAATATGCTGTTTCCTGCCACCCAGTAACATGATGCATTGCGAGAAAACCTAAAAAATGTCATAAAAGATCATCCTATAAACAAATCAGCAAAATACAGTAACTCAAAGACAGCTTCATCTGGAGGGAGATATTTTCAAAGGAAAAAGGTTAGACATAGCATCAAGGTAAAGAGGAAAAAAATAGGCTGGGGTAGCATAATACATAAACATTTTTGCTATCTTTGTAATATCAGCATGTTAACTAATATGAAATCAATGAGTTTTAAGAAATTTTAATTTTTATATATATATCCCAAGTGACATTACTTATTTCCTTTTCTTTTTTTGTTCTTTAACGTCTGACAGTGTCGCACTCAGAATTGATGTCTGACTACCAAGTAGAAGCCCAACAGATTTACTTTCACAAGTGAAGAATTACAGCTTTAGCTATTGTACATCACGAGATATATATGTGTAAAAAAAAAAAAACTTTATGAGAAATTGCTGTGGTTTTCTATTCGACAATGTCGACACGGCGAAGAAAAATAAAGGGGAAAATAGAGAGGATGAAGAGAGGTAGGTCAGATTTAAGCGGGCGAGGCTGAGAGGAAGGGGAATGCAGAAAATACAATAAAACATCCTAGTCTGCTCCTACAACCTGCAGGAAGGCAGAGAGAATGAAAAAAACAATGATAAAATCAAGCAAACAATGTGAACTGGGAACCACACAAACAAAACCAGGGATGGATACACAAAAACAACAACAGCGTCACTGAAAATGGTGATTGATTTACACCTTACATGGATATAACATGCTTCCCAATAGAGTCTCAAAGCAAAAGAAATCTACAATAGATGGTTGTGTTCAATATACTAAATCACATAGTGGATGTTGTAAGCATGATATTGGCAGATGAGAAAGTGAGGGAAAAATAGATTTATTGCCACTGATATTTTTATCAGCATATTAAACATTAATCACAGAAATTGCATGCTAACACAAAGGAACACAAATACAGGCCAGCTCAGTGTATTAGCAAAATTAATTAGGTTAATTGTGATCACAACATATTTTTACACTGCTAGAAAGGTACAGAAATAGAACAAGCACAGATCTGTATATTGGCACAAAATGTGATTTTAGGAACTTATTTGCATCTGAAATTGGATGCCTATACTTTAAGACAGATACAAGACCAATAAAACCTAAAGGGGGAACACTACATGCTCCCACGCACATCTGAATACCATTTAAACTGTGTATTTATCTGAAATGTGGTAGGAAACTAGAGCTTCTAGAAAGAAAAAAAAAAAATAATAATAATAATAATAAAACAAAAATAAAACAATGCATTGAGGCAGTTTAAACTCCACACAGACCTCAGCCTGCCAACAGGTTCAAACCATTTCAAACCCACAACCCAAAAAGTATAGGTAGGATGCATCTGAGAGAAATGTTGCATTTGATACTTTCTTAACATATATTTTTTCTGGATTTATTTTTTCTGCTTGGAACTTATTCTTTAACTCAGTATTTTATTCTTTTTAAGGATAATTGTTTTCATTATAGTAGTCTAGGTTGCATTTAAGTTTTTAAGGTTGCTTTAAAAAAAAATATGAATATTATATTGTGATTCCTCTGCTTTAACATGAAGCCAGGACATCCAATAATAATAATAATAATAATAATAATAATAATAATAATTCGGTGGAGACTGGATTTGATCAAAAACACAACTAGCTGCTGTATAAATATTTGATTAAAGCCATATAAATAATATTCATTCTCTGATAGAAAACTGAAAGAATTACATCAGAGGGACAAGGTTACTATGGAAGAAATAAGAAAAACAGCTATGAGAAGAAAACGCTGGTCAAATGTACAACTGTGGGCAAACATGAACCCTAAGCGAAGCTAAAATTATATGTGACAACTTGCTGAAGAGATAACGCTGCACATAAACAAGAATATTGCATCGAGGCCTACTGCGGAGGATGAGATTTCCTCCACTTCCTGGAGGACCGAAAAGCTAGCACGCAGCAACACCGAGTGCGTGCATCCTACAAGCAAAACAGCTGGATGCCACGTTACGTTCACGACGATCTGAAACAACAATAACAACAAAAATGTTTAAGCACTTACGAGAGGAGAATATCCCTTATGTCCTGTTCCTGGTCCTGTGTCCTGACATCAGCCGTCCTCTCTGGGTTTCGTTTACGTGTAGGAGACTGCGGGAGCGCGCAGGATGCAATCACATCAGCTGCGGTGACGCGCATGCATTGCCAAGGTAACCGCTTCACTGAGCTCTTCAAGCTCTTCCTGTGTGGCTGACCACGGTTTGTTTACGTCCAGAACCAAAAGCCTTCTGGCAAATCAACATCCTCATTGTACTGTTTACGTAAAAAAGTAAACTAAATTAATTACTTTAGTAAAATAAATTAAACTAAATAGTGACTTTTGCTTCACCCATACCAGTTATTGGCAGGTAAAACTAAGTATGACAATCTCTTTAAGAGATAAGGTAGTAAACATACAATAAATAAAGAACCATAATAATTTTTAAAAGAATTATCGCAGAGAGTGTTGTATATCTGAATTAATTTGTATATTTTTCTTAAATTCTTATAATAACATGTAAAATTAACGTAGAGCAAATGTAAGAAAATTCACATTTATCACACACAATAACTGCCAATGTGTGTTCATTCCACTTTATTAGATATTTAAGGACTTTGATATCAACTGTATGGGCCTTGTTGTTGTATTAGTGCAAAATAATTATTTTAATACATGTACTCGGATAACAAGTTTTGTTGGGACTCCAAACCCAAAGCATTTAATTGGCTGAAACTAGAGTGGTGTTCTTCATTCACAACATTTACTGTTAGAGGTCTGTTAGCAGGATCTTATTTTCCATGGATGAAAGGAAAGGGTAGAAACAACAGCTACACCACAGAGGTTATGGAGAAAAAACAGTGAGGGAAAAAAAATGAAACAATAACAGTCTGCTTCTGATTAAATGTCAAACTAGTGACTTAACTTTTATTTTATTTTGGCAGCTTTTTCCCTACTTTAGCTCCTGCCCAGGACTCCTTCTGAGATTTTGGACTAATCAAAGGCACTTGTACGTAAGGAGTGCTGGACTCTGAAGGGACTGAGCCAGTTCAGGCCAGCCTCCTTCTCTTTCTCTCCTTCTCTCCTTTTCTCTTCCCTCTCACTCTCCCTTCCTGTCCTGTCTCAGGAGCGAAAGATTTGGAAAATTCCTTCGAGCTACTTTATTTTAAGTTTCTGTGGGATTTAAACATGCACACTGAGGTTTTTGTACAGTCAATACTAGTACCGTCTTTACTGATCCTGCTCTCTACCGTTGAGGACACTTTGTTACAGTCAATAAGGTGAGTTTCCATAAGTCTGTTTGTATCTTTTATCTGTTTCCTATTTGGGGGCATCCTGGAATGCAAGTAATAAAAGGAAGGCGCAACGTTTGCGGAGAGCAACGTGAGAAGTTTTAGCAAAGCCGGTAATAAGAATATAGTCTGGACTTTCCAAATCCACCGTTGTTTGCCAGCTGTTTAACAATGCATTCCATAAAAGGAGCATATTCCACAACTTTAAAGTGATATGAGTTCTTTGTTTTTTTGTGGGGTTTTTTACCATACCTTCGGTGTTTGAATTGAAATAAAATACTTGACATGTCCTCCACTTAGCTTTGTCAACAGACCATGAGACTGAATATCAGTTTTACAGCTCTGATTGTCATACAGGGCATGAAGTTAATTTCTTGGGTGGAATGGAGTGGCAGGGGTGTAAAAGCTGGCCAGCTGGGACCTCTCAGAGTGGAATTTATATTTTCTCTCCATGCCATATTTTCTTTCCAGAGGCTCTAATTTATTTTAAGTATTGGGCTTATCTTAAGTCATTGCTTTCTAAATAATAATGCAAATAGTGCTGTTACATTTTGTTGCAGCATAAAAATAGATATGTCCTTTCAGAATGCGTTCTAAGGGAAAAAAGCATATGCTAAAGAAGATGTTATGCCTCTTCTGGAAATGTAGTGCAAAGTGCATAACAAAAGTAGATTCCACCTTGAGGTTTTTAATATTTTGACATATAAGAACAATAAGATTCAGCCTATTGTACTGGGAAAGTATGTTCTGTTTATCACAAGGTAGTTCATAACTGTAAGAGCAGTAGTTTTATACCATAGCAAATTGAAAGTAGTCATTATCAATTAAAAAATATGCTACAGCAGGGACATTAAGAATATATTCATCTGGTAAAGCAGGCTGCCAAGATGCTGACAGCAACCCAGAATATGCTCCTGGACATTCAAACAAGCATAAATTATGTTCTACATTTGACAACAAGTTTCTGTATTCTCCAAAGGTCAAAACTAGGTAATATTGTTGAAAGAAAAAAAATTGTCCGATGCAAACAGTCTTGAATAGGATCTCTAAAAACCTTGTTGAAGGATGTGTTTTGGTGTGGTAAAACCAGACTTGACTCATTTGGCCGCATTTGTATAAGGCACAAAACCAAAGAAACCAAAGTGTGTACGTTCAATTAAACACTCAGCCTCACTGGAAGATACTGATGACCGAATCATGCTCTGAGATTTTTTTTATTAGGGTTTTTTTTTTTATGAAGAAAGCTATGAATATTTCCAAATATCAGTCAGGTGATTGCCCTGATATACTGTATATGCCACTGTAGCTCCATCAATTTTCTCATCAAATCTGACCGGCTTCACTGTCACTACTAAAGAAAATGATCTGCACCATGCTCTCATTACTTTTATTTTTTTATGTGAATATGAATGGGTTCAGAGTGATGTGTGGTGTTACGTTTTTCCACCATACAGTGTTTCTGTCTCATCTAACCAGAGCTCTATCTTCCACACGTGAACTCTAAATTGAAGTCATCATACAGCTTGTTTTCTACAATGCCATTCCTTCTTAAAGGTCAAATTTATGTAGTCTGTGACTAATAGCTGTTCATACAATATTTCACCAGAGCTGTGACTCTCCCCAGCTAGTCCAGTCCAACTTTTAGATGCATTGCTTCACCAACTCTGATTACACCCCTGCTGTAGAGTTACCATGGGTATCTTGGCCGCTTCTCTTGTCAATATTCTCTTTGCCAAGCCTGTTAGATTTATTAGACGACCATGTATAGGCTTGCAGTTGTTCCACACACTTTCTGGGTGGCTTTAGCTCAGTTGTAAAGTTGTCAGCAACTCTACTACAATTGAGGGTTTGATTCCTGCTTCCGTCTGCTACTTACTGTTGTGTCCTTGGGCAAGACACTTGCCTACCTTGCCTACTGGTGTTGGCCAGGGGGTCCGATTGCGCAAAGTGGCAGCCTTTCTTTTCCTAGCCTGCCTCAGGGCAGCTGTGGCTACATCGTAGCTTGCTTCCACCAGTGTGTGAATAAGAGAATAAATGGATAATGGAATTGTAAAACGCTTTGAGGGTCGCAAAAAAGGATATATAAATGCAATCCATTATTATTATTTTTACCATTTATGGATGACTGATTTAATGGTGCCTTGTGAGATGTTCAAACCCAGGTACTGTATATTTTGGAAAAGCTCATCCAATAACCTAGATTCTTTTATTGATTCTGATTTGATCATATCTGTGTTGTGTTGCACATGTTACACAAAAATCACTATTTATAACATTTACATGATTGCTGAATCAGTTCATTTAGAACGAGCATAAGCTATCTCAACGCAGTTTCTTCTCTTTGACACTTTTGTGTAAAAGAAAAAAAAATGCGGAGAACAGTTGGATGGTATTAATTTTTTTTAGGCAATTCAATCATATTATACATTAGGCTACTCGTGGTTCTTTTCTCAACAATAATTGTCAGCAGCACATTAAGGGTCTCAGGAAAAGTCAAAAAGGAGCACATAGAATGATTTCAATGGCAGGCAGGCAGGCAGCAGGAGATGATTCATTTTGCTCATTAAATTAGCAACATTTCAAATGTTATTGTCTGTGATTGGGCATGTAGTCAGCAGCAGTTCCTGACATTTTGCAGATGTCATTTGAACAGCAATGTGGAACACAAGTGAAGATCAACCGTACAAACTAAAAACACTGAATCTCTGAATTTGGATGTACCTTTATGATAAACTTTTATTACTTATTTAAAGGCACACTAAAAATTCTCTTAATACTTGAAGCAAGTGTGAAATAGAACTTATTTCACCTCCTGATGACACATGGAAAACACACATTTTGTGTTCATTTTCAGGAGAAAAGTCTGGAACATTCGAGCTATTAATTGAATGAAATGCATATACATTTGCCAAATTCTTCCCCAATATAAATAAAGAGCTGGAACAGAAAATAAGTTTTAGGCAGCATCCAAGTGAAATATAAAATGTTCACTAAGAAGACCTAAAAATAATGTAGCAGCAGCTAGGTTTGGTCAATGAACAATTACGTTTTCTTAGGGTTTTATTTTTTGACATTGACTAGCTGTGTGAATGTCTACAGAATGTTCATAAAGTGGAAATTACAGAGTATAATATGACTTTTTACAATAATTTTATAATTCTTTAAAGTTAAAGAAAAATAATCGATAGGCTTATAAGTAGATTTCGCTGCAAATCTCAAGAGTGATTTTTGCACTGTTGGGAATTTTAATTCATGAATAGAAATAGAAAACACACTAACAGTTTGAGTAACCGTTTAACTTTATAAAAACAATGAAACAACTCCTCTTTTCTCTTCTACTTAGCCAGGTGGGTGAGGTGTGCAGGCTGTCCAAAGAGTCATCACTGCGCCGCTGCAGGACACCTGATGGAACGATATGCAGCGGCAGGGGCAAATGTGACTGTGGAATCTGTGTGTGTGAAACCACGGACCCAGGGAAGTTCTTTGGTCCTCGCTGTGAGTGCCATGACTGGGTCTGCGCAACGCATAAAGGGCAAATTTGCAATGGTGCGTACACTTCATTCATTTCTCTTCTGTTTTTAGAACAGTGTAATGCAAAACTATTTGTACCGCATGAGCTTTTTCCTACTCTGTCATGTTGCCACCACCAAATTCAGTGTATTTGAATGGGATAATATCGGATAGACTAAGCATCTGCAACCTGTAACATGGGATGCTGCAAGTAACTCTTTAGACCACACATGTCAAAATCAAGGCCCAGGGGCCAAATTTGGCCCTCCATGGCAATTTATGTGGCCCTCTAAACTCTAGAGGACCATATAGAAAATTTAAGTTCTATTTTTGCGCACCTGTCAGGATTCCAGGTGTCTCTAGTTCCATTGATTACTCCTCTGTGCATATATGTTCCCAATTCCCCTAGTGTCCTCGCAGTGTTGTATGTGTCAAAGTGTCTGAACCTTCTACGTCGGCTGTACCTGCTGAATGCTAGTTTCGTGTTCTGGTTCCCTGAGCTTTGGTGTCCTGATCAGTATTAAAAATGAGTAACCATTATCCTGTTGACTTCTGAGTCTTCAACCAACTCACACCATGACATAACAAAAAAGAAACTGCGTCAGGTGAGACACTCACGGTATTTCAATGGCTGGCAAGGGAGTCAGCTAAGAACGCCTCCCGGCCAAAAGACTCACCCTTCCTGGGATCTCAGTTGGTCCACTGTCCACCCTGCGTGGGCCTCAGAGTTTTGAGAAACTCAGCTCCTCCTCGTGGAATTCCTCGACCCGCCCACATTGCTCAAGGACTGCTGCTACCCCTCTCCTGGATGGTCCGGAAGGCGCCTTTCCTGTTCCTCAAAGGGCTTCAAAACACCAGGGTCTCTCTCACTCACAAGCCCTCCTATTGATCTCCAGGTGGGCTCGGTGAGCATCCTCCCTGATTCCCAAAAGCTCGCTCTGGCCATCACTAATAACTCTCTGGTTCCTGTTCCGAGACGTTCTCAAGTTCCTGTGCTGCTCCCCCGATGCTCTCAATTTCCTGTGCTGCTCCCGCAACGTTCTCAAGTTCCTGTGCCGCTCCCGCGACGTTCTCTAGTTCCTGTGCCGCTCCTGTGACGTTCCCCAATTCCTGTGCCGCTCCTGCGATGTTCTCAAGTTCTTGAGCCGCTTCCTCGTCAATCTCAAGTTCCAGAGCCACTTCCTCGATGTTCTCGAGTTCCTGAGCCCCTCCTGTGATGTTCTTGAGTTCCTGTGCCGCTTCCATGACGTTCTCAAGTTTGTGTTCTGGCTCCCCGTTGGTTGGAGGCCTCAGCCTGTCAGCCTGGGTCGTCTGAGGGGATCTGGGCTGCTCCTCTTGACCTCGAGACTTCTGCTGTTGCAGCCGTGGCTGCGGTCCTCCTGGCACTCACAGCGACAGTTCTGTGCCCATCATCTGCCGAGGTGAACCGGGCTGATCCTCCTCTGCTTCTGAACTCATCATCTGCCAAGATAAGCGAGGCAGATCCTCCTCGGTGTCAGCACTCTTCCGAGACCCCTGGGGCTGCTGTTGAAGCAGTTCCTGTTTCTATCCGGCCTTTGTCCGCCGCCCCTGTTGTCGGTCCTCCCACCGCTTTTCTTCGTCGGATTCCTCACAGGACCCGGCCCGCTCTTCTTCTACGACGCCTTCGTCGCCTCAGCTCTGCACTGCCACTGCGTGGTTTAAACCGCTCTGGAATTTCAAAAAGGAGTTCCCATCAGACTTAGAGGAATAATTTCTCTTCCGACTTCCGGGCCTTTATTGGGCTGCCGTGAGACATAATGGTCAGCCTCCGGCCTTTTTTTCAGACTGTTTTGGCTGGGTAAGCGGCCTCCTAACCGACCTAGGAGGCGCTTATGTCTCTTTGGGTAATCCAAGTCAGCCCTTCGTTTATGTTTCAGACCTATCTGAGACCCTTCTTGAGGATTATTTGTGTTTTTGAACTTTCAAGTTCCCCCTGGACTATTTTGGTTTCATGTTCTTGTGAGGCCTGAGAAACATTGTTTTGGACTCCTTAAGTTTTGTTGGATCCGCTCTGTCTCCCTGTGTCTGTCTAATTGTTTCCAGGTGTCTCTAGTTCCATTGATTACTCCCATGTGTATATATGTTCCCTGCTCCCCTAGTGTCCTCAGTAGGAGGAACAACTGGAAGGGGGCCCTCACGTGGAGGTTTGGCCAGGCGAAATGGTTCACTGAGGTCCATATGAGTAGGCTTAAGGCGGTCTATAGCCACCTGCTCAGGCCTACCACCCATGTCCACCACAAAGTTCTTGGGCCCTGCCATAAGGACATTGAAAGGTCCATCGTAAAGGATCTGCAGTGGAGTCCGTTAGCCATTGTGATGGATGATAACATATTTTGCATCCGGCAATGATTTGGGCAAATAAAACTGGCGCATGCCGTGGCGAGACGTACGTATGGGGGCTAAAGCATCCGCCGTGCCACAGTCCGATGGGAAACCACTGACCGCAGAGGCTGGCCATACACAAGTTTGGCAGATGAGGCCTGAAGATCCTCTTTAGGAGCAGATCGAAGGCCGGAAACTGCATGGCTTACGGCACTGCTTTGCCTTCGTTCAAAACCTCCTGGGCGGTTGTTTTTAAGGGCAACGTACTTGCCTTCAGCTGGAGGATTTTCCAACAACATCATCACCCTTGCTGTCGTGGAGGCATCCAATGCTGCTACAACATGACAGCACTTCGTGAAATACTGTGTCACTCCTCTCCGCTGGAACTGATTTTCAATGTGTTGAAACCATGGTCGCAGACTGTGCTGCCAAAACCTGTAGAACTTAACAACCGCCCTATGGATCACGCTGGCGTTAGCATTGTTAAGCACTGGTACTGCCGCAGTAGGAGCACTTGCGTCGCCGTTAGACATGGTGGTAAAGTTACTCACGTGGGAGTCACCAAATGTGGAGTTGTAATAAGTGCGAGACAGAAGACAATCTGGTGGTATCACTTAGCTCTCCACTCTTTAATCCACTTCAGTCACCAAGCTTAGCAATAGACACATTCTCTAGCAAGAGCACCAAAACAGGAAGAGCACTTCGGCTTCCTCAACTTACTTCATCTAAAGAACAGTCCTGCCACCTAGTGGAATACCTAACTTGGGGGAACTCTCTCCCAGCATATAAGCATTGTGAGTCACCACAACATAGCTGTTCTGGCAAGACCTCACAGGTTTTGCTAAAAGCATTTGTGAGCAAAAAGCATCAAGGAAACCAATCAATGGAACAGGGGGGGAGGGGTAAAGGTGAGGAAAAGGTTAATGCGGATTCACGGCATGAAACAATATCCCAAACATTGTGACTCATGTAACTTGCACAGCACATATTTCTGGAGGACATATCCACAGCTCAGGTAGGGGAATCAAAACACTGGGCAGTTTTTTTCTCTGTTCAGAACCTCATATAGTAGATCTGGTCATGATGCTAAAACACTAAAAAAACATTTTTGAAAGACTTTGTAATACAATAAGTCCTCTGTGCAGTCGACCAAAAAGCTTGCGAGGATAACAGCAAATATACCGTATAAAAGAAGGTGATATGGTTAAATGAGGCAAAAACTAAAAACTTTGTAGCCCACATACAAAACCTTATTTGTGGAGAGAAATTGACATTGTTTATAAAACTGATTCCACCATCCCCACTATGACACAGTGGTGGCAGCTTCATATAGAGGGGGCTACTTTTCTTTACCAGGAACATGGAAGTTGGTAAGATTTGATGGGAAGATGGATGGTGCAATCCTGAAAGAAAATGTGTTAAATTTTGCACATTCGATTGGGGCAGAGCTTCAGCTCCAGAAAGACAACAACCTTAAAGACACAACTAGAGATGGGAGGGTCTGTAGCAATACTTGAAAATCGATGTTAAGAAATGCTCAGCATCCAGTTTGATTGAGATTAAGCTATTTTTCAAAGAGCTTTCTAGATGCAGCTGTGCTGCAGCAAAATTGTTCACTCAGGCTTAGGGAAAGGCAAGGAAAGGCAACTTTATTTGTATAGCAAACTTTCAACAACAAGCCAGTTCAAGGTGCTTTACATAAGGAAAACAACAATAAAATCATAAAATACAACATTAGAGACACAAATGTATGGCATATTTAAATATAACGAGATTCCAGCAATTATTAATAGCTCACACAAAAGCAGATCTAAACAGATTAAGGTTTAGCTTTTATTTTTATAGGAATTCAAGGTTTCATACTGTCCATAACTTCCACTTCCTTTAGCCTCCACTCCAAAATTATTTACAACTTTGTGTTGGCCTATCGTATAAAATCCAAATCCACCCTTTTGATGTAATGTAAAAAAATGTTCAGAGGGTGTGAATGTTTTTGCAAAGAACTGCAAATGGGCAATAATCTAGAATGCTTCTTTTACAGTTGTGTATTTTTGAAATTTTTCTTTGCAGTTCCACGTGGCTCAACATATGTAAGTACTTGGATGTGGTTTTTAGAGACGGGGTAAGTAAGTGATGCAACAGATATCCTCAATGTGGGTCAGATTAGTGCAGTTTGGCAGATGGACTCTCCAGCTGATGCTTAGGATCTGTTTCAAACAGCTGCTAGAAAAATGAAAACGTTTTTCATGTCATGTCATCCACAACCTTGCTTTCAAAAGGCAATGTCTTCCCACATGTTTAATGTACATAAACATTTTTTCTTTAAATTTGGCTTGCTATTAGACTATTTTGGTTAGCCTTGCATCTATTATTTTACTCAGGAGCAGTATTCGATTGCTCTCACAGGCTTGAAGCAGTTCTCAGCCACTCATTACTAATAATGAGTGCTTGATATTAGACGTTATGATGTAATGAACTTTTAATGGAGGCATTGTTTACAAGTCAGCTACAACAATACATATAATCGTTACTTGGAATCATTGTTTATTTTGCACCTCATGTGATAATTCAGTTTAGCGATTAAAAAAACGTATGTTATCCCTCCCAGTTCCTTTTGATTTCTCGTCTAAATTAAATATGTCAGTTCATCAACTAATATGAATTATCTCATGAATATAAAGTAAATAGTAGTAGTTTTCAAATTAGGATTTCCTTTATTAAAAGAAAAAAGCTATCCAAACCAACCTGGTGTTGGTAACTCTCTCTGAAACCTAACAGTTGCTTCACCATTTGTGACACCAGCTCCCTTCATGCATTTTATGCCAACTAGCAATGAGAGTTATACATCACCGTGGATACATTTTGACACACTCCTCTTTGAAGAACTTTTTAAATTTAGTCACACTAGAGGATTTTCAAGCCTAACAGGCTGGTTAAGCATCATGCCACTGGATCTTGATTTAGGTTTGGACTTTAACTAGGTCACCCCAAAGCTCTAAATATGTTCACGACAATTTAAAGATGATGTTTGGAACAAGTTTCCATTGCAAAACCCAGGAGCTTTAGATTATGTCACAAATTGATGGGCAGAAGTCATGGTTCCATCTATTACAGCAAATCATCCAGGTCCTGAGCCAGCAAAGACCATTACACCACCACCACCACCGTTTTTTGTCTGAAATGCTTTGTCAGATCTACATCAGAAATAATGGGATGTTCAAACTTTTAATACATCAGTCTATGAAACTATCTACTCACTTTTTTGCATCATGTTTTGCAGATGTTTTAGGCAATTGTGAGACAGGTATTTGTGTTTTTATTTTAGTCAGCAGTGTTTTTCACCCTTGAACAGTTAATGGGTGCCATTTTTTACACATTTGTAAAGGGGAGTTAGAGATTTTTTTTTCTTTCAACCTGGACCTTATTTATAGCATTTATTGCTTTCATTTACTCACCCAGACAAATTTAGAACCAAATGGAGTCCTTCAGGAGAAGTTTATATCCATCCGTGATAAGTATATATCCATATAATGGGAGTTAACAGGGCAACCAAAATGCAGCCCCTAAATAAGGCATTATCTGCCACAAACCTCCTTCATTTCACTAATGTTTTGTTATGAACTGCTAACACTTTTCTCCTTCGAGTTTTGAGTGTCTCAGAGGTGCTTTGTTGTTGTCATCTAGGATTTTTATAGATTTTTAATCCAATTGATTCAAAGTTACACAAGCTGGTGATTTCAATGACGTCACAGTTGTGCGCTATTGCAGCTGTAGTCTGAGCAGGTTGCGGAAAGGGAGCCTGTGGAGGCAGAAGTTAGTCCACTTTGTCATTTTGTTTGTACAGTTTGGAAACACACAAATGCAAAAGATGTCGATTTTTGCAGTAGCAAGTTCTGTCTAACCGACCGCTGTCAAGTACAGAGTGAAAGTCCTACTCAAACTACAACTGGGATGCTGCATGGCAGTGACGTCATTTAAATTGAATGTTAGTGTGGTTGGATAAAAAGCCTGTAAAACACCACTGAAAAATACTCTTCAGCATCTCCAACTCACAGGGGAATAGTGCTAGCGATTCATAACAAACATTGGTGAAATGAAGGAGTTTTTGTCAAGTAATGCCTTATTTTGGGGATGCACTATGGTTGCCTGATTAACTCCCATTATCTGGATATGGCCTGATGGACTCCATGTGGCACCAGGTTGAAAAAAACAGTACTTCCCCTTTATTGGATGCATTTTATTTTTCATCTCTTTCTTATTGTGGAATTTTTAACAATGACTTTTACTGTAGTGTTTAAAATGTTTTGGGTACTTTTGACCTCCCAGATGGGTTGTCAGTATGCACTTGGAGTATTTTCTGTAGGTCGATCACTCAGGGGAAGGTTCATTAATGTTCAATTTTTACTCCATTTCTGGATGATCATTTTACTAATTTTTCTCTAAAGTTCTAAAGATTTAGAAATAGTAGTGTCACTCTTTCCAAACTGATAGATGACAGCTACTTTAATTAATTCAACACATACAAGGATGTGCTGCTTTTTTAGATCTTTTGAACCTACTTCCTGTGTTCAGACAAGTTTGGTTTAAGTGGTGTCATGAGTATACATGTCTGACAGTAATGAGGCATGGGTATGGCTAGTAGAATTGACAAAAAATGTGGTTTATAGTAGTTAATTTATGATTTCACAAGCAAGGCAACTATAATTTCACATAGGTCTAGGCTGATATGGAGAACTTTTTTCCATTTAATAGACAAAGGTTTCATTACAAAACTGCTTTTTGAATTTACTCAGATTATCTGCAACTGAAATTAAGAGGGATTCATGAGCCTAAAAGTTTGAAAAAAGTACATCACAGAAGAAAATTGCAGATAGGAAAGTACTTGCTTACTTTGCTCCAAGTTAAAAAATGCATTCAACCTTGCACGAATAGACTCAATTGATATGTTTTCTGCTCACTTTACAGCTCTCAATAATTAAGTTATTTTATTTACATTTTAATTAGTGATACACCGAACAGTGGATCATTGCTACTGTAGATGTTAGTCTGTTTCACTGACTCGGATTTTTTTATTTTTATTGCATTTCTCCCCATATATTAAAAACATCAAAAATGATAACTCTCACATTTTACTTCGACAGACTTTAACAACTACTGCCTCTATCCTAAAAAACGCACCATATGTTTTTATTCTTTTATAATAGCTGTTTGTGACATTACTGGTAAAACTGAAACACAGTTTAGACATCTGAGTTTTCAAGTACAGTAGTACCCAAAAGGAAAACCGGAATCAGCCTGAATTCAGAATTGGATTGTTAGACCTGCAAGAAAACCCCCAAAATATATATTATTAGTCAAGTCTGGTTGTTGCACCTACATTAAAGGGACTTAGTTCTATCTTAAATTGTGTATGTACTTTGCATTTACATTTTTTTATAGTTACTTTCCCATTTTTTACTGCTAAGTAATTCATAGCAACTTTTTGGCCGGATCAGTAGACAGCTTTGGCAAGGCTGAAAGGATGTCTTCTTTGCTGGCTTCTTTATAGGGTTTACTTCATTTTTAGAATTAAAAATACATGTAACTGACAAGAACGCTAGTAATACCCGACTAAAAAAGAGTAATGGAAAACAGCCATAGGTAAGTAAAAGTGTAGAGTAATAACACATTTGTATTTTATATATAATATATATATATATATATATATATATATATATATATATATATATATATATATATATATATATATATATTATATATACACTACCGTTCAAAAGTTTGGGGTCACCCAAACAATTTTGTGTTTTCCATGAAAAGTCACACTTATTCACCACCATACGTTGTGAAATGAATAAAAAATAGAGTCAAGACATTGACAAGGTTAGAAATAATGATTTTTATTTGAAATAAGATTGTTTTTACATCAAACTTTGCTTTCATCAAAGAATCCTCCATTTGCAGCAATTACAGCATTGCAGACCTTTGGCATTCTAGCTGTTAATTTGTTGAGGTAATCTGGAGAAATTGCACCCCACGCTTCTAGAAGCAGCTCCCACAATTTGGATTGGTTGGATGGGCACTTCTTGCGTACCATACGGTCAAGCTGCTCCCACAACAGCTCAACGGGGTTCAAATCTGGTGACTGCGCTGGCCACTCCATTACCGATAGAATACCAGCTGCCTGCTTCTTCTCTAAATAGTTCTTGCACAATTTCGAGGTGTGTTTTGGGTCATTGTCCTGTTGTAGGATGAAATTGGCTCCAATCAAGCGCTGTCCACTGGGTATGGCATGGCGTTGCAAAATGGAGTGATAGCCTTCCTTATTCAGAATCCCTTTTACCCTGTACAAATCTCCCACCTTACCAGCACCAAAGCAACCCCAGACCATCACATTACCTCCACCATGCTTAACAGATGGCGTCAGGCATTCTTCCAGCATCTTTTCAGTTGTTCTGCGTCTCACAAACGTTCTTCTTTGTGATCCAAACACCTCAAACTTGGATTCATCCGTCCACAGCACTTTTTTCCAGTCTTCCTCTGTCCAATGTCTGTGTTCTTTTGCCCATCTTAATCTTTTTCTTTTATTGGCCAGTCTCAGATATGGCTTTTTCTTTGCCACTCTGCCCTGAAGCCCAGAATCCTGCAGCCGCCTCTTCACTGTAGATGTTGACACTGGTGTTTTGCGGGTACTATTTAATGAAGATGCCAGTTGGGGACCTGTGAGGCGTCTGTTTCTCAAACTAGAGACTCTAATGTACTTATCTTCTTGCTCAGTTGTGCAACGCGGCCTCCCACTTCTTTTTCTACTCTGGTTAGAGCCTGTTTGTGCTGTCCTCTGAAGGGAGTAGTACACACCGTTGTAGGAAATCTTCAATTTCTTAGCAATTTCTCGCATGGAATAGCCTTCATTTCTAAGAACAAGAATAGACTGTCGAGTTTCAGATGAAAGTTCTCTTTTTCTGGCCATTTTGAGCGTTTAATTGACCCCACAAATGTGATGCTCCAGAAACTCAATCTGCTCAAAGGAAGGTCAGTTTTGTAGCTTCTGTACCGAGCTAAACTGTTTTCAGATGTGTGAACATGATTGCACAAGGGTTTTCTAATCATCAATTAGCCTTCTGAGCCAATGAGCAAACACATTGTACCATTAGAACACTGGAGTGATAGTTGCTGGAAATGGGCCTCTATACACCTATGTAGATATTGCACCAAAAACCAGACATTTGCAGCTAGAATAGTCATTTACCACATTAGCAATGTATAGCGTGTGTTTCTTTAAAGTTAAGACTAGTTTAAAGTTATCTTCATTGAAAAGTACAGTGCTTTTCCTTCAAAAATAAGGACATTTCAATGTGACCCAACGGTAGTGTATATATATATATATTTTTTTTTTTTTGATCAAACGTTTACTGTTTATTTTTAAAACCTATTCAAAACTTTTTTTACTCATGACTTTAGGTTCAATTTGATTTTATCTGAATTACTATACAATGCAATTTAAACTTTAAGTATTAAAAGTATTTTTAAGTATTTCAAATTACAATGTTGTTAAAACAAAACCTTGCAAAATTCAGAAAGAAATTCACAGATTGTACTGACTTGAATTTAGTTTTCTGTCAAACTGTTTTGTTAGAAACAAAAAGTAGCTCAGTAGCTGGAAGGTAAAATGTTCTACTACAAAAACATGAAAGTTAAAGGTAAAGTTGTGAAGGAGCATGGCCAGTAATTGTATTAAATTAATTACTTTCATTGTTAAGCTGATTGCAGACAACCATACAGCAGTTCTTTTTGATCTTCACTAGATTAGTATGAATATGTTTCAATATTTTAAAGAAAGAAAATGTAATGAAGCCAACTCACTTCAGATGTGGTCTTTCAATCTAAAAAAAACATCCCTTTTGCAGGTCACTCAAAATACCCTCGTTATAGATTTTGTCACAACCTTACTCAAATCACTCCAGATTGTACCTCATCATCTTAAAAGATGCCACACAGTCTCTGATGTTGCGGTTCCTTGTTGTCTAGTTGTTTATCTTTGTTCTCCACACCACATGGAAACAACTAATTAAGTTTTAATCATTTTTGTTTTCTTTGAAGAAATCCAGAAAGCCTTCAAATAGCAACCCAATGTAACTATTCATACTGATCATGTCAATTAAACCATTAAATGTTTGGGATACAGGATGAAAACTTAATGTTTCAACAGCATCAGTCATGATATATACTATTATGGCTAAGGTGATAATATTTCTGGATCTTAAAATTGTCTTGCAGAACAAAATAGTTTGAGCGACATATATCCCTTTCATGACATGAAAGATAGTCTGCATGGGTTCATAAAGTCTGTATATCACGGCTCAGCAAACTTCAACCTTACTTGTTCACCTCAGTCTCTCTCACTGAACTAATATCAGTGAGCTGTACAAACAAGAAAGCTGTTTACCCCAGATTAAGGAAAAGAGTTGATTGCTCAATCCTGAAGTCTGTCTGTTTAATGTTTGCCACATTGTGTTTTAACTATTTTATGCCAAATTTGTATAGCATTATTAAGATTACATTTGTATTCACACACTAAGGAGTTGCACTCAATTGAATCCAATTCCTTATTTTTCACTGAGTTTTTTTTGTATTAACAGTATGGTATTGCTGGTACCCAAAGTGGGGACAATTCAAAAGGTATTGGTTTTGCCGACTTTCATTTATTGTTCAATCATGAACACTAAGCTTAGCTGAGGGAAAGATGCCTGCAGTGGTTGATGTTATTGGTTTATTTGTGATCTCATTGAGGAATTTTGGTAGGTCTGCCTGTTTAATCACAAGTACTTCATGATGTAACATTGGACATATATATTTTTATCACTCCAGGAGATGTTCAATACCTACATTTTGCAAATCTGTTTATAATAAGACAGGTGCTACCCTCTCCCTACACCTTACTGCACATATGTTTGATGAGATGCTTTGAATGTTGTGGGAGGTATACAAGTGAGAAATAAAAATACCTGCCTTTTGGTGTCCCTTGATGTCCCTGTGCTGGGAGTACGGTTTAATGGAGATATGTGAGCTTCCAGAACACGTATAATGGAGATAGGCGTGCATATGGGTGCGTGTGTGCCTGTGTCTGACTGTGTGTGATTTATTTGGGAAGACAAGTTGGCTGCTGTGAGTAGCTCATTATGGTTCAGCAGTCTGGAGTGAAGCCCTGCTTCATCCTGATAATGGGGTTTCACTCACTGCTACAGAGCCTGCCAATGAAAACCTATGCGTTAGACGAGGGATGGATTTTCTCACCCACCAACGCCACCCCCTCTTCTACTGTCTCCCACCCCACACACTCACGCACATACACGAAGCATACAGGATGAGCTTAAATGTTAACTCATCAGCACACACATGCATGACAACAGTCACATGCTCGCACACTTGTATGCTGGTACCCAGCAGTTAAAATCCAAGCCTGTTGAAAAGAACCCCCCTCCCCCCCACCCACCAACCCACACACACACATACATACATCCACATCACCCCTCTCTGCGGACCATGCATACGTAGCTTGCATGGTGTGCTATTAGAGATCGGCAGCCAATTTTTCTCCCTGCGACTCCCTTATCTCTGCCTGTCACAAAAGTCTGCTGATAAAATCCAATAGATTTTCTTCCTCAGGGATTAAGTTGGTGTTTTTCATTACCAAAAAATGAGCTTTCCTGGCAACAAGATGTTTCACACCCCATAATGGATTTAGCAGAGGTTAATTAGCATCACCTCAATTAAAGCAACAAGTCCAGGTGGCAAAAAAAATGATAGTGTTTTTTTTTTTTTTTTTTACAGCATTGGATTTGGGCAGAATTGTATAAAATGTGACTGAAAAACTTAAAGACCCAGTCCGATAAATTTAACTTTTAATATCTTGGATCTAGTCTTTAATATAAGGCTGCATGGTGAATTGTTATTTGACAACAGATGTTTGGAGTGTAATTGATCTCTAAGATGTCTCTTCTGTCTTTAATTTTGTCTCAGTTACAGCACTAGTCAGTTTATCTAGGACCCAGGCTAAATCACAAATAATGTAGGATAACACAAGATATTTTGTTTGCTATTGTGTCTGGATTTTTTTCGAAGAGTAGGTGTCCTCTCAAGGGGTGACTTGCATACAGTTGAAAATTTAGCTTACTATCAACGGCTGCAATACCTTCACAAAATGAAAGGAAAAGAGTTTGGCAGAGAAGAGAGAGAGAAGAAAATGTTTGCCAAAAAACGGCTGGAACCTTAAGTAATAAATCAACAAATTATCTAAAGCAAATATTTATAGAATTAACCAAATGCCATTGATGAACCATATTGTGTGACAACAAAACAAAAACAGGATGCAGGCAGTGTTTTGATTATGGTGAATTTAATAAAGTACAGTGCCACACTTGGTACTATTGTCTTTTTATAGCAAGAAGGTCCCAGGTGCAACTCAAATCAAAAAGTGCAGAAAACCATAGTAAGTTCTTAATGGTCTTGGCCCTTCTTATCTTTCTGAAATGCTTTTACCATATGAACCCTCGCGGTCTCTGCGCTCCTCTGGCAGCCATCTCCTTATCATCCCTAAAGTCAGGACACAAACTCATGGTGAGGCGTCTTTCAATTATTATGGCCCTCACCTCTGGAACAGGCTGCCGGAGGACCTCGGGGCCGCAGAGAACGTTAATGTTTTTAAGAGCAGGCTCAAGACTCACCTTTTTAGCCGAGCTTTTAACTGATTATTATTAATAATAATATCTGTTTTATTGCACTGCATGTTTTATTTGATTGAATTTTTAGTTTAGTTTTTAACTGATTATTAGGCTATAGTTGTGATGATGATTTTACTTTGGGTTTGGGAAGGGTGGGGTTTGTGGGGTCATTTTAACTTGTAAAACCCTTTGAGAAGCTTTTTTAGTTGGAAAAGTGCTTTATAAATAAAGTTTGATTGATTGATTGATTAAAGTTGACAGAAAAAAATGGACAGAGTAAAAAAAAAAAATCTAAAGAAAACAAATAAAAAATAATACAGGGAGCTAAATAATGGCAAGGATTATTATTGGATTAAAAACAGGTGAGTTTTATTAACTGACTGTGGCTATGGATAGAGCAGTGAACTAGGTATTAATGAGATTTGCTGTAGAATGAGACAAAATTGTATAATACTGTACATAATGTACAGTAGCTTAACACCGTTGTAACCCTGAATTTAGCACAGAAGAACTTGTTGAAACACAAAATAACACATTTGGTGGCAGAATTTTAAAGGCAAATAGGTAAATATGTAAAGTAAATGATAACTTGTATTTAATGGAGATCTAAAACAATAATTTTAAGCTTTCAACGAATAAGAATTAGTTTTGTAGAATAAAAATAAGGCAATCATTTATTTAGTTAATTTTTTTATTTTTTGTCTCCCACACAAATCTTATCATGCACCACAGTTAAGCAACTGGGAAATGATGCGAAATAACATTTGTACCACAACTGTGGGGGAAACCCCCCTACTGTTTCTCCCTTTGTTGGTGGTTTGGAAAATTTTCTTAATTGCTTTTTTTTAGGAGTAAACTGTAGTATGCAAAAAAAGGTCTAAATAACTACTCGAAGCAACCTTCTAGAAATTGTGAGTGGTTATTTTAAAGAATAATGCGTTGAGGTTTTCATAATTTTGTATAAAATTGTGGGTTTAACTATTTTGCTATTGCAGGGCAATGTAGCAAGTTTCCATGCAGTTTTTTAAGCTTGTCTCCTATTTCCTTTTCAGAAATGGGGAACATTAATCTTTCCAACTTTTCGGCTGTGTTTTTCTCTGAGTCATTTTACCATTCCTGCAAGCTACTTTTGAACTGCTTTTTTTATTAAATCCAGATATGCTGTAAAAGCACAATTGTGGAAGCACAGGCACAGATACTGCTTGGAGAGCTGATAAATTCTTAAACACCTGGTCTGACTTTAGGGGTTTTAGTGCCATTTGTTATGCACATAAAATATACAAACCAACCTTACATGGGACAAGTCCAAGTTGAGTCCCGCTGCCTTTGACCTCAGCGTCCATCCTTTTTATCAGTATCTATAGGCTGTAGAAAATCAAAATATACATCTATTCATAAATTCCTTCAAAGTAAAGACAGTAGCTGAACACAGAAACAGAACTGAACTTTAAAATCTGCCACTGTTAGCGAGCATGCAAGTCTGGATATCTGAAAAGTAATGCATCTGTTATGGCTGAAAACTAGCAGTCTTCTAAAACTAAGATGAAACTGAGTCCTTGAAGGCATTCAAGTATTTAATGAAAACATGTCTGACCAGAGCATGGAGGGTGCAGAGGTCTTCAGCTCCTGAAGAACCAGTTCATACCGGTCCGATAGTAAGTGGTTCATGCCGGTCCGATAGTAAGCATGAAGCAGTCCCTCAAACCCAGAATGTCCAGTAGATATCTTGCTGCTCTGACGTTTGTCATTCCGGTGATCTGACACATCTTTATCAAGAACATTATGCTGGAACAATAAGCCTTCCTTCTCTGACTTGACCTCCTGCCCTATATACATTCACTAAGACACGTAATAAGTATTTAAATACTAATTACGTAAGAATATGCCACAGCACATCAACTCTGATTCCACCTTTTGTTAATGATGGTAAAAAATGTTTAAAAATTTGCCATTTTCCTTATTAATTTTCACTCATTGTGAAACTGTAAGATAACTGGTTATTGGTTGCAATGAAAGATTAAATAGCAGTGGGCCTTTTCAATAACTGTATAAAGATTTGCTCAGTGAATATCAATGGTAATACTTTAGGAACACTGTCTACCTTACTCTGAATCATCTTCAGAGCTAGCAAAGACCCAAAGCAAAGACAAAAGTGTTTTTCTTCTTCACATGGATAGTTAGCCTGGTCTCTTGTTCCAAATCAATCTGCAACAGTTGCACTTTCTGACAGTTTTATTTAAGAATTAGCCATTTATGGATGTTTTTTTTTAAATCATTAGTAATGTGTACAAAGTCACCAAGAGGCTAATTGAAACTTTGGTTGATTTCCAAGTAAAGAGAGTATAAGACAAACAGGTAGCAGCGATGAATGTCTGTTATTTTGGTATTAAAACCATACCATTTTTCATCACTCTATTTTTTTTCTTGTGAATATTTTTATGTGCTTTCATTTCGCTATTCTGAGTTTTTCTGGGCAGTGTGCCTTGCCTGTGACTCACCTAATGATTCCAGTGTGGGCTGTGAGGAGAAAAAGTCACTCAAGTTTGTCCAAGTTGACTAGTAAAAGACATTTCTGATTGAAACCCATTACTGCTCTCAAGACTTCAGGGTGTAAGAACAAGTGTTTTTAAACCCACCTACAATGCCTTTGGAAGGTGTTTGATGTCAGCTGTGTTAAAAATAACTGCTTAGATGGAACATTGTAAAAGCTGGGATGGTAAAAACTAAGATTTATGGTTTCAAAGGAAAACAAGTTATCGCTGAGAAAGGTTCTTGTTTGCATAACACACAATCCATATGCTTTTGTTTCAATGCTCCCAACCACCAGGCTAGGAGAAGCTAGGAGAGCCTGGAAGAATAATTACATTCTGATATAAGTACCATGATATGTAAAATATAAATTGCACCACATACAATGTGAGGAGATGAAAAATCACTTATTGAAAACAGATTATATCCGAATCCCTGTTTAGATCGGGACAAACATGTGTTTTACCTCTCCCAGATGTAAATAATTAGGCCTAACAATGATTTCATTAACGTTTCTTTAAAATCCATCCAGTTCTGCGGATACTTCTCTCACTTCACCTATATTCAGTTACTTTAAATACTTTTTATGAGTTATTTGTTAAGTAATCTCCCAATGAGCTTAATTTTAAACTGAACCCCTTGAAAAAGCCTCATCCCGCCCCCAGACAACATTTGAAAAACTCTCCCCAAGTGGGAAGGACCAGGAGACGTGGAGGGGCATGGCCAAGTGTGGAGGATGAGCGCAAGGGGGGGATGTGGGGGTGTGGCCTGAAAGACAGTCATGGCTGAACTATGGCATGCCTTCGCCGAGCTCCGTGATGCCTCTATTTATCTACGGTCATCCTGACAACTCAGATCCTCTCAAAAAATAAAAGACTTTTGACTCACCTCACATCTCAAACATCCATTAGTTCATGCCTTCTGCTGTGTTCCTCACAACAGTACTGATCTAACCAGCAATCATCCAGTCTGTCTAGAGTCCAACTCTGTAGTCTTCCAGCCTGATGTAGCCGACTCCCTCTCTCAGATGCCACGGCTTCTTGGACATGCCGACTTTGCTGCTCTGCTGCTACCCAACCGGTTGCCAGCTCCTACTCGCCTGTAGAAAGAGATAAAAGCTACGACCAGAACAGCATTCTGGTAAAGCATCAACCGGTATAAAGCCTCCCCCCAAGGCAGAAACTTCTTGGAGGGTCTGTTACTGCAACCAGCACCACAGCAAGCCTTAATTGCAGATTAACATCCAAAACAGAATAAAAACTGCAGAGGCAACTGATAGTTGAGTTCAGAAACACCAAATGACTGAACTTTACGTTAGTCCCAAGCTGTGAAGAGCTTTCCCGCAAGCAGAGGGGGACAGCAGACTACGGACCAAGCTATTAGCTACAGTTAGCCACCAGCGTTAGCCTAGACAGACATGTCAATCAAAATGACACGCCCCTAATTATTCAAAAATTCAAGATTAAATTACAAGTAAACACCGCCCAGAGTTGTCATGATAGTAAACCTGAACTATCTAACCTAAAAAAAATTTTCGAACGAGGGTGTAAACATGTTTATTTGTGCTGTAAATTTGACCTTTTTAACATGGGAGTCAATGGAAATTTGCTCCTTTTTTGGAGCCAGTCCCCAGCGGGTGAGGGCTGAACTGCAATTTTTGCCACTTCCTGGTTGGCTTCACATTCTGCGGGCAGAGTTTGCCCCCTGGTAGCATACAAGCAGTTTCAACTCGTCACGGGGCGGGGCAAGTGTGTCTGAGAGAGGGTATCTCTGTGAGAATATGCCTGTGACGTAGGCATGAACTCTCATGTATCAGTCTCAGCCAATCAGAAAATTCAAATGCAGTACCAAACAATGACCATGAAAAGCGGCACTAACACGTTTTTTAACCAAAAAATTTGGAATTTAACAAGTTTACACGAAAATGTCAAATATATGCCTTTAAACTGAAAGATTGCATTGGTAAAAACCCATTTATACAGTTTATACTTTTGGGTTTTAGTTACACTTTAAGGGAAACAGTATGTTACAGTATATAAATAAATATATAGGTACATCTCAGTAAATTGAATTATGACTTTCAGTAAGGTTTTTGTCAGATTAAAAGTACTTTTTAAAATACACTTTAAGCAGGTATTAAACATACTCCTCATTAAGGTCACATTTGTCAAATCTTTTCATTAGTTTGATGTAATATTCTGATCTCCTAAGAAATTAAATGTCATGTTTTCATTAGCTATAACTGGAATTTAACCATATAGCAGAAATAAAGAGTTGTAAACATTGGTATGTTATTTTATAATATTCTAATACAGTGAGATGCCAAAGAAAGCTTATGTCAGTGCACAAGACTGTAGAGTTTAGTAAATAATTCACCACCAATTACAACACTTGACAGCTGCAATAGTGCATATTTTCTGCTTTCATTAACTCTTTCCTCTGGTTTTGAAATGTGACTGGCAGCACCATACAGGAATTTATCCCTGTAATATAATGAGCTTTGCCTAAATAATTTTATGAAGCAAAAAAACAATGAACACAATCATCAAAAGTAGTGAATACCTCTTACAAATTTCTATGAAAACTCCTCTACCTGTACACATCCTCTAATCCGCTGATTAAAAAACAACAACCTGTTGTTTAAAAACCTTTTATTCTATTCCAAAGGATTTTCAAAACATTTAACTGATATCAAATATTATCTTGAGTGTATTCCAGGTTGAAGGCTTTAGAGCTTTCTATTTATTTATTTATTTTTACACAAGACATTAGGGTAGCTCGCTGCTTAAAGACGCACTCCATAACTTTGCAGATATTTGCCCTTTGTTGCCCTCTTCCGCCATGCGGTGCAACATCACTGTCATGATACCAAATCTCAGTGGAGGGGATCTGAAGAGTACTATGGGTTTTACAAGCTCACCAGCCAAAACAACAAAACATCAAACTAACGGTGCTTACGCATCGAATGTGATAGTGGCGACTTAAAAGCACTGCAAGCCCCAAGCTGGTTGCTTGCACAATCACACCTTGAAGCGTGTCCTAAGCAAACTGGTCGCACTTTACAATATACCATTTTCAAGCGGGTGGAGCAGAAATGTGGGAGGACCATGACCGGGACCGCTCCGCTGGTCTCCTCCTCCGCCCTCCCTCCTTCTCCCGACCCTCCAGAAGCTCCCAGTGGACTCTGGTCTATGAACTGACCACGTTAAATGTTGGGACTGCTACTGCGGGGGTAGACCCAGTCGAGCAGCAGCGGAAGGATCCATAACCTGGGAGCAGAGCACCATGTCAATTGAGCCCAGCATGTGTGTGTGCAGCTGCCGGGTGCACTATGGTCTCCGAGCTACCAGTTGAACTGTGGTCCAAGGTCCAAGTTTTGCCTGGCGACACACCAACTGAGCGGCTGTCCATCTGTCTGCTGTAAGAAAACGTTTATATATAAGCGGCGTGGGACATGCTGTGGTGGAGCCATTACCAGACCTGGGTGTCCAGGTGAGCAAGCTGTTCATGGCTCAATACTCGTTGGAGCGAGAAGGGCCTTTTGCGGTCACAACGGCTCGTTTAATAGCCCCCCACAAAGCTCTTAAGAGCATTCCTGTCTAAATAGTTTAACCTCCTTCTAATGTTTATTTTTTTATTCCTGTGTCTGTATAGAAAACAGCTGGTGTCATTTAATTTGGATGATTAGCCACGGTGTTTATAAGTTTTCATGTCCTGTTGATGCTGTGAATCCATTCACTCAGTGAAAGCATCACTGACACCTGTCAGCTGATTGGTCGTTGCAGCGCGACTTGAAACTGTAGTTGAGATTTCTCTAACTTCTGCTGCAGATATAAAATGCAGCGCGTATTTTCGGTCGCGCAGAAACGCACAAGCCGAGCATGGTTGCGCTCCTCCATTGACTTGTAAACCTGTAAACATGTAAACCTGACTCTCTGGTCGTGCCTATCGCATTCGGTGTGTAAGTACCGTAATGGCGTGTCAGTTGGTAAACATGTAAAAATGTTAACTCGTCTTGTCTCTTGTTCCATCACTTTCTCTTTTTATTTTCGTCTTTTCTTTTTAAAGCATGTTATTTGGTTTCTTTGGTTGATCTTTCATGGCTCGAGTCTTAAAACACTGTTTTTTTTATATCTTTTGGAAACTTGTGAGATAATGCCGTAAAGTTAATCTCAGTCAGTACTTCCGAGAAAAGTTTTTTTGTGTAGTTTTAGGTGTCTAAGTGATTGTCAGTGGGAGATTGATGAAGGTTAATTGGGTGGCAGTGATTTTATAATATCCAATTCTGCCAGAGTTAAGCAGTCTACCAAATTTACCAAGCCTAAGGATAGATACAAAATAACATCTCAGTAAATTGCTCTGTACCAATGGTGAGTTAATTATTTTATTCAATCACCCAAAAGAGTTGGCATACTTGTGACTGACAATAGATGCATGTAGAAAATTGTATTGTAAAAAAAAATTGTAAAAATGTATTTGTTGATTGTGAGTACACTAAACTGGCAATCCATGCTGTGTTTCAGTAATACCCACTCACCCATGTTTTTGCTGTTCTATTCAATCAATTTTATATACATTTATTTACAATACAGTATTTAAATAAATAAATAAATGTGGAAATATGTTACTAGTTCTTTCATGTATTTCTACATATATTTATAGATATATTTATTTATTCATTTGTTTTATATTATACTTAACCATTTATTTATTAATGGTCATATTTATTTACTCATTCTATATTTATTTATTTACAAATGTATTTTCAACTTATTTATTGGTTTATTTCCATATTTAATTTTCTTTCTTTCTTTATATATTTACAAATGTATGTTACATTTTTTTATTTGTTCCCACATTTATTTATTTATTCCCACCCTCATTTATTTTTTCATATTTATTTATTTACTAATGTGTTTCCTCACGTATTTATTTATATCTAGTTATTTATTATTGACAATTTTGACAGAGATGTTCCTACATTGTTTAACACTCTTGAACCCATAAAACACGAACTGCTGACAATTGAAGCCCTATCGAAAGCCAGACATAATTGCAAGAAAGACAGGACCTGTGTTCCATAAAGTTTAATTTTTCCACATACTTTGCTTTTTAATTTGATTTTGTATATTGCAAGTGAGGGAAACAATGTGGATGCATATTATGTTTGACCGAAATATTCAACTAAGGTCTCAAATTTGAGAATGTAATGTATTAACTCCTTTACAAATTCTATTTTTGCAGGCGATTAAACTGTTCCTATTACTTGAACGAGTCACCACAGTTGTTCTCATACTGAGAAGAGATGGAGGGACCTCCATGTTCATAATGACTGATATATAGTCCTTCAAAACAATGCCACATTTACATGATGAACGAGCCAGGGACATGACATGCAAGGTCCCTCAGTGCTAAAGGCAATGAGAGTAACATTCATAATAACTTGTTGACAGCTTTCCTTTTTCTTTATGTTGCTCAGTGTGGCCATCAGAATAATGAGAAACAATGATACCAGGTCATCTGGACATCTGAACATAGAACTGTGTTCTTGTGTATAGTTGCATGTTGGATGTGGACTTCCAAAGAAAAAGGAAAACACGGTAGTGGTTTCTTAAAAAAGTTGCACTTTTTTTTTTTTTTTACATGAAAAGATGCATAGCCATGATGATTTTATGGTGCATTCCTACCCCACTCACCTGAAAGTGCAATGGTATAATGCATATTTAAATTAACATTTGTGTCCTTGTTTTGATGTGAAGCACTGGTAGCCTGTATGCTTCCCAGCAGTTATAAACAGCATGTGGTGTGTTATGTTTTCCTCTAGACCGTGGCTACTGTGACTGTGGGATGTGTGAGTGTGACGAAGGCTGGTTCGGAGAAGCTTGCCAGTTTCAGGAGGAGTGTAGCCTATCAAGCAAGAAGAGCAGAGAGCTGTGCAAAAACCAACAGGGGGTGGTCTGTTCCAATAGAGGTACTGCAACAATACATCGAAACACAGCATAAAAAAAAAAAACAAGGTTTAAAAGGCTGCGAAAGCTACAGTGACTTGCACAATTATTTCTACTACTTTTACACTTTGTCATGTTACAACCACAAACCTCAGTGTATGGATTTGAAATTGTATGTGACAGACAAACACAAAGTAATGCTTAACTATAAAAGCAGAAGTAAAATGACACATTGTTTTCAGACTTCTTTGCAAATAAATATTTGAAAATTGTAGCATGTAGTTGTGTTCCCTTTAGATGATGTTCAGTTCTGCCCATGTTTATTTTGGAATATGTACAACTTTTTATCAAAAAGCCTCAGTGGAAAATATTGGCAAACAATATCATGAAGTCCAAGGAACACATCAGGTCAGGATACCTATGGGGAGAATTTTAAAGCAAGATTAGTTATTAAAATAGTATCCTATGCTTTCAACATCCCAAGGAGCATTGTTTAATCCATCACCTTAAAAAGGAAACACACACAACTCTACACACAGACATCCACCACAGTTAGTTGCTGTATGCCTAAACTGACAGAGGTGGCAAGGAAAATATTAACCTCGGAGGGCCTCTGTAACTTTGACCGAGCTTCTTAGATCCACTGCTCAGATGGGAAAATCCGTGGAAAAGAAAAATGTTAGTAATTCCTTTATGATAGTAAGAAAAAAGCTGTTCTTGAAAAAAAGTGCAATAAGGCATTCTGGTCAGATGCGTCCAGAATTTAATATTTTGGCTTAAATGCAAACTATGATTAGTGCAGAAAATTACCAGTGAATATTGGCTTGAACACAGTACCTCCCATTGAGTGCTAGCATCAGCGTGCTGTTGAATGCTTTTCTTTTGCAGGGACAGGAAGCCAGGCCTAAACCACGGGAGAATCTTTATCAAGACTTGAACATTTAAAATAAATGCTCTCTATTCATTCTGAGCTAAACTGTTTGCTAACATGAATGGCCAGATTTTTCAGTCTCAAGATGTGAAAAGCTTTTAAAGATTAGAAAATTATGCCAGTCTTTTTAGATTTTTATTTGTAAAGAAAATAGGCATAACCTTGTTCCCCTTCTTTTCTTCCATTTCACAGTCATGCACTACTTTGTACCGAGGCTGAGAACTGCAAACCACATTTACATAAAAAGAATACATTTACGATTTAAAAATCTAAACACACCTCAAATAACATTTTAACCAACTGAAAAATCATTTCAAAACCCATTTACAAATTGAAAAAAACCCATTACCTACAAAAAATGTAACATTCAAAAACCAAATTACATTTCAAAAACAAATATACAACTTCAGAAATAAAATTAGAACCTAACAAAACAAATTTATAAATGTAAAAACACAAAAGCAAGTCCTGAAATAAAACAAAGAAATCTTTTGACTCTTTATAAATAAAGTTTGATTGTTTTAAAATTCTCCACAACAGTACTAATAGATGATAGAACAACACTACATAGACATCTTAAGTTTGCTGCTAAAATTTTTTTAATCTGCAGGTTTAACAGGCATCATTTCATGTCCCGGTTGCATGTGTGATTAACAGTTTTGTCACCACCTCTTTTAATAACCTGATAAGAATTCTTACCTTGACTTGTGCTCCCAGTATAGCTTCTATATAATTATTATCCGAACTGACTGGAAGGCTACTTAAATCATGCCATTCAGCTATTATATAGTCATGATTTTTTTTTCTGTGAGGATGCTGCAGCATTTATAGTAGAGGGTGATGGTAATGTTTAATGAAGAGTCTCAGTTCACCTTCAGGGCATGATTTGAGGCTTGTGCAAGTATCAACAGATGAATGATCAACTTCTATCTCTTTAATGTAAGCTAGGTGTTCTTAGTATGTAGTGTCATCTGCTGTTCTTGAGCACAGGTGTAATATTACCAACCTGCCTGCTCTTCCTTAAATGATTTTGGCAGCTGATTTTCCCTCTGAGGGACAAAAAAGGACTATTCTATTCTATTCTATTCTATTAGAAGTGTTGTGAAGACTATTGAATCCGCCTGTCTGGTTGTAGTGCGGTCTCACAACAAAGGGGGAACAGAATATGTTCAGATCTGCCCCCTATGCACTTAATAAAACAATTTGGTAAAGCAGAAGCATGCATCAGGGAACAGTGGAAGACCGGGTGTACTTTTAGGAAAGCTGGAAGGTGGAGATGATAGGTGATAGCATTCATTGTAGGGACGGATGTTATATATACCAATGAACCGTGGAGTGAGCTTCCAGTAATCCATTGGCAGCTTGAGGTGTTGCATAAACAACCAGACAATGTCACTGGACTGGCAGGCAGGTACAAGCCAAATGTAGCAGCGTTGTTGGGCTTCACTGGTTTTATTGGCCCACATGATAGATACATTGGCCCAGGTCTACGCTGGCTTGGAGTTATGAATGAATTGCTGGGTAGTTGGTACCTCTACTTTGGCTTCCTTGTGAGCAAAGATGAGTGGTTGGTACCTGTAGCAGACCTTGAAGGGAGATATTCTCATGGTGGTACAGAGCTAAAGTTTGACCGAGTGCTCTGACCAGAGGTCTGTTGCCAGGTAGCCCGTTGTGATCGAATGAAGCACCGTAAGTACTTTCTGTCTTGCTGGTTGGACAGCTCCGTTTGAGTGTAGGTCATAAGATGGAACCCAGAGGAGAGACTGGGAGCTCTGATGAGCCAGCAGAATACCTTCCAGAACCTGCGATGAACTGCTGGCCATGGTCAGAGACTACATCTTGGAGAGACCCATGTAGCTGCACTATGTGTTGCAGAAGGAGTTTTAGGGTCTCTCTGCCAGTGGGCAGGCTGGGCAGGGCAAGTAGGTGGACCGCCTTGTAGAAGTAGTTAACACAGATGATTACATTGTTCTTCCTGTCAGCCAGTGAGAGACCGGTTATAAAATCTACACAGATGTGGAACCACGCTCGACTCAGCACTGGGAGGGGGTTGAAGAAGCCCTGCTTCCTTGTAAGTGGAAGACTTGGCTCTAGTGCAGACATCAAAGGCATATCAACAAAGCTCCTCACATCTTTTGCCATGGAAGGCCTCCAGAGGGCATGGCGGACTAACTGGAAAGTGGTGGCCGTGGTGGCATTACTGGCCACTGAAGAAGAATGGCCCCAGTTTAGCGCCTCGTCCGTCAAAAGTGACTGTGTGGAGAGGGCATCCACCTTGCCATTAGATCCTGCTCGGTAGGCAATATCCGGTGTGGTTTGTGCTGCCTGGCATTGATATAAATGATATTTTAGTAACCAGTCTAGAATAGGAAGGGTTCTGGTATCCCCATTAGCCAGTGGTGCCACTCCTCCAATAGCCCCCTCAATGGCCAGGAGTTCAGTCTCCAACTCCATTGCGTTGCTGGTTGGGGTTAACTTCTGGAATAAGAAGCGCTAGGTATAGGGAATGCTAAACACTTTCTTCCACTCATCTCCCTCTCGCATGCAAACCAGGTCACAGTATAATCCTTGCAGACGTCCAGCTGGGTGAAGATGGTAGCTTGAGAGAGGGTTTCCAGAATGGTGCTGATTAGTGATAGGGGGATTAATCTTTAATGGGGATCCAGTTCAACCCTTGATAGTCAATGCATGGGTGGAAGGGTTCGTATTCCTTCTTTACAAAGAAGAACCTTGCTGAAGCTGGAGCTGTGGATGGCCAAACAAAGCCCTGGTCCAGAGCTTAAGCAATGTGGGTCTCTATCTGTTTGGTCTCCATGGTGGACAGTGGAAGCTGACAACCATGAAGTTGTCATGGTTCTCATGCCATGGCTCCCCTGAATTGTTCCTGGCAGCAGGTTTATGGTGATGTCATAAGGTGTGTGGGGTGTTGGGGTGGCGGTCAGTTGTTTGTTTTGTTGCCAAAACTATGTATGTAGAGGGTACGTCCTCAACGATGATGGTAGATGGAACTTTGTGTGCAGGATCTGGTCTAGACACTAGGCTCTCTGTTTGGCATCTGGTACCCCACTGCAAGATCCATTGAGCCAAATAGGAAATGAATTGATAGAGTGGCTGAAACCATGGGTAACCCAGGATGAGGGCAGTAACACCAGAGTAGGCATGTATCCACCAAAGTAACAGGGATTGAAAAATTAGTTATCTTTTGTGGTATCTGAAGCTCTGAGACAGTTGGGTGGAGATTTTTTTTTCAAGAAGAGCCTTATAGCTTGAGTGGTGATGATGGACTTATCTTTGGAGCAGGAAATGGGTTGAACTGGTCAAGCCTGGTGAAATCCATTGTAGATTCACCTGGCTTGGTGGTTTCCAAGCCGGAGAGGTCACTTGAGACACTGGTGATCATGAGACCCACAATAAGCATAGTCCCTCCCAGAAGTGTTAGTTCTGTTCTTCCTGGGTCAGATGTCCCAATTTCATTACTGCTTCTAGCTTGACAAAAGTACCCTTAGAGGAGAGTTCACAAGATCGAGGTGGACTGAACTAAAGAGGAGCCGCTCCGAAAGAAGATCTGAGTTGACACTCTTGAAATATTGAGGGTGACCAGGAGGCCATCTGACTTACTGTGCAAGCCATTCCATTACTTAGGGAGATCTTAGGTTCTGAAGAAGAAGCAGAGCAGTGGGAGAGTGTTATCTAGGCCAGCCAACCTGATGTGGGCTTCCGACAGTGACTCATATTTTGAAGTGAGATGCCCTAGTTTCTCAGGGAGAGCTTCCACTTCAGTGTGTAAATCCTCTACTTCCACTGGAATGCTATTATGGGGCTCAGTCATCCAGTCAGGACGGCTGTGGTGGAATACAGTGGGAAAAGTCTTTTCAAAGTTTTAAATGTGGATGTAGGTAAGGCATGGGATGGCCGGAGAACCAACAGGACACAATAAAGCAGATCACACTGACGATGTGGCAGAAGGAATGAAGACTGGGTATTCTCTGGAGCTCTTGGCATATATGCATCACTGACTGAGTAATGACAGGTGAGTGGGGAAGTGTTTTTATTGAAAAGTGCAACCAGTGGTAGGTGAGAACTCATTGATCCTGGGTCAGGGTTGCCAAGCATGATGAGTTGCTGATAGAGCTCCCAAATTATAGGACCGGCTCCTGAAGGGCCAAGTCAGTCAGCAAGGAGACAAGTGATGAGGGCGGGATCCAGGATGTGCTGCAATACAGTACACATTCAAACACCAGGAAATAGTGGAACAGAAAGCCTGTGAATATGCTCATTCACCCAGGTCATAGTTATCTCAAGGAAATTTCAATCGAACGCAACTGGACTTGGTAATTTGTCTGGGAAGACGTTTCACCTCTTATTCAGGAGGCTTCATCAGTTCATGCTTGCCACTGACCAGGCTGGCACTGGTCCAACTAACTGGTGTGGAGACTCAGCTATTTAACCTCTTGGAGGGCTTTTACAAGACTGATTATGTCATTGGATCCCAACGGTTTTTGGCGTGTCGCCTATTGGTGGAGGTTAGGTTTCGGCTTCATTAGTGCCCTATTGTGTTATAACGACCGTTGTTGGAGTCACAGTTGTTTTTCTTATTAGAGGCTAAGTTGTGGAACAGACATACTGATAGAGATTACAGTAGAACTGAATGTAACATGGACGATGAAAACACTTATCTTTCAAAGGAAGTTGACAGCTTTTATGGTCACTGAGAATCTGACGAGGCAACTGTTTTTGCAACAAGGCTATCTTTGGTTTGAGTGTCGGGCCTGGGGTCTTTCTGTGTTAACTTGGCATTTTCTTCCTGTATATGCATGAATTCTCTGCAGGTAATTCCTCTATCAATAAAAATCCAAAAACAAGCATGCTGGGTAAATAATTGTCTTTGAATTTGACGTAAAAGCTTGTGTTTGTGTATGGTTGTATGGCAACTGTGTTTCTGAGTTTAATGAGTTGAACTGATGATCCAGAGTATACTTAGGCTCCCCTTTTAATCCCAGGAAATACAGTCACCATTGCTAAAACATTTTTGTTGAAACATTCTTTCATCATTGACGAAAAGTTAATTTATTACAGGAACTCTTTTCACCAGAACACATTATAGATTAATTACACACAGACTGATGTTTTCAATCCTTTATCTTTTTTATTTATAATGATTTTCTGCTTACAGGTAATGAAAACATGAAATTTAAGATAAGAATAAGATAAGGACAAAAATAAATATGATGCAGAAATGTTGGATTTAATGAAAAGTATTCCTGACACCTGCCTAAAGGTTATTTCCTTTTAATCTGATAAACGAGCCTCAATGGAAAGCATATTCTAATTTATTGAAAATGACTGTAGATGTCATCTGCAAATCTGCAACAGACAAGATACAGACAAATATCAGAAGCCAGCTATTGCAGAAAACATTTAAACACATTTGTGAATTTTGATCATTACCAAGTGTTTAAATTTAGCTAAGCAGCCAATCTCCAAAGAAAACCTTTAAAAGACCTTTAAGAATATTACTACTGCAACATTCTGATATCTTGCCCTTTAATATCATGTCTATGTATATTTGGCTCACACAGTCCATGTTCATGTGTCTCAATGTTACATGGATAGTGTTAGGTCAACCTTTGGTCAAGGCTGCTTTCCAAACACTTACAGCCAGTTGCCCATCTGGGTTCAACCTCTCCATTTGTCTCCAGTGCTTCCAGCTAAATGATGAATTAACAAGTCTCAATGGGACCGTGCATATCAGTGTGGGATTTGTATAAGAGTGTGTGAAAGCATGTACCATGCAGGATGTGGCCTATTCGAATATGTAGAAATGTTAATATATTCACAGCATGTGTCTGTTTAGCCTTCTGCTTCTTCAACACCTAATCCAAAAAGCTCCAGCACACATGCAAAAACACATCACCACTTGTAGTTGTCAAACACCAGCCTAAGCCTGTTGGCACTTGATGCAAAAATACTTCCTTCATTGCACAGCTGTAACCCAGCTGGGTTCTTTAATCTTCCAGAACAGTTTATAATTTAGAAGCAAGTACCCAGTGTAAAGTTTAATACAAACTTAGAACATTGATCCTTTTTCAATAAACATGTACGCAATTATTTTTTACAGGGACCTGTCACTGTGGGAGCTGCATGTGTGACAAAAATGACGACAAGGGCTTAGTGACGGGAAGCTTCTGTGAATGTGATGACAGCGAATGTCTGGATGAGGACACGGGAGAGGTTTGTGGAGGTAGATTACACTCACAGTTGCTCTTAATACCCCATACTCTTTCTAGAAAATACACTATATTGAGAAATAAATTAGCTTTAACCAAATAAAGACACAACCATCATAAAGTAAAGCATGTCAAACTACAGATTATGCAGAGATTTGCAGCTCTCATAATTTTATGGCCCCTTCATCGGTTTTGTGCATTACATTTGCAATTCAGTTTCTTGCAAACTACTTGTAATAAGTAGGTGTAGAAATATATATATATATATATATATATATATATATATATATATATATATATATATATATGTATATATATATATATATAGATATGTATGCAGTATCGGCTCCAGAGTCTTGAAGGCATGTGCAGAGCAGCTCTTTGGGATTCTGCAGCACCTCTTCAACCGTAGCCTTACCCAGGAGAAGGTTCCAGTATAGGGGAAGGCATCCTGCCTTGTTCCAGTTCCAAACAAACACAACAAAATCGACCAACATTCAGCAATGGCTATAAACCTGTTGGCCTGACATTTCACATCATGAAGGTCCAGGAGCAACTTCTGTTGGTCCCCCTAAGTAAGCAAACAAGAACAGATCAGGACCCCCTGCAGTTTGCTTGTCACTATGGAGTGGTGTTGAAGATGCCTTCTTCAGCCTCCTTTAACCAACCCTCTATCATATGGCAAATGAGTCAGCATTGTGAGGGCGTTTTCACATGGGACTCAAGTCCGTACTTGGGTACCGTATTTGCTCAAAATCCACTTATTTCGTACCATGTGAACACAGCCTGGACCTTGCCAGGATACGGCCCTAGAGACCTTCCTTGGACGTAGTATCTGAATCCAGGTATGAGTGGATACGGATCATGTGAAAACAAGCCGTACTCTGGCCATATCTAAGACAATAGACACGCTTTACACGGAACAACGTTGTTCAAGCATCTCAAACCAAAATACCACGTTAGAAAATGGTGGGATTACTACAACACTCACCCTGTAGATGACTTCAGGTAGCAGTTGACCAGTAGACCAATCTGTTTACGTTCTAGACTGTTGCTCGTTTCATGACGTCGGTACTTCTCACTCTCTTGTTTGTTGGAAAGCTTCAGAATTATTTGTATACCCCCACCTGCTGTTTTGGTGTAGTCCGTCATTTAAAACATTGGACTCCAGCATGGGTTGATATCCTGACATGTGAAGAGGAAAAATTTGCATTTTCTCTGGCCGTTTTCTGGTACGGCCACACATGTAAAAACGCCCTGAGAATCACGTTGTTAGATTCCTCTTGATTTGCTTTGTCAGAAAAAACCCTGAAGAAACAGGTGGAGCATTCAACAATTGTCTGGATCAACTGCTACCTAACAAACAGATTACTGTTTTTTTAGAATTAAGAATTGCATGTCAAACTAGGTGATCAGCCACACAGGGGCACCATAAGGGCATACTCTCACCCTACCTTTTCATTCTGTACATCTCAGACTTCCAGTACAAATCAGAGTCCTGTCATCTGCAGGATTAGTCAGATGACTCTGCAATTGTTGGGTGTATCAGAGATGGACAAAAAGATTAATACAGAAAGCTGGTGGACCTCTTTGGGGCAAGGTGTGGAAACAATTGTCTTACCTTAAATGTAATCAAAACATGGGAGATTATTTTTTGATTTCGGAAGAAGCAGGGATGAGACCAACACTGTTTTCATCATGCAAGAAGAAGCGGAGGTGGTTGATGATTATAAATTATCCTACTTCACCAGGAAACTGAACAGTGAAGCCATCTAAAAGAAGGGACAGACCAGACTGTGTGTGTGTGTGTGTGTGTGTGTGTGTGTGTGTGTGTGTGTGTGTGTGGTTTTTTTTGGTTCTTTTTGAGGAAGCACAGATCCTTAAGGTTTGCAGCAAGATGCTGAAAATCTACAAGTCTGTTGAGGAGAGTGTATCTCTTCAGCCATCAACTGTTGGGGTAGCAGCATCAGAGCCAGGGACTCAAAAAGGCAAAATAACCTGATGAAGAAAGCTTGTTCTGTTCTGGGGATGACTGTAAGACCACTGGAGTTGATGAAGGATTCTTCATAAAATTGAATAAAAAAATCCCTGAGCATCCTCCACATCATACTATCTTTCAACAACAGTGTCATCAGTCAGAGTCTTCTTTGGTTCTGGTGCAACACATAAAGCTACAGGAAACCCTTCCTGCCCATAGCCCTAATGATCTACTTAAAGAATTAATCAATAAATATAAGCTACAACAACACTTAATTTCCCTCTGGGATTAACTGAGTTTTTTTTTAAATTGAGTTGAATTGATTTATGCTTGTGCCAAATTAAATGCTGTTTATGGCTGACAAATGTGCTAAGTTGAAAGGATAAAATCAGGAGTGATATAATGATATAATGTCTGATCAAGATTTGTTAAAATCTATAAATATGTCAATCAATCTACATGGCAATTTATGAGTTCTTTCATGTCCTACCAGGCCATGGCCAGTGTTACTGTGGAAACTGTTACTGTGCTGCTGGTTGGCATGGAGACAAATGTGAGTTCGAGTGTGACATCAGCCCATGGGAAAGCAAGCGGAAATGCACATCTCCAGATGGCAAAATCTGCAGCAACAGAGGTTTGTTCATCCTCTTCCATGTTAATATATGATTCAAAAACTAACATATGAATTAGAGAATATATAAAACGATTTGATAAAATCATAACTGAGCTAAGTTAATTTAATATGTGATTTTTACAAATCTCAATAGTTTTATTTTATATGAACAAGCGTATAATATATCATGGAAAACTTTATCAAATCAAATCAAACTTTATTTATAAAGCACTTTTCAAACATGGTTTCTGAAAGTGCTTTACAGATTTAAAATTACCCCACAAACCCCCAACCCTCCGTTCAAAAACCAAATATAAAATCATCATCACAACTACTGTTAGGGAAAAATAATGCTGTATTATTATTTTCTTAGGGTGTATTTCTTTATCACATAGTTTAAATGTACTTTTTAAATCTCATTTGGTTTCAACCATATGTTCCTTTGTATACACCCTGTTCTTTTGATGCTAATGAAGTTTGACCAAATAATGATAGACTTCAGTGGGAGGGCCCTTTGAGACCAGTTGACAGAGCTGTGTGATCAGGACACAGGGCTGGGAGGCTGTCTGAGGCCATGTCCACACCTAGCTGTTTTTTTTTTTTTAAACGAAGATTTTCCTCTGCTCCTTGAAAAAAAAATCTCCATCCAAACGTAATCGGATAAATGCGTTTTTCACCACATTCATAGACGTGGCAAACCTGTAGGGCGCAGTAGTTCTCCCCAGTCCTATCCGCCAAGAGAAACTTTATATCCTCTATCTTCAGCACGCAGCAGTCATACAGCTTATAAAAGCAAACAAGCAAGACGCGCTTTAACAATGGATGATACCAACACAGCGCTGAGGAAATAAATGCTGTTTTCGAGAGTAAACACAGGGCGCACATGTGGTGTTGGAGCATTTTTTGTTGCGGATAGTGGCTTTACGGCTCTTAAAACTCCGTTTTCAACCGTCCACACGCAGATACTGAAAATGGAGAAAACGCAAATCTCCACTTTGGCGGACAGGGCCTGAGAAGCTTAGAGGAGAACAGACAAACGGTCAACCAGAGTATCTTCCTGGTCTCCCTCTGCAGAACTTTACTTATTTTATCTCCCACTGCAGAGTTCATTTAACTTCAATTTCTCTCCGACCCCTGTGTGTGATTCTTTCTAGGTTAAACCACTATTTTTTACCCTAACAACTACACCCCCCTCCCAACCCATCAGCCATACACACACACACACAAAAAAAAAGCTTAAAAAATAAATAAAAAACAGTGGGCTGAGTACAGATGAGCCAGGAAACGCCATCATGGGAGCCATCTGCATCGGCAGCAGATCAGCAGCAGCCAAGGCACCAACCCAGGGCACCCAGAGGAGTGAGGGATGATACCCCCACCTCCACCCAGGCACTACCTGGGGGGTACCCAGGCACCCACAGCAGACCACCGTCCCCGATGCAGAGGGCTCCCATAGAGGAAACAGTGGGACGAAAGACTAAAATAAGTTAAAATATAAAGTTTATAAAATATAAAGTATAGAAAGTGTAAAAAATTTAGTATAAAACAATAAGATATAATCAAGATAAAATGCTAAGCAGATTAATGAATGAACAATTAAAAGCTAAACTAAAAAGTAGATTAGGTAAAACATTTAATTTAAACAAATAATAGCTAAATAATTTAACAAATAATAGCTAATTAAAACCTAAAAAAGAAAAAATTCTAGCTAGCAGTCAGTAGTTTACAAAACCGTAAAACAGCAGATTGATTTTATTTTATTTGTACTCCCTAGTAACAAGAAGCAGACCTTTTAAAAAATCATAGTTAAATTTCTTGCCTTTTTGGATCATAAAATAGATGAAAGAAACAAAAAAAAAAGTAGTGCAAATTGGAAACACGCAAACACGAACCATGTTGATGTCTGCAGTAGCGAGTTCTGTCTAGCTGAATGCCATAGATCCCAGAGTGAAGGTCCTGCTCAGACTAAAACCAGGATGAAGCATGCTAGTGACCTAATTGTAATTGTGTGTGAACAAATAAGCACTTCCAAGACGTTCTGAACTCCCATTATAAGGATATACATTGATCAAGACTGGGTATAACGTCTCCCAAAGGGCTCTAAACTTGTCTGGGTGACTAAATGAACATGATATTTTCTAAAAAAATAAGGTCCAGGTTGAAGAAAAAACTTTTACTTTAAGAAAATAGTACAGGTGAGAGGAAGACTCAACACTTAGCCATAGGGCAGACATGTGGCAGCTTCAGCCCCCAGGCCTGACAGGTGGCCTTCCCCCCTGGGGCTCCTTGTGTTCTGTCACCATGATAAGACGGAATGGGTTTCTGACTGCTGCTGCTCTGGTAATTCCTGGGCTAAGATGCTAAACAAATAAAAGAGGAGAGGGAAAAGACAAATTGCAAAGTGAGATAGAAAATCCATTTTGGAGGCAGTTTTTTCCAAGATTAAAAAAGACAAAAAAAAATTTCGACAAGACAGGAGGTAATTTTTGCTGGTTGAGCTGGTTCTACAGGAGATGTGCCTGGTTACTAAAATATCTTTCTCCCATTTAACTTTTAGAAATCCTGGGAACTACCAGTAAACTTGCAGTCTGAGAGCGAAGTGCTCTGTTAGGAACATATGGAACAAGTAGGTCTCTAATGTATGATGGCGCTTGCTTAAAAAGGGCTTTATATGTAATGAGGAGGAGCTTAAACTCTATTATGGATTTAACAGGGAGCCAATGGAGAGAAACTAAAACAGGAGAAATGTGATCTCTCTTTTTAATATTTATCAGAACTCTTGTTGCAGCATTTTGGATCAATTAAAGGCTTTTAATTGTTTTTGTGGACTTCCTGATTATAAGGAATAACAGTAGTCAAACTTTGAATCAACAATGCGTTGAGTAGTTTACAGTATCTGCATCCCTTCTGGACAGGATGTTTCTAATTTGAGCAATTTTCCGGGGGCGGAGGAAAGAAATCTTTGAAACCTATTTAATATGGGATTTAAATGTAATGTCTTGGTCCAAAATCAAACAGAGGTATATTTACACTATTACCAGAGTCCAATTTAAGGCCATCCAGATGAAGTAACTGACTTAGCAGTTTCTTTTTTAAAGCTTCTGGTCCAAAGACAATAACTTCTGTTTGGTCTAAATTTAAAAGCAGAAAGTTCAGAGTAGTGTTGCTTTAGGTGGCCTGTTTTAATTTTAGTTTTAGTCTAGTCTTTGTGTCAAGATGTCATTTTAGTTTTTATTAGTTTTAGTCATGTTCATACTCTTTTTAGTCTAGTCAAGTTGCAATCAAATAAAAAGCCTGAGCACTTTAGTCTGAATTATACATGACTATTTCCGTTTAGTTTTAGTCGAGGGAAACTGATTAAATTTAGTTTAGTTTTAGTTGATGAAAATTGTATTTTAAACTCTTTTTAGTAATGCATTTCTATTTAACCCCGGTCAGTATAGTATAAGTACCCTGTAGTATAGATAAAACTGAAAATTTAATTTAGGAAATCTATTTCAAACAAGGTTCTTATTATATTATTTTTACCTTAGTCTTGACCTCAATTTTTGTATGTTATGCCTTGAGATGTCTCTTCAAGTTTGTTGTGTTCTTCCCTGCAATTTTGTGGCCGAACTTCTCTTGATCTTTCACCACAAGACATTTGTTTTTATTTTCCACTTCAATGTATTCAAAGCTTTTCCAAATGTCTTCTTTTTCTACCAAAGACCCCTGGCTGACAGGTGTTATGCCAAGAACGGCATGCAGTCAAATTTAAATTAGCAGAAATATGCATCACCTCTCTTTTAAAGCCAACAATTTTCCTACAGAGCTGGGATTCACATCAGTTGCTCAGAGGACATATGGAATTATGTTCAAAATTACACATCATTCATAACGCTATCCATCTCTTTAAAAACTGCCATCTTTTTTAGTGTTAAAAGAGGGGTAGGCCTATACACAAACAACCAACCAGGTAGGAGTTTACTCTGTGTTACTGTGTCCTGTTTGCGCCCATATCAGCCTTTAATGCCTACTTTTTAAAAAATTAGATTTGATAACTATCATGCTATTAGTAGAAAAATAGGGGAGAATGTGACACATAAACAGCAGAGCACCGAAAAATACTTCTGAGACACACTGACGTTAACAGTAACATCAAGCGTGTTTGGATAGAAGCCGTGATAAAAAAAAAAAAAGTTATACATTCATCTGCGATAACACGTTACGTTTACAGGGTGCACATGCTAAAGAAACATTGCAATATTATGAGTATATTTAAAAGATGTTGCATTGCTGGTATTTTAATCTGTTTTCTTATCCTTATCAGGGAGTTTACAACGACGCGCGTTCCTGCGGCAGGGGATGCAGTTCTCGGCAAACCACCTGTTATCCTTCCCTTTCTCTATCGCCCTGTCCCAATACCCACACTACACCCTACGGTCTTCCACGAAGTGCACTTGGTTGAAGTGCAGACAAGGGTTCAAGTGCGTAGTGAACAAATAACTGCGCGATTGGGACAGTGAGGATTACGTCGACACCCTGTACCGTATCTCCATGACAACCAAAATAGCGGTGCCGCTCGTGTTTTTTTCCTGCTTAATATGATAAAACTGAAACAAAATCATCTAAGTTTGATAAATACAAAATATAAAAAAAATATCTAGCAAATTCTATAGCATAAAGTCCAAAGTTAAAGAACATATTGTATTTTAATCATAGGCACCAATTGTATATATGTGTCATTTATTTACAGAAAATATTGGCTATAAAGAAAGCGTTTTGATTATAGAATTATAGAATTATTGTATTATGTATATTTGTCATAACTGCTGTGTTAAATGAACAGACACTGGAATGCCAGGAGATGATCTTTTCACCAGAAATAAGTACCCAAACACAATTTTATTTAAAATGCAGAGAAATAGATTATTTCATTATTTAGAATTTTACGTTGTTTTACGACTTGCTAAAAACGCACGGGATTATTATTTTTGGCCTATCATGTCCGAAAATATACACAACGTTATTAGTAAATAATATTTTTCAACAGATATGTCCAGCAGCTCATTAATTGCTCATGTACACAATAATAAATTATTCAATAGGCATCAATAGGCGGGGGTGTTGTGGACATTTCCCCATCAGTATTTAGTGATGATAGTTTTGAAACGCATGGAGCTCCGCTATAGGTACAAATTTAAATAATACATTTAAATTCAGCATGAATCTTTTCACCCACAACCCGACCACGTTAATGACACTTCAGGTCGAGCCTTTGAAATTTAATTTGTGCATTTTTTTTCAAGCGTGCAGCTGATCCACAGCGTTTCAGGATCATTATCCATCCATCCATCTTCTATACCGCTTAGCTTCAACGGGTCACGGGGGAGGGCTGGTTCCTATCTGCATCTGTCAACGGACAACAGAAGGGGTACTGCCTGGACGGGTCGACAGTCCATCATTGTTTGTGGGACGATTTTGGTTTTAATGATTCTTCCCTGCCAGCAGCCGGATGATGGTTTTAAGATTTATTTGAAAAACAGTGCAAAACATGCAGTTTACGGCTTTTAACTTTTGCTATTTGAAAGAAGATACGATTTCCTAAATCTATTAACACACTGCAGTGGATGTTGTAATGAAACATCAATCAGATGAAAACATAGCTAATATATTAATTAATATTTAACAGGTGCTGGCCAGTAAATTAGAATATCATCAAAAAGTTGAATTATTTCAGTAATTCCATTCAAAACGTGAAACTTCTATACTGTATACTTTCCTTCCACACATAGTGATATATTTCAAGTGTTTATTAATTTTCATTTTTATTATTACAACTGACAGCTAATGAAAACACCAAATTCAGTATCTCAGAAAATTAGAATATTCTGAAAAGGCTCAATATAGAAGACACCTGGTGCCACTCTAATCAGCTGATTAACTCAAAACACCTGCAAAGGCCTTTAAAAGGTCCCTCAGTCTTGTTCTGAAGGCTCCACAATCATGGGGAAGACTTCTGACTTAACAGCTGTCCAAAAGACGACCATTGACACCTTGTACAAGGAGGGCAAGACACAAAAGGTGATTGCTAAAGAAGCTGGCTGTTCGCAGAGCTCTGTGTCCAAGCACATTAACAGACAGGCGAAGGGACGGAAAAAATGTGGTAGAAAAAAGTGTACAAGCTCTAGGGATAACCGCACCCTGCAGAGAATTGTGACGACAAACCCATTCAAAAATGTGGGGGAGATCCACAAAGAGTGGACTGCAGCTGGAGTCAGTGCTTCAAGAACCACCACGAAGAGACTCATGAAAGACATGGGATTCAGCTGTCGCATTCCGTGTGTCAAGCCACTCTTGAACAAGAAACAGCGTAAGAAGCTACGTTTCTGCACAATACCCCATAGAAAATCTATGGGGTATTGTGAAGCGGAAGATGCAATACGCTAGACCCAACAATGCAGAGGAGCTGAAGACGACTATCAGAGCAACCTGGGCTCTCATAACACCTGAGCAGTGCCACAGACTGATCGAGTCCATGCCACGCCGCATTACTGCAGTGATGGAGGCAAAAGGAGCCCCGACTAAGTATTGAGTGCTATACATGCACATTCTTTTCATGTTCATTCGTTTCAGTTGGCCAACATTTAAAAAAAAAACCTTTTTTTTCATTGGCCTTTTAAAATATTCTAATTTTTTGAGATACCAAATTTGGAGTTTTCATTAGTTGTCACTTATAAATATCAAAATTAAAAGAAATAAACATTGGAAATACATTGGTCTGTGTGCATTGCATGAATATAATGTACAAGTTTCACGTTTTGAATGGAATTATTGAAATAATTCAACTTTTTGATGATATTCTAATTTACTGGCCAGCACCTGTATAGCAATCTTCAAACCAGACTCCGTTTTATTGATATTGTCTCAGGCAATTTTAAGAACTAACTGACGCCCTTAAACTTGAAAATAGGAGAAGCACCTGGAACCGTTTGTTGCCGTTTTGTCAAAGAATTTCACACGTAGCAATGGATTGTGGGTAATACCTTCACTGAAGTCCGCACTGATGCGGGCTTCAGCGAAGTGCGGAGCGAGGGCGCAAAAAAGGCGGGGCCAGGGGCCGGATTCTCCGCTCTGGAGAATCGGGACACCCTAAGCACTTACGCCCCTCAACGGGAACGCGCAATTGAAGTGCACAAGGTTGCAAGTGCGGGTATTGGGACAGGGCCTATCACGCTACTCAGTACTCACGCAGAGTCGCAGACTCAGTTGTGCAGCTGCATCTTCTAAATAATGCTGTGAGTGGAACTTGAAGAAGTGATTTCGCCTGTGCGAGAAATGGGCCCTGGACACAAGAAACAGAAAAACGACAAAATAATAATAATAATGCGACTAAACAAGACAAAATAACGTTGTAGCACTTAGTCGCTCATCTTGTTTTGGTAAACGAAAATGGAGATACATTTTAGCATAGTTTTTATTTTGTAAACCACATTTAGTCTCGTTTTTATTAGTCAAAAATATTGCATGATACTTTTAATTATAGTCATCGTCGCATGACTACCATTTACGTTACGTCTCGTCTCGTTTTAGTTGCGTGATAAAGGTTTGTTCACGACAATTTTTAGTCATAGTTTTTATCTACGAAAGTAACACTAGTTCACAGTCATCCAGGTTCTTATGTCTTTGAGCCATGCCTGTAATCTACTGTACCTTGCTGACTGGATTCATCAGGATTTATGGATAAATGTAGTTGTGCATCATCAGCATAACTGTGGAAATTCATACCATGCTGTCTAATTATTTTACCTATTGGACGCATATATATATATAGTTAAGAGAATCGGTCCAAGTGTGGAACCCTGTGCTACTCCACAAGTAACCCTTGAATGTGAAGAAAGTTTAACATGAACATAGACAAAATGGAATCTGTCGGACAGATATGATTTAAACCAGCCTAGTGCTGTTCCCTTAATCCCTGCAACAGTTTCAACCCTTTCTAACAGAATATTATGATTGACTGTGTCAAAAGTAGCACTGAGATCCAACAAGACCAGAACAGTCACAAGTCCACTATCTGAGGCCATTGGAATATCATTAGTAAATTTCAGCAGTGCTGTTTCAGTGACATGACTAGCTCCAAGGCCTGACTGAAATTCTTCAAACGAGTTGCTGTTTAGATACTCACATACCTGATTAGCAGCTATTTTCTCAAGAATTTTGGATAAGAAAGAAAGGTTTGATATAGGTCTGTAATTAGCTAAGTCATCTTGATCGATGGAGTGAAGGTTTAATTATAGCAACCTTTAATTCCTGTGGTAGGTATCCATTAATTAAACATAGATTCATCGTATCTAAAATAGGGCCAGTAACCAGAGGGAACACCTCCTTCAATAATTTGGTTGGTATTGGGTCTAACATACAAGTTGAGGGTTTAGATGAAGTTACTTTTTGTGATAATTCCGAAAGTTCAACTGAATCAAAACGGTACAGCCATAAACGTGGTTCTACAGTTCTCTCCAACACTGCCTCCTTTACTGAGGGGGGAGAAATCATATTTCTGATAATGCCAATGATTTCATTTTTAATAGAATTTATTTTACTTATGAAGAATCCCATGAAGTCATCACTACTGATAGAAGGATGAATAATTGGCTCATCAGAGCCGATACTCATGTGTAAGCCTGTCAACTGTACTAAAACGAAACCTAGGATTGTTTTTATTTACCTCAAATAATGGACAGGAATATGCTGTTTTAGCTTGTCCAAAAGTGTTTTATAAAGATTTAGACTTTTTTTCCAGGTCAAATACGACTTATTTAAGTGTGTAGAGTGCCATTTTTATCTCCAGTTTCCTAGTATTCTGCTTTAAAGTATGCAACTCTGCATTAAACCAGGGAGCCAACCTCCTATGGCTGATTACCTGCTTTTTCAGGTGGCTACACCATAGACTGTAAAAAAGAATAGACAGCGCCTCCTCACTTCTCCCCGTTTACCAGAATGACACACTTTCATGGGGGAATTCATGGCGGATTCACAGACTACTCCTCCCCAGCTATGACGAAGCATGTTCCTAAAAAGGGCATAGGGGCGGTATCTTCACGGTAGACTCTGCCCTCGCAGGGCGTGTATGGGCGTGTAGTTCAGTCGTAATCACGCCCATTTTGCTCCCGCGTCTTTAGCTCTGATGCTAAACTTGGCTCGGCCCCCTCATTAATTATGCAAGATTTCAAAAAATTATCTTACGAAAACCAGCCTGGTGCCCAGGTTTTTTATGAGCCCAGCGTTATCTCAAGAAGACTATGTAGCCATAGAAAGTTAAAAAAACTGGGCACCAGGAATTAAAGTTGTTTTTCACGTGTCTAAAGTCCAATGCTTTTCAATGGGGGCCTAGCGGCCAAATGGAGGTACTACAGCAACGGAGGAGCAATGGCGGCCTCCATGGTATGCGGTCACAAAGCAGAGCAACCAGCGGCCATTGGGCTACACTGTCTAACGCCAGACGCAGTGAGGAACTATTACTCTGAACCAAACCATCAATTTCTGAAGGGTTAGTGATGGAATTGCTGCCGTCCACTGTGGTATTCTGAGAAACAGGGAAGGAAGAATGAAAAGGATTCTTTAAAACTTGTTACAGCACTGTCAGATACAGTTCTACTATAATGAAAATTTCTTTCAGATTTGGGAAAGTCAGGTAAACTAAATTAAAAAGTTATCCAAAAATGTTCAGTGGGACTGGGTTATATGGGAGGACTGTTATTTCCTCACACTCAAAATGTCTAAAGTGTGCTGACCCGAGTATGTGGGTCCCTTCACTTTCTGAGTAACACCAATTGAGTCTAAGATAACATTAAAGGCTGCACGGTGGTGCAGTGGTTAGCACTGTTGCCTTGCAGCAAGAAGGTTGTGGGTTCGTTTCCCGGCCCAGGGTCTTTCTGCATGGAGTTTGCATGTTCTCCCCGTGCATGCGTGGGTTCCCTCCAGGTACTCTGGCTTCCTCCCACATTCCAAAAACATGACTGTCAGGTTAATTGAGCACTGTAAATTGTCCTTAGGTGTGAGTGTGTGCATGGTTGTTTGTCCTGTTTGTCCTGCCCTGTGATGGACTGGCGACCTGTCCAGGGTGTACCCCGCCTCTCGCCCGTTGACAGCTGGAGATAGGCACCAGCACCCCCGTGACCCATAAAGGATTAAGCGGTTAAGAAAATGGATGGATGGATAACATTAAAGGCTGCAGTTAGGCTGTCACTTTCACCGTCCACATGAATATGGAAATCCACTGTTATAATCACCTTAATACTAAATCAGATAGAAAATCTGAAATCTGGTCCAAGAATTGCGAGTGAGGACCTATTGGAAAACCACAAACAAAAGTGGTTTTAATGTTTTGCAGCTTTGATGAGGAAAACTAAGGATTAGATGTTCAAAATAACTTTAGGTATTAATTGCTCTAGGGTCTATGAGTAAATCTGAACGAAACACGGTTGCAATTCTTCCTCACCTCGTACTTCTAGAAATGTGAAAATGTAGATAATAAGCCATATCGGTATTGCGAGCGTGCATGCTCACCTTCGACCCCCGGTCACAGCTTTTTGAACCCATACAAACACCCAATTCGACTATAAACAGCACATGCATGTGTGTGTTTTTGTTAATATGGAACCTATTAAAGCCTCTTAAAGGCTGTTTTGGTGGAATTTTCAAGTATACCTGGTACTCATTGTGTTGTGATTGGCTGTAGAAATGGTAGTTATCAAATTAAACGATGGGGAATGCAAAACGAACCCATGTATTAATGATAGACACCCTTGTAATGAACCACCATTTATTTTATATACATTACATACAGAAAAGAAATGTCCGATTTGACATGTGAGGTGGATAAACAAGGTAAGATTTATTAATTGCTCAATATTTCTGTTGATCATCTAGATCTAACGGTTTTAGTTTTGGTAGCATAGTCATTAGCATGCAGGCTTCACATAGCCTACTGCTGGAAGTCGATTTGAAGGATTAATGTTTAGAGCATCACAGCCATCACAGTATCTGAGACCACTTCGGCATGACAACATTCCCTTCTTCCCAGCCATCTAACAGCGTTTATAGGTTTGGGATTGTTACTCCATGGAATGTCAGCAAGACCTGTATGATCAGCCTGAAATACGTCACTTTCCTCTTCTTTCATCTAAAACAATCAGTAGTTTCTGCACTGTAGCTACACACACTGGCGCACATAGTTCTTTATATGCTTCATGGACACAGACAGCCCTCTACGGCAAATATATGTTTTAAGTTCGTCGACTTTCCACCATTCAAAATCATCAATTTTGCAACTTTTGCTATCTATACTTATGTATGTTCGCTTATGGCAGTTTGGGGTCCAAAACCCCAGAATGCATTGCGTGCATCACAATACCGATATGGCTTATTGGAAGGAGTTGAGTCATTTATAATTACAAAATCCTCCTGCTGCAGCCAGGTTTCTGATATGCAGAATAGATCAATTTGATTATCACATATTAAGTAATTTACTAATGAAGTCTTTGAGGAGAGGTTATGTATGTCCAGTAAACCACATTTAATTGCCCTATTTCCTTGCTTAGCTGAAGTCAAATGTGTTTTAATGAGATTTTCATAATTTGCTAAAAATTATGAAAACGATGCACAACATTGTGTTAGTTTATCAGTAAAAAACAGGTTTTGATGAGGAGCACAATTAGTACTTCTTAATAACAGGAAAGACTCCTCAATACGAAACTGTGGTGAAGAGCCTCACATATTTGAAAGTTTTTTTTCCCCTTCAACATTAGGGACCTGTGTGTGTGGGGAATGTACCTGCCATGATGTAGATCCCTCTGGCGACTGGGGGGACATTCATGGAGACACCTGCGAGTGTGACGAGAGGAACTGCCACTCAACTTATGACCGATACACTGATGACTTCTGCTCAGGTCAGAATGCAATTTGATAAAGGATTATTAAAGCCTATTTTAAATGCCATTACATCATTTCTTCTAAGGCTATCTACATACTATTGTTGCTATTTTCTGTAGATTTTGTTATAAAAATTATATTTTCATAAACATAAATAGATAAATAACTGTTTGTTATTCTAAAGGAGTAAACTAGCAAACATTTATTTTGTGTAGTTTGCAACAACTGGGTATTAATATTACCTAAGGCAGTGATTCAGTGAACTGATTAATTGACCTTTGGTAGTGAGCAACATGAAGCTCGTAATTCTTCATTGTAAAATCATAGCAACTCAAATGAATTTTCAATATAATTAAAAAAATATCTAAATCAGATTTATGTTCTTCTTGGCCTCCTTTATCTCTCCCTCCATTCTCTGGGCAGGTCATGGTCAGTGTAACTGTGGCAGGTGTGACTGCAAGGAGGGATGGACGGGGAAGAAGTGTGAGCATCCTCTTAGTTGCTCATTGTCTTTGGACAACAGTCTGAAGAAATGCAGAGGAACATCCAACTTGCCCTGCAATGGACGAGGTATCCCTTAATTGTCAAGGTGTCTGCTGCAAAGTTTTGCTAGGCTAGACCTCTCAGTGTAAAGCACAGATTTTCAGTGATTTAAATTTTTTACTGGCTTAAAAGGCTTTAAATGTTTTGCAGATTAAACACTGTGCATATGCAGTATGCAGTGTTTGTATTCAATTTGGCTCCAGCTAAATTAACACCTTGGACAATTCTCCTTTCCACAAAATTCTGAAATTTCAGGGTAATTTAACAATACGTTTTCTGGTGGGGTAAATCAATCTGCCAAGTCCTCTTTGCCTAGGTTAGCCATATTTAATTTTCTTTTGAAAATGAGGACACTTGGCATCCTCTATCTGGTATAGTCAAAATACAAACTTCAGATCAGCTTTCACAAATACAAAAATTACTTTAAAATCTCTGGAAATTAATTGATTTTCACTTGCTTACTTGCTTTTATAAAATAGAAAATGTACCACTAACATTGATAGTTAACTTTGAGAAAAAATTGTGTTATTTTATTTTCAATGCAATAATAAAAGTAAAAAGCTGCAGACTGAAAAAGACAATGAAAACGTGCATATTCAAGTTTTTAGTTTTCATTCTCATCCTCTTCAATCAATCTGTAGATGAACTTCTCATTTGCACAGTATTATTATAGTTTTTGTGTCCAGGTGATTTTATCACACACAGTAACATATGCCAGCTTTGCAGCAGGACAGTACACAATGAAGCACAGTGCAACTCAGTGCAGTGCATTGTCCAGCTTCAAACCCAATTGCTCCAAATATGAACAAATCAGAACCAGCCACTAGGCACCAGCTCTGGGAGGACATCACATGAGGGACGGCATTTGTATACCCTGCATCGCACTAGTTAGTTTCTGTATGCTTATTGGTCCCCTGAAAAATGATTAAAACCTGGACATTTTCATCAATCTATGAAATCCCTCAGACGCCCTGGATAGGTCGTATAAAGTGGACTTGTCCAGGAAAAAGAGAACTGTTGACAACCTTTTAGCCATCAGGTCTCCATTTAAAATTGTCATTATCTTGTTTAAAATACTGATCTGATTTCTAAACTACCAAAATGTATTCACATTGACAGATTATTAAAGCTGACATCAATGATCTTTTCGTCTAGTTCCAGCAGCCATAGTGGGCTTCTTACATAACAGAATTATGTAAGAAGAAATTATTAAATATTTTCTGAGGGTTTCAAATTCAACTCAGTTCAGTTTATTTATAAAAGTCTAATTCACAGCACATGTCATCTTAAGTCACTTTACAAAAAAATTCACATGACGTTTTATAAATGTAAATATAAAAGTCAATATACGTTTTTTTTTTCTTCTAATAAAGACATAATAAGATGTACCAGTGGTTAATGTCTGCCACTGTCCTGTCTAAAAGTAAAATTGTTGACATAGTTTCACTGCTCTTTAAGCGCACACTGGTTTATTGTTAACGTTAAAATTTCTCCAGCTGTTTCTTGATTGGAAAACTGGGCTGTAGCTCAGTGTTAAGGCGGTCCTCCAATAAATTTATTGTATCTGTATTTTTACTTGAAGTAGCCGTGTTAGTCAAGTTATTTCCAGAGCCAAATTGTTTTTCTCTGTTTTTAGCCCTACATGTGTTGTTTGTGAATGTCCGTGTTTTTTGTTTTTTTTTTCCTCCCTGAAATCCAGACAGCTTCAGCAGTTAAAAAGAGTAGCTGGTAAAACCTGCTGAATTACTAATTCAGCTTCATAATGTAGATGGAAGTGGGCAACACCACAAAGACTTAACCTACTTGATCTCACCACTTCCAGATTTTCCAGGGGTCAACACAACGCATTGATTTCATGTTTCATTTGGCTGCGGGGGAGGTCAGCAAAGACTCTCAAGCTTTTCAGCTGCTGCCTTGTTCCAAATCAAAAGTGATGACGTGCACACGTTTGTGTGTTGTGTGTTATTATAGGTGGCATATATATCATTCACACTCATAGCTGCTGATTAAATCAGGAACCTGAAACCATGCAGGGCCCGGCTGCTACCATGGCGATAACTCCATTATAAAGTAAACAGCACTATGGGACAACATTGGATTTACAGAAATAAGTGCAGGCTTAGAATAGGACCATATCAGTGTTATTTTAATATACGAACTACTCCGGCATTTTGTTTGAAATAAACTGATTGAGGCAGCTTTAAACTAATAACACAACAAGGCTGAGGGCTCATTGTGCCTGCACTCACATTATAAAATAGAAAAAAAATTAACGTTTGCTGTGAGAGTTCATTAACTTTAATTCCTCCAGTGGGACCTCTAGATTACTGCAACACACTGCAACACAGTGGAACTTAAAATTCCTTTATGCACACATAAAATGTATGTGATTCACAAATGCTACCATATCCATTTATTTTGCACTGTGCATCCCCACCAACAAGGATATTCTGGAGTTAGCTATTTTTTAGGGTTTTTCAGGGCCACAGTGGCCTTTATTTGAGAGTGGACATCTGATTGGAAGGGGGGAGAAATGGGGGAGGACCTGCAGCAAAGGTCGACCCAGACAGCCTCATCAAGAACATGGGCCTCTGCATATAGGGCTAAATACTACATTATGCAAAACCTTGTGAATTACCTTTTCGAATAAGTTATGATAAAGAAAAATAAATTCTGTAAATGTACCATCGGAATGAAAAATCATGTATCATTAATTTACAACAATCTAATATCTCATTCAACCTGAAGTAGGTCTTAATTGATGTTACTTAAAATGTCTAAATATGTCAAACTAAGGAGTGATGGTCAAGACAACTTGACCAGATACTGTTAGAATAGCAATTCATATTATGATTTCCTTTTTAAGTCATTTCAATGTGAGTATTATTGTCATGTTGGTATTCAGCTTCTTGACCCACGTGGAGAACACCACTAGGAGAAAGTTGTAAAAATTGAAGAATTTTATTTCTAATAATAAAGATGAAGGGAGGGAATCTGGAACACTTTGGAAGACGGAGGTAAGATGAATTGTAGAAAGAGAAATTCAATGGTAAATGGCCTGTATTTGTATAGCGCTTTACTTAGTCCCTACGAACCCCAAAGAACCTGACGTTCAGTCATCCACCCATTAACACACTGGTGATTGCAAGCTATGTTGTAGCAGAGGCGAGGCTGCTGGACACTGGCACCACCAGCAGGCAACAGGTGAAGTGTCCTGCCCAAAGACACAAAGACCAAGCCCATCGGAGCCGGAGCTTGAACCAGCAACCTTCCGATTACAAGACAAACTCCCAACCTGAGCCCCAACTGGTGAAAAAGAGTCCTTTTGAGATTGATAGTTTGAAGGAACTCAGGTGAGATTTACTGCGTAGATGGTTAGTTGATTTGCCAGGTAGGAACTGCTAGGAGCCTGGGATGTCTGCAAGAGCTTTCTGCTGAGTTTCTGGAGGTGAGAGGTAGATGGAATCGGGGAGTGAGTTCCGAGGGTGAGCAGAGATGGGTCATGGAGGAACAGAAAATTTGAAGGTTATCAGACATGGAAAAAGACCAATGTTTCAGTGAAGCAGGAGAACGGATAACGAGGAGTATTTAACAAGGTGAACCTTGGAAGAAACACAGAGGTAAGTGACAACCAGGAACACACATTAAAAAACACTAGAGATACTATGAGAACTTGAGGTTGTACCATACAGCTTTAACAGGCAACAAGATTCTGGCAGCCAGTTCCTAATATCCTCAACAGCTGATGAGCACAATGAGCTGCACCTGGAGGGTGCACCTCACGGGCTCTGCCTCCAGCTTGATGAACAGCTCCTTAGCTCAACTGGGACCTCTTTTGGAATCTTCCAGAATGAGGGGGAAACAGGAAGCCTGCAAACAGTCGCAAACACTGACAGACAATCAACTGAAACTCCTAACAGTTAGTTTATGCATTTCAGCTCTGGTTTATTGTTTGAATAATTCAAGCAATACTGGGTGAATTAAAACACTTCATTGGATAGACAATGGACATCGAGAGCCAGGTAACAGTTTCAGAGAGTCAGAGACAGAAAGTGAAAAAGAGGGAAAGTCAAGGGGAAAATCATTTAGGCATGGATGAATGCAGCTAGTACAGATAGCAGCTTGTTGGAAAAGCCTTGAAATCTGAAGCAGCAGCTTCAGAGCCTTTCTTCCTGAGTGGTGGAGACAAGATGCTTGTGGATAGCACATTCTTTATACTGTGGTATTTCCTCAAGGAAGCACCTGCTTTCAACATTTTTCTCTCGGATTATCAGGAGTTCTCTCCCTGTTGTGCATATATTTGCCTGTGTTGGACAATAACAGAGTTTTGTTTCAGTGATTTATTCCAGATACATTTGCTATGTTATGTTTTAATTATCTATATTTGGAATTTGAATATTGGTTTATTGATCAGTTTGAGTTAACTTTAAAGTCTGCTGCTTCTCTTTACTTTGCCTTCAGGGTAGATTTCGTTATTGCACATTTCATCACAATGTTTTATGGCAGTTGACAGCTTTTGAAGCAGATGTAATACCACGAGAGAATGGCAAACAACAGGAATTATTAATTAACTTAATTTAACTTCTTTGAACCCGATCGTTGAAAAATATATATCTAGGAACATGAGTCAATTCTTGTGATTGGATGGACACATCCTATTTGAATACATTTAAGTTTTACCTTTTGACCTCGAGAGTCCTTGTTAGGTCTAAAAACGTTGCTTTCTTTGGTTCAAGTGCAATCTAAGATTTTTGCACTTTGTCTTACAACACTGTTGAAAGGGGAGCTACAGCTAGGATTGTGTTTATTTTAATTGGGTTAGTAGCACAATTTTGATACTTATATCTTGATGGGAGTGGAAATTCAAAGTTTAAGCATTATACTGAAATGTATTCATACTATGATTATCCTTCCGCTAATTTTTTAAGATTCCCCAAATGGCAAATATCATATCTGAATTTATACAAAAACTGTCCTGAGTTTTTAAATTGTAAGACTCAATTTCCAGGACACGGCATGCCAAACTATAATAAAATTTTATTTTTAATAGAAAAACAAGAAAACAGAGAAAATTATTAGCATTCCAAAGGTGGACAATTAGTAAGCGATGTGACATGATGTGGGTAACTGGTCAATGGAAGGATCTTGCAATGACTAAAAGAAGCAGGAAAGGAAAGATTACTGGTTTAATGAAGTGAGTATGAAGATACTAATCAACTCAATGTAGAGCATTTTAAGGGGAACATGCTTTGAGTTACAATGGGAGAATGATAAGAAATGCTAAGAAAATACAATATGTCTAGTTTATACTTGTTTATACTAGTTTGCACCCAGACAGGCGTATCGAAAGAGACAGTTTTCGTTTATGGTTCTCCATTTGTACCCAAGTGTCTTCAAAGAGTTGTAGACATTGGATTTGGGTAGAAATGATTTCATATGGAGCCCTGTAATGCACAGAGTCTTAAGAAGCCGCTGACTGAAGACACTGTTGTTGCATAACACTCTCATAAAAAGAATACCAATGATTGTTTGTAATGTTGTTGATTTTTTTTAAAACCTTCTTTGTAAAATAATTTCCAAATGTTCTAGAGCAGTCCTCAGAACAATTTAGTCTATTTTTATAACCTTGTTTAGCCATTTTTAAGTCATTTGTTCCTATGCTGCTACCCCAAAAAATGATTGCAAAAGAGACTGCTCTGTCCAGAACAAACTAATAGAAGATCTGCAGCATCTAGCTGCAAACACTGAAGGACCCACGCTTCCTCAAGAAGTACAATTTGCTCTGTCCCTTCTTGGAGACAACTTCACTTCTGAGTCTACAGTCCAGGCTATTGGCCAGGTAAATAGCGGTATATTTATATTCATCCACCAACTCCACTTCTTCTCCCATGACGAAAATAGTGTGTCACCTAACTCTGTTTCTCTTAAAATCTACAGTGATTTGGTTTTCTTTATTCAAATTCAAATGAAGAAGATTTTTGTTTTCCAAACTATGCAACAAAGAGGTCCACCAACTCTCTGTCCTTTGCTTCTTCTACATGTCTAATACACCCAACGACTCCAGAGTGCGGGGACATTAGGCAAGGCAAGGCAATGCAATTTTATTTATATAGCACACTTTCAGCACAAGGCAATTGCTTTACATGATTTCAAAAACGTGAAAATTAAAACATAGAATCACTAAAAGACAGCATAAATTGACATGTATGAAAGAAACAATAAAAACAATAAAATACAACATTTAGCATTTGACTAAAACAACAATTTAGGAATAAAAAAAAAAACCTTAAGAGTTTATATGTATGCTATACTTTATCAGTGTGAAAACTTGTGGCTTTTCTCAATGAAAAGAACACAGCTGCAGAGTCTCAGAAGAATGTTGAACATGATGAGAATCGAAAGAATGGAACACATGAATACTGGTTTAGGTGGGGTCTAGCTTGGGTGTCGGTGTAATGTGAGATGGGACCTCTGTATAAAGCTTGGTTGTCTGAGGGACAGACCAGAATGCATAATGCTGATCTGTCTCTCCTCTTGTATTCAAGAATAAATTAAAGAACTGTCTACACCACCTTTCTCGCAAGTTAGCTTTTCTTACATCAGCCATATCAAGAGTCATATGGGTAATTCTGCATTTGACAGCACTCTAACTTCAGCTGGAAGTCAGAGGTGTACAGAGTGAAAAGGATGGATACTGTAGTGAAGGTACGGTCCCCATTGATGCTCCTGTGCTGCTGAACACCAGATTAGACACACAATCTTCGAGTCTTACAAGTTGTGTTCTCTTTGTTAAGTAGTCATTTATCCAGGTCTCCATCAGTGTCTTCCGAAGTTTCTGACAAAGCATATCATGCTGGATTGTATTAAAGGCACTCGATAAATCAAAGAGCATGATCCATGCACTGCTGCCTACTTTGTCAAGATGACAGCGGGTTTGTTGTAGCAGGTGTGTGAAAGTATCTTCAAGTTCATTTCCATTTTTCGGTTTTTGGTGTTAAAAATTCTACTAGTTAATAATTCTCTTCGATAATTTAGTAGGATTCCCTTTTAGCTTTATTTACAACTTCAAGCAATCAATAATGTTAATGAGATTAGTTTACAACACCATGTTTTTAATATAAATTTTAGCCCAGTTTCACACAAACTGTCTTAAATTTAAATCCTTTAATGTAGCACGGTTTTAAGAGTGTTCTTTGAAGACAGCTTGACAAAGTAAAAAAAAACACAAGCACGCGTTCTGATGTTAGCGGTTGGATGACTGCTGAGATAATTGATAAGACAAGGGTGTTATGACATCAGTGGTTACTAGGGTAACTGAGTCCTCGGAGCAGATGGTAGTATGTGGTATTTGTAGCATGAAGCGGGACTGACATAAGCATATCCGTGTGTGTGGGTGTTTGTGTGCGCATGTTTAAAATTGCATGGTCATAAAAAGTGTCAGTAATGTGACAGGGGCAACACATTAGATGCTGTCGGCAGTCAAGTTGCTGTCTTTTAAATTTCTCTCTTGCACTATTTATTGCCACTAATTTAACTCAGTGAGTCATCAAAAGATAAAACCAGCCAATACACATCCTTAATGTGTTTTTTTGTTCTTTACTGGCAAAATGTACCCTACAAGAAACAAACAGAGTCATTTCTAAAATGAAAAAAACAGTAACTCTACTAAATGGAGACAAATTAAAATCTTTTGAATGTCCTCTGTAAACTATATGGTCATTTTATATTCCTGTGTGTAGTGGTTGCCAGAACTTCAAAATATGTTTTGTAGTAGTTTTGTATCATATTTTCTACTTATGACATAGCTTAAATGGATGCTCCTTTAAGATAAATTGTACACATGTTCTAATTTTCTATTATATCACTAAATTCTTGAGCACAAACTATTGATCATTCTGTTAATATGTTTCAAAATGTTGGTTAACTAAAACAGCATAATAAATATATAAATATTACACTGGTCCAGTGAGAAGTCATTTCGATCTTTGTTCTGTTTACACATACAGTTTTGTCCAAGTTGAAACCACCGAACTGTAACACAGAATAAAGGACAGTTTCACTAGCTGTGTTTGCATGGACACAAGCAATCGGATTAAAAGCCCGATCGAATAAAAATGCTTCATGTAAACATGCCATTCGGATTACTGCGACTCATTCGGATCAAAATTTTATTCCGATTGAGACAGGGGGGTTATGCTGATAGTTAATCTGATCGTGTCGCATGTAAACTCTTATTCCAAATGTAGATCATCACTGCACATCTCTGTTACGTCATGCATTGACGTACCTTACGTTGGCATTGACGGAAGCTGGATGAAAGCATGGCGGGCGTGAAACAAAACTGAAAAAGGTTATACTGTTTGGCTTGTAAATGTAAAATTGTTTCCAGAAAAAATAAAGCACGCGAAAAAGAAGATTGTACCGCTCCATTTTAAATGAACACAGCCATGTTTGTTTAAAACAGACGTCTGCTGATTCTTCTTCTACAGCCGTTTCTGATATTTCAGATCGTTCTGAACATGTCAAAATGATTTAATCCGATCGAACGTGCGGCAGATGTAAACGCTTGTCATAATCTGATAGATGTTTTCAGGGCCATGTACACAGTCAAATTCTAATCTGATCAATGATCAGATTAAACACATTTTGCACATGTAAACACAGCTAATGTCTACAGTGAAGCAAATTCTATTTCACTACACCCAGCTTCACACTGTGAATAACCAAAAGGCTCACTGATGCCAGCATTGATGCTGGCACTAATGGTGGCATAGTCTTTTGAAACGGGCTTTAGTCTGGCATTCCTGCTGAAATGCTGCATACATTTTGCACAAAGGTCTTTCAGAAAAGACTATGCTTTTCTAATAACTGTTGTCATCAGGCATCCGCGTGTTCACTCGCTAACCTTCCCAGAGGCCTTCTTCACCAACAGTCCACTGATTGAAGAGGAATAGTAACTTCTTGAGGTGTGTGTATGAGTAGGCATATAGCACTGAAGTGTCTTTATTAGTGAGAAATTTCCATAAAAAAGGTTTTATAGCTTTTGAAAGTCAGTGATTTAAAATCAGTGATTGCCTCCATTTGCTCTGGGTATGCAGAGCCAGATGGCAAATTGCAGTGGCATTTTATCACGTGGAAAACATAGATCACATAAAACAAAAGACAGTGAAAGTGAATATCCAGTATATCTCAAGGAAATTTCAATCAAACGCAACTGGACTTGGTAATTTGTTTTGGAAGACGTTTCACCTCTTATCCAAGAGGCTTCATGATGAAGCCTCTTGGATAAGAGGTGAAACGTCTTCCAAGACAAATTACCAAGTCCAGTTGCGTTTGATTGAAATTTCCTTGAGATAACCATGACCTGGATGAATGAGAATATTCACAGGAATATCCAGTATATAAATATAAATAAATGTTGATAAATATGGGGTTGTAACGATACCAGCCTGAGATGAAACTGAAAAGAAACACTGGCTCTGAAAACAAAATTTGGCATTGAAAAATGTAATTGTAACTGACAATCTTAATTTTGAATCTGAAATAAATGTAGTGAAACATTTTGCATTAAAAGTGAAATAGAAATTGAAAGTGGAAAAAATGGAAATGAAACTCAAAAAATATTCATTAAAACAATTAACTCACAATCAAGAAGTCATGTTTCACTCCACCTGTGGCACAATTTAAACCAAATGAAAAGACGCAAATGGCGATTGACTTAAAAGTTATATCAAAATGAAAATTACAGAAGCTATAGCACTTGATTCTGTTGTGAGTTAATTATTTTAATGCATATATTTTGAGCTTCATTTCCATTTTTTTCACTTTCAATTTTTATTTCACTTTTAATACAGACATTTTCACTACTCTTATTTCAGATTCAAAATTAATATTTTCAGTTACAATTATATTTTTCAATGTCAAATTTTATTTTCAAAGCCAATATTTCTTTTCAGTTTCATCTCAAGCTGGTATTGTTATAACCCCATTGGTAAACAGCAAAATCTGCATACTTAAATGAAGACTTTGTTTGATTTCTGTTTGGATACAGACCTGATACCTGTCAAAACTGATACCTTAACTACATTTTAGAATAATGTACTCTTTCTGGAGTTACTGACTCTTTCTGGAGTTGTTACTTTAAAATATACTAACAGTTACTTATTTTAGTCTTTAGATTTTAACTCTTTAATACATTTATTTTTCAAATATATGAGTTGTATTTTTACTAAATCTCTGTCCCAAACTTCCAAAGACACATAAATAGATCCATCCATTTCTAAATCATCATGCTCTCATATTTTGCTACTTCCTGATATTTCAATTTACCCATCAATATGCCATAATTCCAACTTTGTTCCAGCACTACAGGACAAAACATACATAACGTGGCATGATAAAGGAATTAAAAACATTAAAGATCTCTACATTGACGGCAAATTCTCCACATTTGATGAATTTTCATTGACATATGACTTGCCTAACTCTCATTTTTTTCGTTACCTCCAAATAAGAAATTTTAGCAGGAGTAATATGAAAAACTTTGAAAGTATGGGTTACAGTATCCCTTTGTTTGACATGTTGAGTTCACCAATAACTTGTAAAAAGCTCACTAGTAAATGTGTCAAGCTCTTCACATTTGAAGGTAAAGCATTAAATAATTGTAAAGAGGCGTGGGAAAAAGAGATTGGAAGTGCCTTGCCTAATAACATCTGGAGCACTACTCTCCCTCGTATTAACATGTGCTCAATCAATAGTTCACACAGATTAAGTCAGTTTAAGGTGATTCATCGATTCCACTACTCTAAAGTTAAACTTCATAAATTCTATCATTCGGTGTCTCCCTTATGTGACAAGTGTAACAAAAATGAAGGCACTTTGCTTCATTTGCTCTGGGGTTGCACTTTGATACAAACTTTTTGGTTAAGTGTGTTTTCCTTTTTTTATAAGGTATATGAAAGGACAATCAACTCAGATAGAGATTGTGCGCTTTTTGGAGCTTCATTTAATCTTTTGGATATCCCTATAAACATTCAAACGGTTATCTTATTGGGGACTGTCATTGCAAAAAAACTGATTTTCAAAAACTGGAAAGGTTGTGCTATACCTTCTTTCCAAAATTGCCCCAACGAATTTATCTACATAATACATCTGGAAAATATTCGCCTTGGAAATTATGCTTTGGGCAACTGGGAACAGGTCTGGGGACCCGTACTAATGTATTTGTCTAAATCATAATTATGAATGACAATCATTTATAGACATACCTGTTTTTTTATTTTTTTAAATAGCTAACCAGTGGTTACTGTGCACATCTGACCGAGTGTATGAGTATGAGTGTGCGGGTGAATGGAATATGTATGGATGAATATAGGTATGCTGATAGGTACAAAAGAGGGGATTATTTTTCTTTTAATGTAAATCTTTGTTCATCTTGTCTGGAATATATTTTTATTTAAATAATAAATAAATAACATATTTTGCTACTGTGAGCCCTGCTTAAATCGTAAAGTCTAGAGGAAAAAGGAAAGGAAGTGGTAAAGTAACAATATTTTGTTCAGTTTCAAGGCTGCCTTTCACATTTGTAAGCTCTATAATGACACACTAAAATACACATGACATGACAGACTGGGCATCAGTATGTGAATCTATCTGCATATTCAATGTTTAAGCTATATGAGCTCTTACAAGAACTGACTCTCATCCTGACTCATTTACACTCAGCTGTGAGCCACTTCAGTTCCTGATCAAAAGTGGGGTGAAGACTTCTGGATCCGCCTCTCTGGCTGCAGTGCACGCTCTCGACCTAAAACCTGCACTTCTGGTGTTGCAACAAATAAAAACAAATCACGGATTTTGCATGATAGGTTAAAAAAGCTAATGTAAAAATCCATCGCTGTGGTTTTTGTATTCGTTAAATGTTACGTTTTTACTTTTGGCTTTAACAAAAACCAAAAACCTATGTGGTTTATTTTATTTTATTTTTTTTTCTTTGTAACGGAAAAACCACAGAATGAACCATAAACGGATTATAGAACCACATCATCTGCAAAAAGTAGAGATAATACCATAAACCCTCCACTCCCCAATGGCTCATTCCAATCCTGTCCATCAATATTACAATGAGGAGTGGGAAATAGGGGTAGCCCTGGTGAATCATAACATACACTTGAAACAACCTCCACTCGGTGCCAAGAATGTGGACATTTGTTCAGACAAGGACAGCTTATAAAAACATCCCTTGCATCTTGTACTCCCACAGCATCCCCCCAAAAGTTCCTCAGGGAAAACGGCCGTAACCCTTCGGTAGATCCACAAAATAAGTTTCGAAAGGACAGCCAAACTCTGATGAACCTCTCAGAATTCCTCTTAGGGCAGCAACGTAATCCACCATTCCAGAGCCAGGAAAAAAAAATGCATTGAATCCTCCTGAATCCCTGATTCGAAAATCTTTCTTAGCCTCCTTCTAAATATTTAGAGCTGAATTTTCCAGGGAGGCTAAAAAGTAGAACCCCTCAATAGTTCTGGTCCTCTGTTTTACACTGAACGCAAGCAGGACAGCCAGAGTTCAGAGTCCTTAAAATATCTGGACACGTCTGTGACCTCTTTCCTTCCCATGAAACAATTTACCAGATGTCCTCAATTCCAACAAAAAGTACTCCAAAATCTTGGATATCCTCCCTCAGCCAGGTTTTTGCTTATGCAAGTACAAAATCCACAGCCCTTTTAGCCATCCGGTAGCTATTTGCTGCTGCAGAATTCAACACTTATGACCAGAACAGTTATATGTCCGAATAGAATAGAACAATCCTTCATTGTCACACAAGGGCAAATTTTGTTGGAGATACAAACAATTAAGACTCAGAAGTGGAAATGTATAAAAAACAGAATTACTGCAAAGAATTAAGAATAATATGTAAAGTATGGATAGTGTTGCAAACACCAGAGTACTGTGGTTACCAGTGTCATTAAAAATACAGATAAAGTGGCATACCCAGGTCATAATACTTAAAAAAAAAAATTAATAATTAAAAATATATATTTTTAAATGTGTACATAATGTGTATGTGTACTTGTGCATTAACAAATTAAAACTTATTGTTTCCAACCCTATGGTGATCAAGATTCTTTTTGCCGTTATTGTAACCTTCAGCTCTAGGCTTTGTCTTGCGAATAATATTTTGTAAACGGAAAGCTGGGGGCAGGAAAAGCAAATTTAGGTTTTATATCTTATATTTAAAGTAGGTTGAATTCAAAAAGTCAGTATTTTCACAGTGACAACCCGATTTGATTACAAAAAGTTTAATAATTCTGTGGTCCATTAGTTGTGTGTTCATAGTTATGACTCAGTAATGTACTTTAACTCTACCAAGAGTATACTTAACTCCACTTTTGCTCAGATTTAGCCAAAACCCCCCAAAAATTAATAAATCAAGGAATTTGTTTTAACGATAAAACCAAAATGAGAACTTTGTTGTGTATGAAAAAAAATAAACGTCTCAGATCTAATAAATACAAAACGTGTGCTTTTTCTAGGTCAGTGTCTTTGTGGACAGTGTATCTGCCACCCACCTGAAGACAGCCGCATTCATGGTAAAAACTGTGAATGTGATGACCGTCAGTGTGAGAACATTGAGGGAGAGGTCTGTGGAGGTGAGAGCACACACACACACACACACACACACACACACACACACACACACACACACACACACACACACACACACCTAAACAGGACAGTGTACAAAGTCTTCACAAAAAGAAAGAAACACAGCGAGTGCCAGACCACTGCTCTTATACCAGTATTATCAAATCAAGCATCATGTGAAGTGACAAAATAGGTGAAATCTTCCTTAGGTCCAGGTTAGCAGATTTTCAGCACACATGCAAATTTCACCACACAGAACCCACACATGCATAGGGAGAACATGCAAACTTCGTGCAGAAAGGCCCTTGGCCAGGTTACAAACCCACAACCTTCTTGCTGCAAGGCAACAGTACTAACCACTGAGCCACTTTGCAGCCCACAAAGAAAACCATAACCTGCTAAATAGTTTCCCTGCTTACAGGTTGGGCTGTAGGTCAAATATGACATAATTTTATTAACCCGGGGCTCGGTTTGTAAAAGGTCCGGTTTCTAAATATTCAGTGGTACACAGCAGCTGTTGCATGGTTACAGCTAAATGCTACTGCACATTAGGTTCCTCAAGTCATATCTGAGGTCAAATCATATCAGTCTCTAAACAAGACCTATAATGTTTTTCTTACCTGGTCAGTAGGAAATTAGCCTTTCCTAAAAGCTTTTCTATCCTTTTGACTCCCGAAATGCCACTGATAAAACCTTCTTCTACTTAGTGCCACTTTTAGTGAGCTTTGAGTGGTGCTTGGTCGTTTGCCGGTTGCGGGAGAATCCATTCGGTAAAAAAAATTCATTGATTGAACCACGGCCATCTACTTCCTGCTTTTAAGCTGCCGAGAATGTGCAAGCAGTGTCAACTGGCGTCCCAAGCGTAGGACAGCGTGGGAAATTCAAGCCCAAATTGCAGCACATTTAGCTAAATACAGCCTGCTTAAGAAAATGGAACATATTATATCTTTTTGGTTTATTATGTTTCATCACCCAATAACATCAAAAAACTGTACATGCATGGTTAGTTTAATACAAAAAAAATCCTGTCCAATGTTTTTTTAAACGTGTGCTCACTCAGAGATGATTGATCAAATATTGCATTATACAGACTGCATAATTATGCTTTAGCTCAGAATTGTATAGCAGTAGGAGTAAAGATCCAAATGCAGCCACTTTTCCCAAAATTAAAATAATGTTATTTTCCTACATGTCTCATTCAAGAAGTACTTGTGTGAACAAATTCAGTCTGAAGTGGCAAAAATGACTGATGTGGTATTAATCAGTTTTCCCTTGATTGCAGTGGAATTAGATTTTAAAGTATTAATTTCCCAAGCCTGAAACAAATACAGGATATTTTCCATGAGCTCAAGAACAGGGATTTGAAATAGAAATAAAACCATAATTTGGTGTACTTATAGTAAAATGGAAAAAAATTATATACTTCTTTTCAAATCTTTCTGTGTTGCGTGATGTCTAGCATGACAGTTTTCAGTTAAAGCCATATGAACACAAAAACATTTTGAGTAAATATACAATAAAAATCACATAGATGTACATGTGTAAGATATTTCAAATTTAGACAGCTCAGTTGGGCCAATTAAAACATACCTCTGTTCATATGTATGTATAAAATGCTCTGCAGAAATATTCAAAACCACTGAAACTTTTTTACCCTTTGTTTTTTCATGGATGGATGGATGGATGGAAGGAATGCCAAAGAAAAAACTAGGCGACAGGCAGACTATACAAAGCATATGCAACTTACATTCACAGCTGGTGTGCTTGGTTATTATATAATATATATATATATAATATAAACATATCTAAATATTCTATCAAATAATTCACATCTTTTGTTTTTAACAGAAAGAAAATAAGACTTTTTAGAACAATCCCGCACTTTTCAATATTGCAGTATCATTTACAAAGAAATAAATCTTTACTTTTCCTCTTGCCACACTTGTTTTTACTCGTCTACAGGTCTGATCTTTGCTGCACCAATTTAACATTTACGTCCCTTTCACTGTCTGTCACTGTTTCCATAAATGCTAGAGCACTCATTCTGAGAGAGACAGGTGCACAGTAATTGAACAGAGCTTGGTTGTCGAACCTTCAAAGCAATAACCTGCTGCCCCAAACCGACTGATTGAGGCGGTCATGCATGGTCTGCCACAACTAACACCCCCCTCTGTCTAAAGGCTTACTTTAATTAATAACCTCCCACTACCACCAACCGCCAGGGACACGCGTTTACAATTCACAGAGATTCTCAGTTACCTAATTAACTTCTTTTAGCTCTGCTTGTTCACAAACCTTGTAAAATGAGCACAGGTGATTAAAAATAAATTAAAGCTTTATAAAACCTAAACAACCTTAGTTAGGCAAAGAACTCCACCTCAACGAACTTCTACACACCAATTTCAAGCAATCTGTAAATTAAAGTAATCAACTTAATTTCAAAAACACAATTAAAGCTTAATAGGAGTATTTTTTGTATCCTCATCCTCCTCAAAAACTACTTCCAGAAGTTCAGAATAAATGAAAATTTATGTATTACAAAATGCTTGATTGGGACTTTAACAAGTTTTTTATAATGTATAATGTAATCTTAAAACTGCGTTTACTATTGGCGTCTGGGACCATCACACCATAAAACATGACAAGAGGATCTCATGAAAATAGAAAAAATATTTTTTTTTTCAGATCATTAAAGGACCAAAAGTCAGAAGTCAAAGCAGAACAAAATAAAACTCAAAAAGCAAAATATAGAGAAAAATATTAGAAAACATAATGTGGTACAGTGAGAAGTTCAATTCAATCAATTGATCATTCAAACTTTATTTATAAAGCGCTTTTCAAACAGTTTCTCAAAGTGCTATACAGGGTCAGTTCTGCTAGCATGCAAATGACAACCAAATACTAATGAGATTCTGAGAATGCTGAGTCTTCAGGCTGATACAAACATCCTTTATCAGCCAAATATCTCCACTCTAGCAGTCTGACCTCTTTTGTTTTCAGGAATAATTGAAGCAGCTCATGGCTACTTTTTCAGTCTTATAACACAGATTAGCTGAGCAAAGATCTCCCCCAATGCATGTTAATCTAATTATGTAGTAATGTTCAATGCTTTTACAATTACAACTTCAGTTAAAACTTCAGTTGTCAATTAATTAGATTATTTAGTACTCATTAATGACTTCTGCCTGTAGTAGAACAAGATGGTTTTAAGAACAGAGGGGATTAAGACCTTTCTAAATTGATTAAAACACAACAATATAATCATCTTCATCTGTTACATTTGTGGCAAAATATGAGTGCCAGTTCTTTCTATTGGTTTTCCAATCACACAAAGAGCATAAAAAGGTTTTTTAAAGGGTGTGTGGCTATAGTGGCCTTTATTTGACAGTGGATAACATAGAAGGAGGAAACAAGTGGGGTAAGACATGTGGCAAAGCCCCACGACGACGAGACTCGAACACCTGAAGTTCGACTGTGCCGAGGAATGAGGTCTCTGTACATGGGGAACCCCAGCATACAGAGAATTAAAGTAGACATGCCATGCTTTTAAAGTCTTCCTCTTTAAATCTGTATTGTTTAGTTGTGGTCTATATGGTCAATACAGTGAAACTGCAGTTCTTAGGTCTGAATTCCTCATTACTCTTCAACTCAACCCGATTCAGCCATTTTTTGTAGTTTGTTAAAGAAATGATAATCTAGGAGTGCAGAAACTTCATTATTTCAAATTTTTGAAATCGTGTATCCAGCCATACATTTTTAGTTCTGTTTTAACATGCTTACTAAACAATATAGAAGACGACTGTTTAATGCCCTAAAACCTCATAATAAAAAATATAGTAATATATAATATAGTATGTGCTATGTTTAGCAATGCATCAAGACCATAATTCACACAACAATACTGTGTAACTTCAAAGCTATAAAAAGAGGCTTTTCTTACAATATAAAGAAAAATATATCACCAATAATGACAATTGTGTGTTTTAAGAACGTAGACAACATTAAAAATACTGAAGAAAAACATTAGCAATTTTGTGGGAACATATGATGTAGTCCTTTTATTACTGACAACGATTTAACAAAAACTGCTTGTCAGATTATGTAATTATATAAACTCAACCATAATAATGAGATGAATATGTCTTCCAAACAAGACGCCATGTTGTTACCAAGTGTGGTACTGCTTGTGTCAAGCTAGCATCATTGAATGTGTTAGGATCATTCATTCTAAAAAAAAAACAAAAAAATTACTCAGAAATAATGCTAAATTGTATATAATAGTTATTTCAAAAAGACATATGTCATCGGAGAGCTAAAATACAGAGCACGTAGCGCTGACATATGCAGGTCTGATGGTAATATCATCAGAAAACTGGTCAAAATGCAATAACTGAATGTCTGTAAAAAGGTTTGTCATCATTTTAATGTTATTTGGAACTTACCACTTTTCTGTATCCATCATTTCCATAGTCAGAAGCAACTAATGCTTTTCAGCAAATGCTTCTCAATTCTGGTGAAGGTTACTGAAGCCTTCATTTTGAAAGTCATTCTGCAAACAAAAAGTACTTTTTCCACAGATTCAGGTAAATTATCATGAAAAATAAAACTTTACCAGGTACTTCACCGAGGTTCTCATACGGGGGGAAGATGTAATTGCGTGGGTTAAAACATCCAACAACAGAACATTTTGACTTCCAACTTCATTGCTTAATCTGGCTAAAAAATTGCAGCGAGAAATTAAACGGTGGATTTGCTCAGTGTTTAGCTGGAAGTCCGTGACCGTGTTTAGAAATTCCTATGCAAGTGCTGTGATATAATAGTTCAAAAAACAAAATAGAGAAAAGAGCAAACCGAATGGTTTAACAAATATGATCAAAACCATATACAAAAACATCTCCACAGGACCTGGAATGACAAATTAAGTATTTTTTTTGCACTCCCAGAGACTCTAAATGCACAACTCACAATATTTAATGGCCAAAAAAAATAGAATTAATCTGATATGTCCCCTTTAAAAAGTGTGTAATCCTCATAAACAATTATTTTATAGATGAGTATGTTAACATTGAAAATAAACAAAGAAAATAACAGTACAGTACAAAACAATGCCTCTTCATCTGACTGATTAAAATTTTCCACATGAGCTGAATGCCTGGTAACTGCAGGGGCATTGGAATGCATATAATTTAATGGTTTTTGTCGTTGTTTTTTACTCTCAACTAAATTAACTTTTAAACTATAAGCTATATTGAGCCACCCTCAGGAAACAGTCTGTTGATTAATGGCAATATCCCGTTCAGTGTCTTGCCTGAGGACATTTCATGTGTTTGGAGATACTGAATGAGCGCTCACGACCTACACATTGGTATAACACTGGTGTTCTACATGACCCAAAACCACAGAAGTGAGTAGTTTTATTTACATTTACAAATATTTGAGCAGATATTTTGCTCAAGACCCAGACCCCACCTGATGATACAAGAGAGCTATAATAATTTTGTGAAAAAATATTATTAGGTCAACTATATTTATTAACTGTACAAAACATTTTATGTGATAAGACTAAGCACATGCCAAAGCACAGAAAAGTAAATAGTATGAATATGAAAATGAATTCACCTATTGTTGAGTGAACACAGCTGTTCCAGAGAGGAAAACACTACAATTTTGGACAACTCACTTACAATCAGTAATCACATTAATGCTGGATTTAAAATATTTTTTTTCCAACTCAGCCGTGTTCACAGTGCATAAGAGTAAGTGGAGCAAAGGGGTAAACAGGTGTTTTTGCATTTCGAACACCAACCCAGAGCTGTGGTACTCCATAATCATGCACTGAGTGTTCCCGGTTATGCGTTGCATAAATAAACATCAACAACCTAAATCTGATGCGATGAGTGGCATTATTTATCTGTGCTTGGCTGACAAGACATCATAAGTCTTCATTACACTGCTGTTGTAATTCACAACGTAAGCCTCTTGTTTGATGCACTTTTTTCATAATATTATCATCTTCAGCACACAACAATGATTATACAGACACAAGTGTGCTTGGCTCTGGAGTCTCCTGAAACAGCAGACAGGTGGCCAGAAGGACTGCAGTTTCTGTTCTTGCAGAGGCCAAAAGTCAGCTGTAGGAGGAAGTGGAAGAAAGTATGGAGAAGGACTTTCTGTTAGCCACCTGGAATATCTGGCAAATTTTTTTTTGACAACCAAAAGCAATCCAATGATGTGTTTTGTTGTGGGTGTACGAAGATATTTTCCAGGTGGTGGAAGGAGTACTTCAAGGATCTCCTAAGCCATGTCACCATGTCTTCTGTAGAAGGCAAAATCCAAGGACTTGGGAAGACGCATATTCATCACCGTCACAGAGGCTGCTTAATTGCCTGTAATTGTATAGCGCTTTATTAAGTGCCTACAGACCCCAAAGCACTTCACACTACATTCAGTCATTCACGCATTTACACACAACTTCATTGTGATGGATACATAAAAGGTTCATGTTCCCTCTTGGTAGGGCACCAACACCCTAATCCTGTTAGTCAGTACGTTTACATCCATCCATCCATCCATTTTCTGAACTGCTTAGTTCTCCAGGGGTCGCGGGGGGGCTGGTGCCTATCTCCAGCTGTCAACGGGCGAGAGGCGGGGTACACCTTGAACAGGTCGCCAGTCCATCACATAGTACATTTAGATGCACATCTAAATCGAGCTTTTGGTAGTGATTGGATTAATATCTTCGCCAGATTCAGAGTCATGTCCCAGTTTAAATGTTAGCGAGAAAATCAAGTTGTGAAAAAAGTGTGCTTGAATCCATAACGCTAGGTTATTCACCCCTTCATGTTTGCCCTGTTCCTGTTAGCTTGTGTCTCAATGTTTTCTTTTGGACGAGTTGTGCTGGAAGGCAAGTTCATTGTACCACTGCTTACAATGCCTAATAAAGTCATGCGTTCATTCATTCATTGATTAATTTATTCAAAATGGCAAAAGGCAGCAACATAATGAACAGCTTCTAAATCTGTCATTATCTACAGGGTGAGGGGCCTTAATATGAACCGGTAACGGAACCAAATAATTATTTAAAGCATTGGGTGTCTGACAGTGGTAATGTATAGTGATGCAGAAAAAAATAATATTTAGAAAATACAAACAGGCAAGACGTCTGCCCATCATAGACCTGGAACTTCTACTTTAAAAGCTTTTCTATCCTAAACTCATTACTTTTATTAAAGACACACTCCGTAACTGCTGATATTTGCCCTCTGTTGCTCTCTCAACGCTTGCGGCGTAACCTGACATAAATCTTTTACAGTAGCGAAGGAAAGGAAGTGTTTTCTGACCTGTCTTGCTGCTCTCTGAGGGAGCAGGAGGAACCACGGGAGGTATAGACACAGTTCAGTTAAGCCTTATTGTCCCTGTAGGACAATTAATTTCACAGACAGCAGTTCATGTAAATTAAGGGACATTTGAGAAATAAAACAAAAGATATCTTTCATCTATGTGGAGCAATTTTTAAGAGCTTTCCTCCAATGCCCTCAGGATCAGGACCTTTCTTTTCTTTAGCTCCCCCTAAACAGTTTTTTTGAGTTTATTTTTATCTATAGAAAAATAACCTGATGTAGCATTCAAACAAAAATCTCTAAAATCATCCAGCTCCTCACTAAAATCATGTATATTAAAACAATTACAAAAAAATATTGTTTTAATTGTAGAGATCCAAATCTGCTCGACAATTCAAGGCGATTGAAGGGTCCCTTAGGCTGCATCCCCATCAGGTTTTTAATTTAAAAATCTCCTATTGTGTTTCAGGTGACTGATTGTTCTGTCTTCAAATGTTATAATTTAGCTGGTTTTCCTTTAATGTTAGGTTTTCTAATTCACAAATTTGTATTTTCCCTCATTGCTGCTTCCTCACAGTTAATCATGTTTCTCATTTGCTGATTGGTGTTTTGATTTATTAACTTATATTGATTTTTTTTTTATTAAGTACTAATGCTGACAATGGATTAGAGGTTACATGTACGTATTAAACAAACAACATATCAGGTATAATTCCTGCAATGTCTTTAATGTTTGTTTTTGACATCTCATATTGTCTAAACATGGATAAAAATTTAGTCATATGTTTGTCATACAATAAATTGCTTTTTTTTGGTTTTGTGTTTGGTTAGAGGTATTCAGTAAATTAGTTAACTAAATTTTAGTTTACAAAAATAATAGACACCAGCCCCCCCGCGACCCATTAAGGATTAAGCGGTTAAAGAAAATGGATGGATGGATGGAAAAATAATAAAACATAAACTTGATCAGGTGTCTCGGTCTTTTTATTTACACAATTTTAATCTATTTTTAGTGATAGATTGATGTAAAATAGAGATGCACTGATTTGAGATTTATTAGCAAATTTTTGAAAATCAACGATTTAATAAAGCTCTGACTCCCTAACTTTAGCCAAATTAAAAGAAAATAAGACTATTAATAAAAAAATTGTATAGCAAGGTGAAATAATAATGTTTCGAGTTACAAAGATGTCTGTTAGGACAAAGAAAAATAACTGCAAAGTTTGATGTTAAGTACTTTACTGATAATCTCAAATGGAAGCTGAAAAGTCCAAAAATACAGTATTTTCTCTAAGTCAGCTTTTCTGAAAAATAAAAACGATATACTTTGCTGTAAAACATTTAACTTCCTGCTCTTTGCTAAAGACTCAGTCCCTCTTTAAAAGTAGCCGCCTGTAGCGACAGCCAACATGCCTGATAGAATTTTCCTTTATAAAAGCTTCTAACACCTTTTCTGCTTCCTATTATTTCTGTTTTCTGTTTCTAACATGTGAGTCATATTGACAAAAAGACAACTGACTACTTTCCAAAGTAACAACTTTCAAACCAAAAGTTGCATTTCTGCTAGTGAGACCTGTGAATATGTACTGTAGGTAGTAGATTGGATATATTCGTGGATTCTGACGAAATAGAAAATAATAATAAGTATCGGGTCAGCATCAATCAATCATTAAATGATGTAGACACCTTGTTATTAAATCACTAATTTACTATGCTAAAACACTAAATGCAATCCAGATATTCCCACAGTGACTGCAACTTCATGGGATTATTTCAAGTGAGCCATACGGGAGTCCGCTTTGACATAAAGGAGGCATATATTTTTATGGCGCTTGTCAGACGATGCAAAAAGCAATTACAGCATAGCAGTAAACATCTGCCTCTGTCAACCTAATGAACCTTTGAGGCTTCCAAAGTGTCATATGTTAGATGTTTTTGTCTGCTATTTTCATTCTTTGTTTTTCATCTTTCTGAAGCACTAGATTTATTAAGGACAGCACAAGACCAGTGGTGACAGATCCTTTCATGTCCTTTGGGGAAATACAATAAGCTTTCTCCATCTCTCTCATCTCCCTGCAGCTCTTCCTCCCTGCACTGCCTATTAGTGTCATGGTTCAATGTTAGTGCTGTCAGCTCTTTGTATTTATTAACTTTAAAACTTTTTTTCCCTATCCAGAGGTATTTCATTTGTCTTCGGCTAACCGCGCAGACATTTCTTCACTTTTTTTCTTTTTTCTTTTTTTTTACATTTCTGGGTTTTTTTTATATCTTATTGTCCTGCACCATATTTCTACCTCCTTTTAATGAAGGCCGTTCTGCATTTCACTGCCAGGTCACGGTTACTGTTCATGTGGACGGTGCATCTGTGAGGATGGCTGGTTTGGGAAGCTGTGCCAGTTTTCCAGGAACTGTGACATGAGTGACGCCCAAAGCAAGGAACTTTGTGAGACGGATGATGGAGTGATTTGCAGTGGAAAAGGTGAACGAAAATTAGTTTTCCTCCTCTCTTTAAGACATTTAGGTTAACATTTGCTCATCAAAGTTTGAGACTAACAATGTATAATTTATTGTAACTAGAAGGGATCCAGGAATATATTGTTGAAGACTGTGACTTGAAAACTAGAGTGAAGGTTTTATGGTCTGTATAAAAACACTTCTAAACAAGATGCTGGTGCCTACAATATCTCCAATGGTCTTTTGGTTAGGGGGGTACTCTCTGGACAGTTCTAATGCCCACCACACAGCAACACGAACCTCCATGCATGCAAATATTCATATCTATGAATAATTTCAAGTAATCATCATTCAGCTACTTGGCCTTTATTATCTACAAGCAGAGTACTACAATTGGTATGCTTTCATTTATGAGAACGATTGACGTACTACCTTCGGATTTGCCTTGATAGTTTACCTAAAAAAGATAACTACAGCCTTTGCTCAAAAGCTTCTATTACATTCTCTTTTCGTTCATTACACACAACATTTAAAAATAAATTTAAAGATTTAGAATAAATTGTAACTGGATGTGAAACCCTGCAGGTTTATTGAACTAAAGGGTTTGAGACATATCCTGAGGTCAATTGAAAAAGCATCATTGGATGGCAGTTCCTTCTCTTAATGTTCCATTGGTAATGTTTTCCACTGATAATGATTCAGATTACTTATGTCCGTAATGTATGTTTTATTATGTTATATATACAGGTCGCATTTTAAAATGAGACTTCAGAGCTCATTATGATTTACCTTTATAAATAGAGGTACATAAATATATATATATAAATGACTAATGTTAAGGTTTGAAGGTCTTCAATACCTACAACAGGAGATTTTTTTTTCTTTTTGTTTTAACATTTTGCTATGTAACTTTTGTGCAGGTCGCACAGTTTTTGCTAAACTACAGTAGTACACAGTAGCCTGGGTGATGATATAGATTCTCCCCCTTATAATGCCCATTACATATGGCTATATCCCCTAGTTTTACTTACAAAGACTTTATTTCTCCCCAAAGGGTAATTTTTAGGATAGTGTAGAGAACCTCAATAATAAAACCACATATTTGCCTACTTTGTATTAATGCCCACCTTTTTCCCTCTAAGCATGATTTAAAAGACACAGTTAATTCAAATCTTCTGTTTCTTTTTTCTTATTTTTTGAGAGCCCCAGCATGTATTTCAAAATTACAGCTTAGTCGAAATGTCTAACTCTAGAACCCGGCTGGGATCTGTCCTCTATTCATCATGTCTGGTGAACTCATACTTTGTGAAAGGAAATGAACTGCAGTTTCCAGGTTATTAATGTCAAATAATCAATCCAATAGTAGTGTTTTATATAAATATTACAAGATTAAGATCAGATGACTACTCTAAAGCCAAGTCTATTGTTTGACACTGATTTGGCATAATGTTTCCTTAAATTTGATTCATTTTGGTTTATTTATAGCACAGATTCACAACAGATGTCATCTCAAGGCACTTTTTTATGTCTTTATTTTAAAAATACAATTGAAAATATTTTTTCTCCCACAACTTCATGGTTATGTGCTGCTCTGTCTCATAAATCATATTAAAATACTTTGTGGCTAAACGTTAAACAATTAAAGGGGCGTCTATACGTTTCTGTAATGTTGTAGATGACTTTGACTTTTTTCGACACTTAAAAAATAACTATACTAGTGCAGTTTGTCCAGGTTTTCCATTTTGCCAGATGTACTAGTGTGCTTCTTGAATCAAATGCTACAAACTGTCACTGAATTTTATTTCGTATCATTAGGCAACTACTGACGCCACACAACAGAATACCTTCTCTGTTTTGCGGCAGTGAATCCAAAGAAAAATACATCTGCCACAGAGAGCCCAGCCCTGAGCTAGGCTTGAAAATGAAGATGAGCATTTTTATTCTCCATGGTCCACTTCTTTTAAAAGCCAGATCTATCTTCTTTTCTTGACGAGGCTCTGCCTGAGCCATTTTACTTTATCTTATACTCCTATCTCGAGCTGCCTTACCTTTTCTGCTGGGGCCTTCTGTAGTCCTTCACATGTGGGGAAAAACAGGGGTGAATGAAAAACCTAAAAGCTGAACCCCAGATTGAAAAAATAAGGCTGATAGCAAGATTTGTTTCTCTTTCCCGTTCTTAAAATGTTATTATTCCAATGCTACCATAGAGAGAAAAGAAATGTAAACTGATGGAGGAGAGAGGAAGTGTAGCATGTGGATGGATTGGTATCCTGGTGGTAAAACTATATTAGAAGCTGTTTCCTCAGGGACTATCTCTGTCCACTCTAACCGACTCCATTAATCTTCTTTGAAAAAGAACAAGGGGGGGAAAAATCACAGAAGATTAAACAAAACAGCTTTTATTGGGGGGAAAAAATAATGTGCCAAGTGGGTGGCAGAAATGAGGCAAAGAAAATACCAAACACTTAAAACCCTGAACAGTGATGGTAATGGAAGTATGTGTGTGCTTAACAGGTTCCTGTCACTGTGGCCAGTGCATTTGCTCTCCCCAAGAGTGGTGGGTGTCAGGAGAGTTCTGCGAGTGTGATGACCGAGAGTGTGACAAACATGATGGCCTGATTTGCACAGGTAATGACACCCAGTGTACCGAAGCTGTAACAGAGCGTACTGAAAAGGAGGACATCAACAAACACCTCACAGCAGGGCTTACGTTCTTTCAATGCCAAATACAAAAAAAGGAATAATTGTCAAGCAGTGTCCAGCAAATTGTTAGATGTTATAGAGAGTATCGCTGAAAACTCTTTCAATTTAGGATATTATATAAAAAAAAGTTCTTAACCTGATTGATTCAAATGTTTTGATGCATTTAAATACTAAAGAGGGAGTAAATTTGTCTTTTTTCTTTTACATTTCCGTTTTATGCAACTTTGCAGCAATAATCAACAAGACTCCAGTCCGCAGTCAAATGCTCATCTAATGCTGACTGTGGCCATTTTTGTGACCCATGTTGAAGTACTAACTTCACCAGCATAAATAATAACAGAGGACAATAAAAGGACTATGTTTTTTGTTTTTCTTATTCCGATTCTAATTTACTCTAAAATGTATTTCCATGTTGAAAATACTATATACTATACATCAAAGGAATAAACTTATGCTAGAGCTGTAATCGGGCCTTAAAGGTTAGGCCCGACCCGGCTCCAGCCCGAGAGAATTCAGCCCAAGCCCGAAGAGTATATTTTGATCTACAGCTTATTAAAGCCCGAACCCAATTAAAGCCCAACATTATTTAAAAGTCACCCACCAGGGTTTCTGCTGGAAAAATGTTCAGGACAAATGTTGTAAATTCTGGTCAAATAGGCCTATTATCTGAAGCCTAAAATGATAAATGAGGCCCTATATGAATAATATCAAATAATATATATTTGATATTATATATATCATATAATATCTTTTTTTAAAGTCTGTATCTATGTGAAATAAAATGAGTATCGTCAATAGGCTCTCACAATCAATCTCACATGCATGACTTTTAAAATAAAGGATTTTGCACAAGTCTACCCTCTTTAGACATGAACATAAAGTAAATAAAGACCTACCTATTATCGGAATAAATATTATATGCAAAAAAAAACACATCTGGACTCGTTCTTACCATTTTGATAATTCAGCGTGCTGCCGACTTGAAATCAAATAATGTCTGTTTGAAAGATAGAATAAAAACTAGGAAATCTGAAAACAAACTGAAATATCCCTGAACATGGATTATGACAATGACATTTTAACTTTTTATAGGGTGACCACATTCTGAAAAGACTAACAGAAGACCTTGGCAGTGGCTGAGAGAATAGTAAGATCCTCAGCTTTAACCGCTTTTCTTGCCTAAAAGTCTGTCTAACCTGCGTGCGTTTCTGTGTGCAATCGTGAATGCCTGCTCTGGATTTCAGGAGATTTTATCTGACTTGTGGGCATCAGGGAGCTGCTATATGAATGCAGGAGACTTCTGCGTCTTTAGATGTGGGATGTCTGGTAATAGTGCATGTACACTTGAGCATTTTCTGTCTGAGAGCGCAGTGCAGCAGTTGGAGCATGGTTCTCTGTTTTGATCTGAGAGAAGGAGTGGCCTGGGTCTTTCACATCATGACTCATGCGGTGTTCATGCAACATATTGACAGGTACTGTAGATCAGAGTAATGTTAGTGGCCCAGTGCAGCACTTTATTATAAATTTTCTTTAATGCCCGAGTCCGGCCTGAGCCCCTGGACAATCATAGAAGTTAAGCCCAAACCTGATGGGTTCGGGCATGGGTCTTCAGCTCTACTCTTATGTGTCCCATAGTCAAGCGCAAGAAATAATATGGAGTCCCTACAGTATATTAAAAATAACATAACATTTTGAATTCATGAATGATAATAAGTCTCTTTGCCCCAGCTCCAGTGTGTTTCCAAGCTTGAATAGGAAACAGCATCCCATCGGTGGGGCTTTTTGGTTGATCAGATTAAGTTAGCAATTTTTTAAAACATTTACAAAAAGAACATCTTAAAACAATTGTGTTATATGGCCATGAAATAAAAAAAAGGTTATCTGGCTATAGATGAAAGAAGCAGTCAAGCATTTTGCAGTATTGATGAGGAGCAGGTAGGACCCATATATCTGGGTCCATTGTTGGTCCTAACACCATCATGGGGAAAATATAATCATGTAGAGGTTGGGCCCAGATGTAGGCTCGGTGAGACAATAATCATGTTAAGACTCTTTAATGAAAAATAAATACAAACTTATTTGGGCTTTAACAGGACTGGGACAGGCACGGTGGCATGAAACATGTACGCAGTAGGTGGTAAGGAGGGAGAGGAGCTTAAGTACAGAGAGAGGTGGAAATGACAAAGAAACCTAAAGAAGTCATCAGAGGTAGTGGCAGCTGGGAGAGGGAGCAGTCAGAGAGAAATTAGAAGATGAGTAACAGCCAGGAACACTGACAATCTTAGAAACTAACAATGAAAATAGGAGCGAAAAATAGGAATAACTACAACTGAAGAATGTAATCAGAAGTAGATAATCAACTAAAAGGAGAAATTAAGGCAATAAACAAAGAATAAGTAACGCTAAAAACAATTAAACAAGAACAACGCAAAAATAGAAGAAAACAAAAAACAAAACTAAAAAAAACACAGATCCTGACAATGTTTTTGTGTCTTCTGATAACATTTTGGGTCGCCAATAGTCTACTACCAGTGTCAGCTTGTTCTATTAAAAAGCCAGCAGGGATACCTCGGACTAAGAAAATACCTACTTATTAAAATTCAAACTGTGATCAAGTAAGGCAAGTTTTTTATTTTTTATTTATTTATTTTTTTTGTATAGCGCAATTTCTGTCAAAGGCAATTTAAAGTGCTTCACCTAATTAGAAGGAAAAAAAAACAACAACAATGTGACAGTCTACGGTAAAGCCAAGAATTATTTTTTTATGTCCTACAAAATCACTGTAACTCTTAATGCCCAAATATAAAAACTCTATCAACCTAGTTTAAATTGTTGCATCATTGTGAACCAATCGTTTTATTTTTCAAAATTGGTAGCTAAATCATTTTTTAGCCCTGTTTACTCACAGCAATCTCTGAATATTTTCAAATCTATAACAGCTTGCCCTTCATTAAATGTGACAAATCTGTTGGAGGAGTGTGACCTAATTGTTGACTCCTCAGCCAGAGTGCTTCGCCTTTGCTCTGTTTAAAGCTCCTAAGAGCTGAAACTGAGACAAAATCAGAAAGGTAAATTTTACTGAAAACAAGTCATGTTCAGTTTTGTTTTTATCTTTTTAAAATGTTGAATGTGCTTTTTAAATTTCTTCTACATCGTTGCAGCTGTGGCTGTTGAAAAAGACATGCTCTATTTTGGTATAGGCAATTTTATCACAAGTAATCATTCTTGATGCACATCATTCTTACTCATCATCATTTAGACCATGATCATGTAAACGTAAGTTTTATTGCCATTTGAAACACGTCAGAAAAAAATGGAAAACTACTGCATCGGCATCTTGAGGAATAGCAAGCAAATATGGAAATGGATTTGAGCATCTGTTAAATGTTTCTCACTTGTATTACTGACTTAAATATAAATGTAAACATTTTCATGAGCATGATAATCAGTTAAATGGAATGGAGTTTAACATGAAAAGTTAAAGTCAGGAAATTAGGTATTTTCTAATAAATAATAATAAAAAAAAAAAAAATGTTATAGCTTCTTTTCATCTGATTGAGTAATTTTCCTAATGTAATTATTAAAAGATTTCCTGAGCATTTTTATTAGGAAATTGCACGGCATCCAGAAATGTTATGGATTTTATAAAGCTGTGGATTCTTATTACATTATGTAAATGATGAATGATGTGGTAAATTCAACATATTAGGAATGCTTGCAGGTTAATTTTATGCATTGTACATGATAATTTCTGAAAGAAAAGCTCAATCTATCTATAGGCATATGCAATTAAAAAATTTGCCAGTTGCAATTTATCATGTAATACATGCTAAATATGATACATGTGATACATATCCCTGATATGTTGCATGTTTACAGTACTGCAATAACATAATTTTGTATGATTTTAAAAAATTATTTATTGGTAAAACGGTGCAGAAATTAAATTCTTTAGAAATCATACAATGTGATTTTTCTGGATTGTTTTACATTGTGTCTCTAAAATTCAAGTGATGGAAATTCCAAACCTCATCATTTTTAGTGGGATAACTTACAAATCAGTAGCTGCCAAATACTTTTTTGCCCCACTGTATAACTTCAATGATTCGTAAACAAAACAAACAAAAAACCACAGAAATACACAAATGTGCCAATTGTAATTTTTTTCTGATAAACAGATGAAAAGAGTTATTCTCGGGTAGCAGAAGCAGAATTTTCAGATCGGTTAGACTTTTTGTTTTTAGATAGAGTTAGATTTTCCTTTTTTGTTAACTTTATTGTTCATAGCCAAACACTTGGGCTCTAAATTCAAAAGTTTTACTTAGGCTTGTCTTGTTCATCTGAGCGTTCATATACATATGAATATCTTGCATTTAAAACATCATAATTTCATCCACATTTTGTGGACGTATGAAGAATATATGAAGAAGTTTGTTTAATTAAAGGATTCCTAGGGGCAAGACACAAGAGAACCATTAACTGCTCACCCATGAAAGGCATGTCTGAAAAGAGGGACATCATGGTTAAGGTCAGGCATCATGGCCCGTCTCTTTTAATTTCCATCTTTTTTTCCTCATATCTTTTCACAGGGAACGGTGTTTGCAATTGTGGCAGCTGTGATTGCTGGGAAGGGTGGACAGGGAACGCTTGCGAAATCTGGGTGGGAGCTGAGTATTGAAGAGAACATTATGCTGGGGCTAAAAATAAGGGCTTCCCAACGTCCCGATACATCAGGAGGACCACTACCAGTCAGGACCAGACAGCACAGCGAGGGAACACTTAATATAGATGTAAATCTGCATTCCACTAATATTATATACTAATATTGCTCTTTCTTTTATTGTACCGGCTACAAAGTATCCTTATTAAAACTGTGTGCTGTTGTTTTAAAAAAAAGCCAACATATTCGAATGTAAGCATTTTTGTCTTTAAAACTGCTATTCATGTATTATACTTTGGGGGAGGTTTCTTGTTTTAAATGGTAACACACAGTTGTCAAAGTATTTATATAACTCTTTTCATATTTTGTCACATCGTTACATTTCAATGTATGTAAGTGGGAATGTACTATGTGTTGGATCAATGCAATGAACTGAATATTCGTATGGTGGAAGGAAAATTATGGTATTGAATTTTTTCAAAAATGAAAGCTGCCAGCAATTCTAACATGCATTTGTACTCAACCCCCTGCCTCCCCCCACCAAGTTAATGCATTGTACAGCTGCAAGTCTATTTTGGATATATGTCTACAGAGCTATAGAGCTCCTTTTAATACATGTTTGCTGTGGCCCTATGTGCCAAACTGTAAACAGGATTTCTTATGATTTTCTTTCAACATCATCTTTCTTATTGCTAGAGTTATATAAAGGCCAAATCTGAATTCATATCTAATAGTTATGCAGTCAGTGAAATCCCCCACCTAAACTATTGATTCTACAGAGTTATCATGAACCACTTACCTGCTTCTGATTGATACTCTTCTTGCCTCACATGTCGGTTTAAGCTTATGGTCACATCTTTGTAGGTTTAAAGTTAAGCCATATTTCTACAGTTTTGAATGACAGATTGAAAAGTTGTTGTGAGAGATGTTGAAAGCTTCAGAAACTATTCTATAGCTTTAGAGACTTAAAGACAGTTTTGATTTTAAATGATTCCTTATTGTTTCTCACAAACGTGTTCCTTGGTTTTCAGGATGCAGCTTTCCCTCTAATGTTATCTAACAGATCAATAAAGCCTAGTTCACAATGTGCATTTTTTATGCCGTCATAAGAACTGCTTCATGTCACACTGTTTAAGCTCTAGGGATATGGCACAGTGTACAGCTCGAGTGTTCGGTTGGTCAAACTGCACGTCTTTCTCTAGCAGAACACCACAAATTTATAAGCATTAGTTAATGAAAATCATGTTACTCAAAGTAGACTGATACCCAAGATCACAACGACAAAATGTCATATACACAGTCTTTGCTACCAAAGTTCAATAAATTTGGCTTCTTTGTTGCTCTACATGTTCTTGTGTGTAGCCTCTATTGCTACTAATGTTCACATTGCTACTTTTCTCACTCTCCTCACTAGTTTTCTATCATTCCCTTGGTGTATTTTCATTGGACAGTTTTTCTATTCACTCCAAATTATTTTTCTTTCTATATATTTCTATATTTTTCTACAACGTTACTTTATGTTCGTCTATCCCACAAACATCAATTACATGGATGCATTTAGGTTTGTGGTTGTAATGTTGAAAAACAAAAAAGTTTAATGCTGCAATCGCAAATCTGCAAAACAACCTAGTTTAAAACATTTTTTTCATGCCTCTTAACAACTTTCTAATACAGTATATCAATATTTTGTGGAGGTAGAAACAAAAGAACAAATAAAGATTAAGATGCATTCGTCTAACAATTTCAGCCAATAACATGCCTCGGTCTAAAACCAAAGATTGGACCATCCCATTGTCTGTTTCACTGGATTTGCATGGCTCCTCCACTCATTGAAGACTCCTACAATTTGCAACAGTAAACAACAGGTGTGAGAGGTTCTCTACTCAATAATCTCAGAAAAGGAGAAACAGCTGGCTGCTACCATTTCAACTTTAGGACAAATTTCCTGAGTACCAAAAAGAAGCGGAAAACAAAAGTTGTTTCTGCTATATTACTTCATGAAAACTGGGACTGTTGTTTTGCGCTCTTTTGTTTACTGTAGCAATGCTTGTTCCCATATCAGGGGGGCGTGGCCTAGGGATATTAGCCAACAGGAAGGGTGAGAGTTCTGTGACTTTTTATGTTGAAAAGCTAGAATTTTTTGCAGATACAGTGTAGCAGTTGTAATGAGTATACAAGATTAACTTTTGCTAGACTTTTTAGATTAGTATGCAGGTACATTACCACACAAAGACTGGTAAGAGAAAATCATGTATTATAATTAACTCCACTTTCTTAATTTGACTGAAAGATTTCTTGAAACCTTGGTGATTACTATTTGAAGTGTTTTATTTCTTTTTCATAATAAAACATTAAATGTGCGGCATGACACAACATTTTGCATGGAAAACAATGCGAAGACCTTAATCATACATGGTTACAAATTTTGATATAACATGACAAAACTCTTAAGAGCATACTTGCAATGGTATTGTATATATTTATATATATTGAAAACAAATCATTTTATTAGTGTCTGTTCTTCTTCATCCCAAGAAATCAAACCAAAGAAAGGCTGCCCATCATGTAAATCTACACTATCTTGCAGTGAGAATTTTAAAGTGGAGGGAACAAAGAGGGGGGCATAAATATTTCAGTTGTGGCATGCTGGATGGTTCATGTCACTTCAAAACATGGTGGAAGGGGATGGGAGCTGCATCAGAAAAAAGAGCTCAGTCAGCACTTGAAAAGACGACCAACAAGAGGTCACAAACAAAAAAAGAAAAAGTTTTAGCTTTACTTTGGCCTTTTTTCATGCTTAAACTAGCCAACGCTTTCAGTTTTCATTGACCTCTCCAAAATGGGAAGTGCAATAATATACTGCACACTATATTGCATTAGGTATTAAGTTACTGACATGACAGTACATGTTTATATAAATATTTTATTCAGCATGTTGTATATGTGTATACAACAAACACAAACTGTATAGTGTAGACAAACTCATTGCATATATTATGTAAAATTTGCGGCACAAACCAACAGTTCTTGCTAGACATAGCCTAGTACATGCAGTTCATCAATGCCATCCTCTCCCCATGCAACAGATGGAACAATATACAAAACAAACGGTTAAAGAGTAAACAAAATTTACAAATGCAATGAAATTTATTCAACCCCACAAAGATTTGGAGAATTCCTTAGTTTTTTGTAGTTAGCTTTTTTCAGAGGGACAGATTTGACTTTTTGATGCATTGAAGGTAAAGTTTCCAGGTCCTAAAGTGGAGTTGAAACATAACTAAGCCTATTTAACATAATAGATTCCAAATTCCTTTCAGCAATGATGCAAAGTAAACCCCACCCTTGAAGGTATGCTGGGTGAGTTGCAATCATGGGGCAGAAAAAGGAGTTTTTGTAAAAGCTAAAAGAGGGGATTATTTAATCCCACCTGAGGGGCCTTGGGTACAATAAAAAAAAGAAACATTCCGAGAGGCACCGTTGGGAGCATCTTAAAGAGGTTTAAAACGAATGAAACGGCTGCAGACCTTCAGGGACCCTGAGAGGAACTGTGTGACTACAACTGTGTGGCAACTATGACACATTAACTAAATAAATAAGGGCTTCATGCATGGACTTCAAAAGGTTCTCCACTCCTGACCTCAAGGGACATTACAAGTAGAGTATGATGGGCAGAATTTTTGATATAATTCAATGGACTGATGTAACCAAAATCAAAGTGGACATATGGATCATTAATATGTCTGATGTACAAAAGAATAGGCTAATCACTTCTTCTGTCAGCACTACTCAAACATTTCTTAATAAATATGAAAATAAAACATTACTATATTTTTCATTGTATTATCTTTCATGCACATCAGTGCAATTTCTTTTAGGGGGTTTGAATATCTGTGATTGCAATTGTATGTAGATTTTTTTGAATATTCATGTACAAACAGTTGAACACAGGGGAAACAACGCAAAACCAGTTGGACTCTGGAAGCAATCGCACACACAATCCGTACATGGCGAGAGATGAGAAACAAACAAAAACAAGAACAGAGGTTTGAACAGAGACCTACATTTACACACCATTCCTTTACAAAAATAATTTCAGCCTTGAAGAAACCAGTTATTTGGACTGCATGGCCAGAGCATGTAACCAGCCCCCCATGTAGAGTTTGTAGAAGTAGACGATGACTAGCTGTATTAAGGGCAAAACATCAGCCCTGCATACAACTTCAGTGGTTCGCAGCTCCAGTGTGGTGTTGTGTGTAAACACATTTCTATTATCACATAAACTGCTTTTTTTTTTTTTACAAATACATATGTCTAAAGGATGTTTGATGAGCTATAATCATCACAAACGGAATATGTATAACTCAAATAAAAGAAGAAAAGTATATTAACCGTTACCTTTTTTGTAGGAGGTTGCACTTTTAGGAGCATACAGCAGCAAACAATCTACTTCCTATCATAAATTGTATCTAATAAAACTGAATTTCTACTTACATGATTAAAGCAAGACTTGAGAAATCTATCGAAAGAATCTGCGAACAGTCGTGATGAAAATGCAAAACAAAGTGCAGTGGATTACCTTCACATTTGTCATGAGCGTGCTAAAGCCTGCAACATGCCCTTCCTAGCCCCAATCCGTGCTCCCCCAGCTCATACGGAGCAAAGAACAATGCCCATACCTTGTTTCTGGTAGAAAACACATGCACGTGATTAATTTAGGTTATAAGGACTACCCTTCCAAAAAAGTGACATCAGTCAAGACCGCCACAGGTCGTGGGAGGGTTGACTCATTCAAACAAATAAGAAATGGTGTCACAGTGACAGCTTTGATGGTATAAATCTGAGAGTAAATCAGATTTTATAATTTTTTTTTGTAATTGTTAAGATTAAGTTCTTTTTGGGATGAAAAAAAGGCTTTGGTTGTTTCAGAATGAACACATCTGAGTGTTGGTTTTTCGATGGATAATGCTACGCGTCCTCTACATGGATCTATCGGGTGAGTGAGGCACCTTTGTATCTTGTTTTTGCATGCCGGGAATCAAGGTCCAAACAGGCACGTGATAGGCCGAGATGATCAGTACTGGACTCTGCATGCTGAGCTTGGAGACAAATCCTTATATAATAATAATATTAATAATAATATATCATCTACTTATTTAAAAAGTTATGATTTTCCAAAGACATTTTCCCTAAGTTTCGTACAGAGACACAGATACTTTAGAAGCCATCTGTAGTACAACTGCTGCAAAATGGGAACAGTAGTGACCTTTTCCATGCTTTAGATTGCTGAACCAAGTAGGGATGCAGCACATATAAATAAGACCTATTGGTTTTCAGCCATGTTGTTTTCTTTGCTTTAAGTAGATGCTGCCATAAGATGGCTGCCATTTGCTGCAGTTATAGACCATCTGGGTCGAAGCCACAAAGCCTTGCTTCAATGTCCAAAGAAGTCGGTGATCGAGGAACAGAGGCCTACAAGGCCTAGAGATATTTCATAGAGCCCACGCTCTGAAATAAGATTAAAGAAAAAATAGACTTCAGGTTTTTTCTCCCCTTTTTCTTCATTCACCAGAGAAGGCGGACTGAACCGCTGGTGGGACACAGATAGTGATATGTATACACCATTCCTTATAGCGCTCTCCTACTCACCCACACACACATCTGTTTAGAAATATTTGTATTTGTGTGTGTGTGTGGCGCGTGTCCAGGGAGCTCCTCGCATTGATTGCAGCGGCGGTAATCAGCACTTCATCAACTATGATTACCGGAGCTGTCTGCCAGCCTTTAGTGTGTTTTTATGAGCCACAGAGAAGCTGCTCAAACTTACTTTGACTGCTTTTTAGGTATACACATGGTGTAGACAAAAAAAATGTTTATTTGGGCTCTTTCAAATATGTACTGGTTAGCTTTTTTGTTAGATTTTTTACTTAGAAAAAAAATCATACAACTCCTCTTGCAAAAATTGTTCTAGTTTCCTTTTCACAAAAATTAACTGTAAGTGACCAACATTAGAAAGAGAAGGGAAATGAGAACATACTTGTAAAAAATATAGGACAACAGTCCAAATCTTTACTCTCCCTATACAGTCTCTACACCAGAACATAGCTGGTGAACTGTGATATAGAAAATAGATCTGAAGGTACACTGACTCTGCTGTGACAGGGCATTATAGAGAGGGAGGTTCTTCCAACAAAGCCAGCATCAAGCATCAGTGTGAACCGTGTGTCATTCAGTTCAATTCTCGCAATTTTGAAGAGATCTAAAGGCATTACAGGATCAGAGGTCCTCTTCCCTCCTGTGCTGGATAGACTGAGCCATCCCAGAATCAGTTTGCGCTGACATAGCCACAGAAAGGAAGTAGGAGGAGGAGGAGGAGGCGAAGGAGCAAGAGAATAAAAGAAGGGAAGTCTCGGCTGGATGCTATCCAAAGAGAAAAAGAGGGTTTGGAGTCTAGCTGGAGAAAACAAAAAGACATGCCTCCATTACATTCCTCCTCTCCCACACATGCACTCACACCAGGCACTGGTCGGGTGTGGCTATGTGGTCGGTTTGTCGGGCTTGCTGACAGGTTTGCCTCCATTCATCACCACTGGCTCGCTTGTGCTTTTACTGGGAGGCACTGCTGCCTTGGGCACTGTCTCTCCGACGTCGTGCAGCGATGGCTCTCTGTACATGGCAACTAGAGGAGCAGACATGACGAGAGAAAACAGAGAGACAAGACAAAAGCTGTTAGCAATAACCTTCAATCTTTTTTTTCCTGAGATCTATACCTGAACCCTTTTTAAGCACGCTACATACAAAAAATGAAATAATAATAAAAACCCTGCGCTTAAAAATGCAATTATCTGATTTAAACGCTGACACGTGCAATAAAGGTCAAGGTTTTTTACCCTCTTTTTGAATGATATTTTATCAGGACTAGATTTTAAATCTAAGAACCAACTTTTGTGACAAAAAAAAGAAATAAAAATCTAATTTTGCAGCTTGCGCACCCCAGCTGTATTACTGCGTTGACAAGACACTTCACTTTGATTCCATGTTTCGAATGATGGGTGGCAATCAGAGCCGGTGCCTGATGAGAGTGATGTTGGCATCTGCAGGACTATCAACATTTCATGCTGCACTCACAGAGCTTCCTCTGCCTCCTATAGTGCATCCCTCCAGCAGTGGTGCAGTGAACCAGCATACAAATACTAATATATGTCAAATGCAGTAATTTTGTTTACAGTGGATGTACCACTGGTAAGTATTCTATTAAGGCTTATTGCATAGGACAGCTCTCTTGGTATATCGCAAGGATCATAAATGTTGTCCTGCTCAGCATTTTCAGTTTTCTATGTTTAGTAACCAACATGCAGCATTGAAATGTACCCTGCACAGTCAATTGCATAGCTAACAACCTTGCTGAAGTAGAGACCTCTAAAAAAACTATTTACCAGAGAGTTGTACAGCAAAAAAGGAAAACCAAAGCATTTTATCATAAACACATGTAACGATCACATTAAAGTTATGTATGTTTAAAGGGAAATCTTAAATCAAAAAGGGTTCTAAAAGAATTAGACAAGTAAAATCTCATAGATAGAGTCTTGAAAAGGGGGCAACTGTGGCTCAGGAGGTAGGAGTTTGTCCTACAACCGAAACAATATGTCCACAAATTAAAGGTTGATTATGACAGCTCCAAAAAACAACCTGTCTGAGCGTTTTCTGGGGTCAGGCACAGAGACCAGCTACCAGCAACGTATGGACCAAACACAGATTATAAAGATTCACTGACGTCCAAAAAACCACTCTCTGACTCCGTATGTTTAAAAGGCATTTGTTTTCATTCTTTAATGTTTTACTGCTGTATGCTTTTTGTAACAGAATCCAGCAGTAGCTGTGTTTACATCAGTCCTTTTTAAAAAAAAAAGAAAAACGTTTTGTGGCCACAGTTGCCTTTACATTGAACTGGGAGAAGACATGCCACAAAGGTTCACCAGCACAGGAATCGAACCTGTGACGACCGCATCAAGGGCTGACACTTCTGTAAGTGGAGGTGCCTGCACTAACCACTGTGCTATGTGGCAGCACTCAAATCACAGTTGATATGCCACTGGTGCTCGCAAATTTTAAATAGCTGGATCACGTTAGGTTTAGGCAAGTGCTCACGAATAGTAGGATTAGGAAAATAGTCAAGTAATAATGCTCCTCCAGTGTTAGGATTGGAAAACCAATTAGGGTTAGGCAATTATTCTTGAATGTTAGGATTAGTAAGGAATCAACGGGTCAGCCAATCAGAAACCACAAAGGCAAGATGATGGGAGAACACATACAGACGTAACCCCGGCAGAGCACCGGAGAGGCCAATCTGTTTTAAAGGGTTAAAAGAATAGTGTAGTCTACTGTATCGAAGGCAGCGCTTAGTTCCCGTAGAACCAACACTGTCACCTTCTGAGAGTCACAGTCTAATCTAAAATTGTTTAAAATCTTTATAAGAGCCGTCTCGGTGCTGTGGTTCACCCTAAAACCAGACTGAAATTGTTCTAGGACATTATGAGCGCTAATAAAATCATTAAATTGAATTAAAACAAATTTTTCTAAAACTTTGCTTAAAAATGGTAAGTTAGATAGTCGGTAGTTGTTTAAATCATTAAAATCTAAATTGCTCTTCTTCAGCAGGGGCCTCACTACTGCCCCTTTAAAGGCGACAGGAAAACCCCCTGTTTGAAAGGAGCAATTCATTAAGATTAAAATCTCATCTCTAAGTGATCCATAAAATGCTTAAAAAAGCAGGTCGGAATCGGCTCCAAAGCACTTGTGGTAGGCCTCAATGAGGAAAAAACTTTAGCAAGGGTCCCAGCTTCTACCAGGAGACTTTCCAGTGTTTCCTCTGATAAAAGCAGACACTCACATTTGTCGAAAAACATGTTAGTTTGAGAAAATAAAATATTACATCTGATGGTGTCTACCTTCCCTCTGAAGTGATCTGCAAACTCCTCAAACAGAGTGTTTGAGGGGTTTTTCTGAAAAGCATCAGAAGTATGATTGATAATGTTGCCAATGGTAGAAAACAGAATGTTGGCATTATTTTTATGTTCTGAGATAATTCTGGGAAAGTATGCATTTTTGGAATGGCTTAAAGCGTTGTTGTATGATTTGAGATGTTCTATCTATATCTGATGATTAATTGTGATTTTATTTTTCCTCCATTTCCTACAGCTCCTCTTTAATTTTTTTGAGATCTTCATTTCTCCATGGTGTTGCACGTTTTTGAATGTATGTTTACAGCTTTAAGTGGAGCCAGCAGGTCGAGAGCGGATTGAAGCCCACTGTTAAAACCATTCACAATAAAATCCCAGGGGGCAAGTAAAGGTACAGGAGGAAACTTTTAAAAAACTTCAGAGCAGCCAAGTCAACAACAGAGTACACACTTGTGAACAGGCCATACATGATGACCAAATCCAGGGTGTGTCCTCTGTTGTGAGTCGGCTGCATGACATGCTGGCTAAAATCCATATAATTCAAAATACTTAAAAAATCTGTTGATAAAGGATCTAAAAGGTTTTCTACGTATATGTAGATGAAGATCACCAGCTAAAATGATCCTTTCATAAGAGTTGTGAAAAGAAAAAGAATGTTCTGTGTGTGACCACAAACTTTGGAATGAGCTCCCTCTCCCTGTCAAACACTCCCCTGCTAAAGACATTTTTAAAACTTGTTTAAAGACATTTTTTTAACCTTGCTTTTAGCTTGCCTACCTTTTAATGTTCCAAATGTCCTTTAAGTATTTTACGACTTTCTCTTTGCGTTGTACATTCTGTGTTTTATGTCTTTATTTTAATTTACTCTCCATTTGGTTAATAATTTTAAACTATGTATGTTACCTATGCTCTTATTGCTGGCTCTTTTCTGTACAGAACCTTGGTTGACTGTTATTCATGTATAAAGCGCTTTATAAAAAAATTAAAAAAGGATTCCTTTTTTCAAATTTTTTTTAAATTGAAATGCTTATTTTGTGTCTGTATTTAGCCCCTTGAGTCGACTTTTTCGCTATGTCTCTGACAACTTGAATTTAGAGCAACTTCATTTAGAGCAGAAGAGTCCAAAGTCAGGCTTCAAGGAATGGTGTCTACATATTTTAGATTTCACCCAAGGTAAACACACCTGAATAAAATGATGTTTTTTTTATCATGAAGCCTCTGGAGAACTTGAAGACATATTGAGGAGGATATTGAAAAAAATTAAATCTATACACCTAAAACCTGCTGAATGCCGGCCCTTGAGGACTGGAGTTGGACACTGGTGATCTAGAGGCTAACATTTTTAGCCCCTCTTCTTTTTAAATGATGAAAGCTCGGCCAGGTTGGAGTGGAGAGCCATATTTAACATCAATTTTAAAGTCTTACTACAAATGCAGCACATTCTTCAGATTTTTACTTGTAAAGATTTTTGAAACCATGTATTGTTTTCTTTTCACTTCATAGTCTCAGAAATGTTTAAAAATTAGCAGTTAAATATGAAAACTGTGAACAAAATGTTCCAGGCGTTTAAGGCATTTACCTTCTAATGGCTTGGGTAGGAAGTGAGCAGCTGGTTTTGTTTTTTTCACTCGGTTTCCCTTCATGGCTTGGCCCTCTTTGTTGAGCCCCAGGAACCATGCTCTTCCCGACTCCTGTTGTCTGTACAGCATGGACGAGTAGATTACGTAGTAGTTCTCGAACACTGACTCTTTGAACTTGCATTCTGCTGTGAATAGTTCCTGCAGAGACAGGAAAAAGAAGCAGATTGCTGTTAAAGAGATTTCAAAATCCAAGTTATTAAAAATGATTTCCTCCTAAGATTGTATTAGACAAAATTATAATTTACAGTATGGGAATCTCCTGGACAGCTGTAATTTGTATATTATGCTCATGTTGTACAGAAATGGCCTTGCCATGTGAAATTAAGTTCATATTCCCTGCCTGACTTGAAAATGATGAGTACTGCACAGTGTCCCTTGTTATAATCATCTTGAATGAAATGCTACTCTCATTTTCTCCTTGGCCTTAACCTTGACATCAGATGTAAGAGCAATCATCTCGCCACTTTGCACATGCTCCGGGCACAAATTTTGTATTGTTAGGAACTGACATTGATGAAGCAAGTACAGACAAAACCAGCCCACCCCGATGCCAAACTTATCTTGCTTTGCTGTTTAATCTCTTTATTTAAAAAAAAGAACAAAACGCCTCAAGCTGATCATTCCTATTAAATATATACCAACTGTCAGCTACTTAATTATGAATACTAAACTTTGTTCGAATGATGACAGAAATAACCTAATGATTATGCCATCCTTCACACCTCGACCAGGCAGCGACAAATGATCACCGAGGAACCACATCTCTCTCTTCTGTTACCAATTCATCTTCAACAGAATGGCAAAAAGGCATTTCTGCAGTGTCCACACTGGCAGGCTAAAAATAAAGCCTTTCATTTGGTGTAAATTAATCAGAGAACTCATCACAACGGAGAGGTCCAGCACATCTGTGTAGAGTATTTCATACTGTGCTGAACCACAAAACCACTGACATACTGCATAAAAACGTATCATCCACAGCGTGCTTCTGTAGTTCTAATGGTTAAAGTGTAAAGTCATTGTTTCCCTTAGTTAAAAAGTTATTTACAGTAAAAGGCAAATAGCAAACAGGAGAATATTTACAAGCCCCAAGCCTTTGCCATGTAATTTCCGTGTACTTAATGCATTAACAGTGATTAATTAATATTCATAAATATAAAGTGGAATCTGTTTCGTTCTATATCCTTTTAGATATGAACTAGATAAAGCATTGGAGGTGTTTTAATCTAATCCCACGTATGAGATTGGGTTTATAAATAGTCACTTTGAGATTATTGCTATCAGATTACCTGGACAAATTCAATGCCCAATACCAGCTGTTGGTGACGTGTATGTGATTTTATGTCAGGGAATCCCCAGTGACCCAATGGGATGCAATTTAAATGAATATTTTTAAAACAATCAGTCTACTGATATGATCACAATTAAAAATAACAAACAAAAAATGATGTGTGCTAAAACATTAAAGCAACTATGAGAAATGTGAACGTTTTTTGCTTGTGAGTGCCCCCTCAGGCCAAAGGTGTAACTGCAGCCTGAATGTTAAGCTCATACATGAGGCATGAGGGTGATCTACTAAGAATGTGTGCGCAATTCATAACAGACGCAGAGAGCAGTATTTAAATGAAGACTTTGTTTGCTCTGTTGTGTGCCCCAGCCTGACTGATGGATTCTTATGTTTTATTTGTTTTTAAATGTCGTACTCTCACATAAATTTTATTTTTATGCTTCGATCTGTTTTAATTTTCATATTTTTATCATGTATTTGGTTGCATTACCACTGAATCATGTAAAGCACCTTGAATTGCCAGTTTTTCACAAGTGTGGCTTTCATGACCTGCACCAGCGGGTCGTTTGTGCAGCAAGTGCATTACATTAACTTTAGTGAAATGTCATATTGGAACCCAGTATTTTGGAAAAAAAACTATTTTACAGGACTTGGATCATCTTAAGAGAAAAAACAAATCATCTGAACATCCCTATTAAGTATGAAGAATTTTTTTTTTAAATGTAAGATTACTATTACAAATTATGTCTAGGTTTTTTTATGGGAAAATAGGGGGCTTTTCTGATTCGTTAACTGCATTGGTACTAAGCACTGACAAGTTCCCTCTCAGCTTCATGGTGTTAAAGAATTTCTTGGGCCAAATCCTTAGTTTATTTGATTCTATTTTATTCATAGCATAGACATTTCACATCAGTGAAATGTTCAACTGAGAAAAGTTACTTGACTAAAAAAAGGTTATTATTCCAGTATATTTCACTGGCAAAGATAACTCACCATGCCAGTGAAAGAAGTAAGGATCAGAACATTGAAATCTGGAGAACATGAGTAACTATGCAAACTGTAATAGTAGGGTATAGACCATATTGTTTCAGTCTATAGTGACATCCATGCTTCTCCAAAACTGGCCGTGAACATTCAACTCAAATATTTCCAAGGGAATGATTGGTTTTGCAGCCCGACAACAGAAACAAACATAGTTAAACATGAGAAAAACAACAGTAAATTCTAAAGACTTGATTTGTCAAAGGTTTGTGCTTGTTAAAATGTGCAAAGACCTCACAGCGGGTGTAAAAACATTCAGTACGTGATTTACTAAGCAGCCGCAGAGAACACTGCACATATCAAACCTGCAGCAAGATGTGTGCAATCCATTTAACGCTTCCACAATAGATGAATATGCAATATGGGTGTTTGTGTCTGTAGCCGCAAATTATTGGGGGGTGAACATTCAAATAAGTATGCGTTGCATGCGCAGAGTGATTAAGCAAAGATTAAACCGTTTGTGGTGGCTATTTTTGGCGCCTATTTACCACTTCTGAAAAGCATGTTTTAACTTTGCGCCACCATGATTCGACATACCTTCATTCGACAGTTATGTTGTTTCTTTCCCTTTTTTACACGAAAAACACATTATACCTCCACTGCGTGCTCCTCCCGAGCACCTCTGTCTCTCTGGCTGCTGAGCACTGCATGGAGCAGTCAGGCTGGGGCACACAACAGAGCCAGCAAAGTCTTCATTTAAATACTGCTCTATGCGTCTGTTATGAATTGCGTACGCATTCTTAATAGATCAAGAACAAATGAAGGACAACCCACTATTGGCAATGTATTGATATGACAGGGAATAAAACAGGTACACATGACGTTTGTCCTTATAAAAGTCATACAGTGGCATATTTTGGGATTTATCACTTTTGGTGTTTTAAACTCAGGACATGCACTCTCTTTATTATTGTCTAATTACTCCAGTCAGAACTATTCCTCCAGACAGTATTCCGCTGACAGCAAAGCTGAGCAAAAAGAAGGAAAGAGACATCTTAGGTGACATTAATGAACGCAGGGAGCAGCCAGTTGTATATTGACTGTCCTCTGTATCCTTGCTTGAGGACTTGTGGGAAACTCTGAGTGGACGTCTCAAATGCATAACGCAAAGCGACAGCAACAGCTGACATGTCAAAAAAAAAAATCCAGAGGAGGAGCATGTTTAGTTCCAGCTGAAAGCAGTCAATGCAGATGTTTTGAAAATGTGTGAGAAATGTCATAATAGGCAGGCAGGTGACTAAATATTATTTACAGATTGGAGAGTGTCTTGGAAAACTATACACACCCCAATTTTCTAATGTTACAACTAGAAACTTAAATGCCCTTGCATTATTTGGAGATTTTTTAATAGCCTAACTTATGTAGTGAAAACTGTGAATATAAGCAAAACAATGCATGGATTTCAAAAATGTTCTACAAATAATAATTTGAAAAAAAAATCTGACCAGTGTGACATTCATTTGTATTTAGCCTATTTGATGGGAAATACTAACACTGCATATAAGCCTTAACACATCATACCAACTGTGAAACTGTGATAACAGCATCATGTATTTGTTTAGTAGGGACAAGAAAGCTGAAGATTCAAATATGGAGATCCATCCTGGAAGAAAACCTGTTAGTTACTGGAACAGGTTGAAGACTGGAGCAGACATTCATCTTACAGCAGGACAGCAACACTAATCATTAGTCAATGCGTTTACATGCAGCAAGAGAAATTCTAATTATTGCCTTAGTCTGACTAAAATCTGAGTTCTGAAATGCTTAGCTTAGATCGATAAAAAAAAAAAAATCGGACTAAGCTACCCAGATAATGCGATTGAATATTCGAATTTCTCCGCATATATATATATAAACATCCCTTTCACGACAAGTAAAGCTTTCAGAAGCCTGTGCACTCCCACTTGAGGAAGTAATAAGACAGTGGAAGTGGGAATAGCAACAATTTTCAATTCAATTCAGTTTAGTATAGTTAGTAAAGCGTAAAGCAGCATAGCTACTAACATTAACCAGGGTTGGTTCGTGAAGCAGACAATTTGTATATCTTTAAAGCTAGGCTTAAAACTTTCCTCTTTGACAAAGCTTACAGTTAGAGATATGTTAATAGGCAGTTAGAAACAGGTTAGACAGGTAGCTAGGAAGAGATAGGTTAAGGTTGGTAGCCAGGTAGAGTGTCAAAAGCTAGGAAGGGATATGAAGAGGTAGAGTAGCTACGTAGAGATAGATTAATGTAAGCCAAGTAGAGAGTGTTAGTAGCTAGGTCTCCTAGTAGCTAGGAGACAGGTTAATGTTAGTAGTCAGGTAGAGTATCAAAAGCTAGGAAGAGATAGGAAGAGGTAGAGTAGCTAGGTAGAGATAGGTTAATGTAAGCCAGGTAGAAAGTGTTAGTAGCTAGGTCTCCTAGTAGCTAGGAGACAGGTTAATGTTAGTAGCTATGCTGCTTTAGGCTAGGCTGTTGGAGGACATTATTAGGGTCTGTTCCTACTTTCTCTCCTACTTCTCCCCAACTGCATGATGTGCTGTCAATTCAAGCGCTAACCTGTTTTCTCTTAGTCTCTTCCTACAGTAGGTGCTCCTGACCCGCCCTGCTTGACGACCCTGACTAAGATGGCATTGCAGTGACGGAAAGTTCTCCACGTCCTGCAACAAACTTCTGCATCAGTTCTGTTGCTCTTTCTGTGTCTCTGTTCTGTGTCTCTGTTCTGTATTCTCCAAACCACAGACGGTCTCGGCAGATGACCGCTTGTGCTGAGCCTGGTTCTGCCGGAGGTTTCTTCCTGTTAAAAGGGAGTTTTTCCTTTCCACTGTCGCTTCGTGCTTGCTCAGTGTGAGGGGTTGCTGAGAATTACACGACGCAATCTTCTGTTGTTCTCTAATTTCTACATTAAATATTGTATTGTAATAACTCTTCTTGTAAAGTGCCTTGAGATGACATCTGTTGTGAAATGGCGCTATATAAATAAACTGAATTGAATTGAATTGAACCAGTCTCCTAGCTACTAGGAGACCTAGCTACTAACACTCTCTACCTGGCTTACAGTAATCTATCTCTACCTAGCTACTCTACCTCTTCCTAACTCTCACTAGCTTTTGACCCTCTACCTGACTACTAACATTAACCTATCTCTTCCTAGCTACCTGTCTAACCGGTCTCTAACTACCTATTAACCTGTCTCAAACTGTAAGCATTGTCAAAGAGGAACGTTTTCAGCCTAGTTTTAATGATAGACAAGTTGTCTGCTTCACGAACCAACCATGGGAGCTGGTTCCATAGGAGGGGAGCCTGATAACTGAAAGATCTGCCACCCATTCTACTTTTAGAAATCCTAGGAACTACTAGTAGACCTGCAGTCTGAGAGTGAAGGGCTGTGTTAGGAACATATGGAACAATCAGGTCTCTTATGTATGATGGAGCTTGATTATTAAGAGCTTTATATGTCAGAAGGAGGTTCTTGAATTATATTCTAGATTTTACTGGGAGCAAGTGAATACAAGCTAAAACAGGGGAAATGTGAATAACCTAATGAAGGGTTATTCATTAGAACCCTTGCAGCAGCATTTTGGACTAACTGAAGACTTTTACTTGTATTTTGTGGACTACCTGATGATAAAGAGTTTCAGTAATACAGCCTTGAAGTAACAAAGGCATGGACTAGTTTTTCAGCATCACTCTTGGACAGGATGGTTCTAATTTTTGCAATATTCCTAAGGTGAAAAAAGGAAATCCTAGAGACTTCTTTAATGTGAGATCTAAATGACATATCTTGGTCAAAAATAACACAGAGGTTCTTTGCTTTATTACTGGAGGCTAATTTAATGCCGTCAAGGTGAAGGGGTTGACTAAGTAGTTTCTTTTTTCAGAGCATCTGGTCCAAAGACGACAACTTCTGTTTTATCAGAATTCAGAAGCAAGAAGTTTAGAGTCATCCAAGTTTTTATGTCTTCCAGACATGCCTGTAGTCTACCTATCTGATTGGATTCATCAGGATTTATGGATATATATATATATAGCTGTGTATCATCTGCGTAACTGTGGAAATGTATCCCCTGCTGCCTAATGATTTTACCAATAAGAAGCATATATATAGTAAAAAGGATCGGCCCAAGCACCGAACCCTGTGGTACTCCACACGTAACCATTAAGGCCGAGGAAGATCTGAACAAAGATTTAAACCAGCCTAGTGCTGATCCTATTATACCGACACTTTGAAGCCTTTCTATGAGAATATTGTGATCAACAGTGTCAAAGGCAGCACAGAGATCTAACAGGACCAGAATCGTCACCAGTCCATTGTCTGAGGCTATGAGAATATCATCAGTAACATTCACCAGAGCTGTTTCAGAGCTATGATGAGCTCTAAAGCCTCACTGAAACTTCTCAAACAGCTCATTATTGTTTAAATGCTACACATCTGATGTGCAACTATTTACTCAAGAATTTTAGATAAAAAGGGAAGATTAGAAATGGGTCTATAGTTAATTAAGTCGTTTTGATCAAGAGATGGTTTCGAAAGTAGAGGTTTAATACTAACAGAATAAGTAACAGCAACGACTGTAACATAATCCAACTGTGCAATACTTACAAAATAAACTGAACTGCAGCATTGTTGTCCATTTCTTTGCTCATTGCCATTCTTTGCTCATATCCGGCTGTTACTCAGTCTGCTTCACTGACTTTAGCATCTGTTTACTATTTGAGTAGTCCAAGGGGAGAATGTCAGCATGAAAGGCAGCGTGTCGCCATCTAGCGTCACAGAGCGGAACCCACATCATTTAATAATTTCATTTTCTGAGTGACATGTAAACTAGCAGTCGACCCTTAACTCTGGTTAAGCCATTTGTCCAATTTCTGCTAAAGGCTCCATTTAGATGCATATGTATAAACGGCTCTTAGATCCAGTTCTTTGAAGTGACCGATAGGAGTTGGCTCCTGTCTAGGTGCTGTACCAGAGCAGCTTGTATTTTTTATTTTTCTGTTCAAGCTGGACATCAGGGGAGGCAGCAGGTAGGAAGGGTAGAAGAGGTTACACGTACAGATAGTACCAGAAACACAGAGAACTGGGAGTGTGCTAGAGGAGAGTAAAAAAACTGCTACTGACAAAACATGCTGAAAAAGTAGAAAGAAAAATCAAAAAGCTGTGATAACAGCTAAAGCAGCAACATTTTGATGAATTAAATTATATTGATGAGTCAAAGGCAGAGTGCAGGGTAAATAGTAAATGGTCTGGACTTATATAAAACTTTTGGAGTCATACTGACCCTTTAAGGTGCTTTACACTGGAGCTACGTTCACTCAGTCTTACTCCTGAACACATTTATACACCAATGGGGAGCCTAAATCTCCTCCCCTTCCGGTCAGTCACCTAATGTACATTTTGACTGTGTTTGTCAAGTGATTTGGAATTTATGTAATTGTAAAATTTTGCAATTGAAATGCCTATAAATTAAAAGTCAGAAGTTGAATATATAATGTCACGTAGCTATCGCGAATTAGCACTAGCTATAGCACGTAAAACACTCACCAAGAGCACATACTGGCTATCACTCCATCGACTGCTTTACCCTAGACATAGCTGCTACTTTCCACATGGTCAGATTTATAGTGGTTTTCTCAGTTATTAATGCTCCTTTCTTCGTCCTGGAGGAGACGACCCCCGCTGTCCTTCTTCTTCTGCAGTTGTAGTCCGCTTAGTGTTTTTACACAAAACCTGAAGTAACATTTTCGCTGGTCGAAAATCAGCGTTTTCTCGGCATTAAAATTGGTCTTTAATATTCACGGACATCATATGTTCGATCCACGGCGCATTTCAAATGGGATAAGAAAATTACTTTTAGCGCTCCATTGACTCTCATTCACCTTTTCTGGAAGTAGGGGACCCATGGACCGGAAATAGAAGGGCGTGACTTAAGCTGCATTCACACCGCACATTTGGTCTGCGTCAGGCAATGCATTCAACAGATTAAGTTTGACGTATGTACTTTTTGGCTTCCATTGCCTGCTTCAGAGGAAAAAAACAACGCATGGGCAGGGCTTCCTCTGTTGCCGTACTGAACCATGGTGGATCGTAACGAGAGTGACTTGGCTTTATTAGCTAGATAAAGCTAGATAACGTTGACATCGGGTGCATCAGCGCCCACTATTCAGGTGCGTTTTGAGTTCGGGGAGTTTAACCATTTGCTCCAGGATGAGGTTCGCTTTCAGTGCTACTTCCGTCTGTCCCGCGCCTAAATTTATGACCTTCTCGGCCGCATCGGAGCTTAAATCTCCCACCAGGACCCCAACACAGGTTTTCTGTTCCTCCTTAGGAGCGCCTGTCCATCTGACTTCGGTAAGTATCATTTCTGATATTTTAAATCTGCGTTTGTTGAAAAGGTTTTCACTGGGTCCCCGCTTCATTCAAGATACGTGTATAGTGACATAACTACTGTGAGGCACTCTGATTGGTTGCCGCACTGCGTTAACTCCATTGGATCCATCAAAAGTTCAGCTTGCTGAACTTCTGTAATGCATGCGTTGGTACGTTGCTGTATGAAACGCAAGCGTCGTTGACAGAGCCAACGTACTCAACGCAACGCAGAGCCCTTGACGGACCTCTAACGTACTCCACCATAGACTTTACATGTAATCTTGCCGCAGCTGACGCATCCGCATGGGGTTGGTGTGAATACAGCATTAGGCTCCCCCTGCAAAGCTTGGTGGGCAACTTGGGGTTAAGTGCCTTAATCAGGAGCACATCAACATGTGACAGTAGGACAGGATTACATAGTCTATCACATAAATCCGAATAATATAAACTAAAAGTAATGGTTATGAGTTGGAAAAATATTAAGAACTATATTAGGTATGAATAATTCTGCAAGATGTTAGAAATACTTTATTATGGAGGATCAATTTGGTTTTAAAACCATGCGCTGCTTGAGCTTAAGCCAGCTATCATAAATAAAGGTACATTTCCTGAATGAAATAAAGCCTGGTTTAAAATAATGGTTGAAGCTTTTTTTAAGCTACAAACTAAGCAATAAAACAAAACGAGTTACTTTAAATTGTTAATCACAAGATATGTTTTCCAGATAAGGTGAACTGAAACCCCATCTAGGTGGCTGTAATAGGCCACATCATTCAGATGGCAGCCAGCTTCAGCACGGCAGTGATTACTTATGTAACCATACAAAACAGCCCTGAGTAGAAGTAATCATACAAGCTGGTGCCAAGGCCATAATTGTTGCTAATCAAATGCCTTCACATAAAGCACAAGTTGCTTTTTTTTTTGTTTATGGAGGCTGAACATGCGGAGGTGGTTTGTTTGTGGAATGAGAAGGCCACTGTAATCAGCTTCATTTGTAGCTCAGAGCAGCGAAGGCAGGCGACGTCAGATGCATTGTTTACCGGTGATGTTTTAAAGTGTGTCAGTGGCGTGTTGAAGACTTTTAATGCGCTCATTTTGTTACCGTAAAGCAAAACATGCTTTTCCTTCCAACATGTTTCCTCATTTTATCACATTAGCACAAAGACCTCTGCTCAAGGACAGGTAGGGTTTGGAGCCAAGTGACTGACATATTCAACAAATCATTATAAAGAGCTTGTTTGAGCTGTTGCCAAAAAAAATGGCCAATCTGTTTGCAATAACTGTTGTGTGTGAAGAGACAAAGTAGAAACAGTTGTTACTGTGCTGCTGTGTATTTCCATACAATTTTGTAGTTGAATGAAATTAGTATAACAGGGGCATATGCTTTAATGCAAAAAAAATATTTGATAATCTTGTATTTTGTTTAACTTTCTGTGGGACTCAAAACTACTACACTTATCAAGAACCTGATGCATATTTGTTCTCCTTTATGTGTTACAGGACTTTTCTTCATTAGAGACAAACGTTCCAGTCTTTCTTTGATAAATTGAAAAGGTTTCAGCATTGTCCCAAACTATACCTAAAAAACCCATAATGCTTTTTTAAGGCAAAGATTTTAACTTACATTTCTCTATAATATACTACATTGTTTCTGTCTCTGTGATAAAGAAAGAAGGGCTAAAGAGTACTCCTATTTGATTTTTTTTTAAACTACATTTTTGTACAAAGATCTTTTCTGGGAAGCCCATAACTGCAGCGGTTATTTTTGGTTTCATTCATAATGTCCCAGCAGGGACAAAATTGATATTTTGAGCCTACTCAATGTATTTAGCTTTAAATCTGCTCTTCAATATCAACGTCACAAACAGTCCCAATTTGAGGTTGTTATGCAGAACCTAAAAAAGGAAACAAAGCTTTACTCGCCTTACATTCAGAACCCTCTCCCGTAGAATTTTAGCCGACATCTAGTACTTTCGGAAAATATGGATGACATTGAAGGAAAACAAAGTGAAGGAGACTCAGGCACAGCACACACTTTCACACCAGTGGAAAATCGAATCATTTCTGAGGCACGAAATGGTTGATTTTCTACCCGCTCAATCTCCCCCGACTAGCGCTCCACATCAGTGGCTCCTTAGCATGTGATTGGCCATGCTCTGAATGGAAGGGCCATAATTGACCTTGGCCACAGACAGCGTGAGGGCCAAAACCACTCAGCCCTTCATAAGCACAGCGAAAAGACAGAGATTGTAATAAAGAGCAGCCACAGCACACGAGAAAGACCAGAGTATTTTCTTTAAAAAAAGGTCGATTGGGGATGTGTCCAGCTAAAGAAGCTGTGTAGAAAATAATATAAAGATTATTGATCAGAAAAAAAACAGAGGCATAAACATTTGAAAGTGATCCATGACAAAAACTTTAATTGCTTTTACAAACTGTTAATGAGACACTTACTCCAAATAAAGGAATGTTACAAAACTGTATATGAAGATTATTTAGCTAAAAATGAATATCAGGAGGTCGACATTAGGTGGGGGAGGCTCAGCAATATGCAAAGAGACTGATCATATCCCTGCTGTGGGAACCAAGAAATTGTTTATTAATGCTGAGAGCATAAAACCTATTATTCCATGGGAAAAAGGTCAACCTGCAGAGAGCTAGGCGACATCAACACTGCGACCCCGCTCTCATATGTATTAAAGTCACGTAGACAGTGTGCAAACAATAGGAGGCTCAGTAGACCTGTCTTATTATTCAGCTCGGAGAAGGAGGAAGGGTCACCAATTCAGGAAAAAAAAGGTGAAGATATTTTGTTTCAGATAATGACTGTTCGTAAGCCATATGGCATAGTTAGAAACAGATATGTTAATATAAGAATCAAAACAATCTGCATGTGTGATTATAAGACATAGGATGGTAGAAGATTCTTACATCATTGAGGATACCATTCCGTATTTAAAGCAGAACAACCTAACTGCTTTATTTAAAACAGTGAGGCAAAAACTACTCTTATCGCTACTTAAAGGCACAGTGTGTAATTTTCTGCCAGTAAGGGACAGTGCATACCTGAATTATCACAAGCATGCGGTATCTGTGTCTTCGAGTAAGAAACTCAACAAAGGAGGTCCAACTAGAGCTGTTTTCAAACACTCAATCCCCTTAGAATTATCTAATTGCAGCAACATGACGAGCACATAAGTCTCTCTTTCATCGCTTGCAACTAGCGAAGAGGTAAAAATTTATTTATGGCAAAACTTTTTTGCATTTTGAGGGGAAATCTATGTTTTAATAGCAGGCGTGTTCCATGTGCTTTGTCTGTCCGGGCTCTTGTAGAAGACGTCATCTTATATGGCTTACCCCTGAAAGGCGGACCCGCGTCTATGTATTTTAAAACTGATTTTTAAAGTCATATTTTACAATATCACTAATATTTTGCAATTATTGTGCTTTACGTAATTATTATTACATAATATTTTAACGGTTATTTTTAAAGATGTACTGCAAAACTACACACTGTAACTTTAAATAATTTGCCTTGATAATTATTACAACTAGAATAATGTTATTAAAGTTATTATACTCAGGGTAGTGCCAATATTTATGGGGGTTGAGACCCCCTTTAAAAATTATTATAATTTCAAAATTTTCATAAATAATTAGGGAAGAAACGATAACACTTTTTTCAAACTGATATGATACCAATACTTGGATCTAAATACTTGCTGATACTACTACTACTACACAAAAAAAATACAACGAATGATAAATGATAAATAAAATGAATCGGAAGACAGATGTTATATTTCTTCTCTACTTGTTACAACAAATGATGGAATTAGATAAAAAATAAAATATTTTTAAAAATGACAACAAAATTACAATTTCAAGTGAGAAATAAACTTTTTCTGCCTGATGCGAGTACATTAGAACAGTATCAGCCCTGATACCTGATACCAGTATCGGTATCATTACATCACTACAACTACTTCTGCACTAATATATTAAACACAATATATTGAAAACCATGTAAACCATCTTGGTACTTCCACAGAAGCTAATTTCTGCAATCTTCTACTTTTGTGCATTCAGTCAATAAGTGGGAAGGGGGAAAAAAAGTGGGGCTCCTGAATTGGCGAATGGAATCTAAAAGGGTGTAAAGCTGCATTGCGGCTAGGTGTTTAAGCTGCATTTGCTTTTGAATATTTTAAATATGCACTATGAAAAAAAAATCATGAATGTTTTGTACTTATGTTCCACAGAAAAATACGCAAATTGGTATATCCGCAAACAAGCGAGGGTTTTCTATTTTTTAGAAGGGAGTAAAATTAAGTACTGATTGTTCTTAATAAAAATGTTAACACTATAAACCTAAATGGGGTTGACATGATACACAGTAAAGGGATAAAAAATTAAAGAACGTGGCAAGATTCTAGCAATAGTTTTTATAAAATTGTCAGAATTGTCCACCTTGTTCTGTTTTTACAAAGCTTTTAAAGCTCAATACAGCTTCGACTAGATGACAACTAAAATTTTATTTGCTTCACTGTCCTTATACCAAGAAAACGTTGAAAAAGCTAAAATTGTATGTTTTAAGAAGTAGAATTATATTAATCTCAAACTTCATTTTAAACAATCTCTTTTCAGACTTCTGAACTAGAAATAAAGGATAAAAAAAAGTAAATTTCTGTTATGATGAACTTTAAGATGAAAGATGATGTCCTTTAAAGGAGACATATCATGGAAAATCCACTTTTTTAGCCCTTATATGCATGTAAATGTGTATTTTGTGTTTTTAGGAGTGCAGACAACTTATATTTATTCTCTTCTGGTGCTGTGTTTATATCTTTACATTCGTGTTTGGTCTTATTTTTCAGTCTGTTTAGTTTTCTCTATTCGCTATTACGTTTTCTTGTCTGTTACGTCACAACATTTGTTGTTAAACTACCAAATAAGGTAATGAACTTCCGGGTAACCAATTTCGTGAAGCCGTCATTTTTTCTCCCCCACAGCGATTTTGTAGTCCATGGTCAGTCATGTCGAAATTACAAGAAAGCAAGTCAAAATGTTCGGTTATTGGAGGTATTAACACTAGAAGACCCAGGATTTTTTGCTCTACCTATAAAGCCCACAGGTAAGCCGAAAGGCTGGATGGCCCCCTGTGAACCCTCCTTTTGTTATGTAAACGGGGCAATCACTGGGACACCACAGGAGGGGGGATATGCAGAGCCACTTCACTCAAAACACCTTGACATAAAATGGGGGAGGGGGACAATCAGGTAGGAGCAGGATTGCTAACTGACTGTCTGAGCAGAACATATGAGCTGAATCAAAATGTAATATATGTAGAAGGATGTAGACGTTATCAGAACCCTACAACACTGGGCTTCCAACATCCCCACCAGACACATAAGAAAAGTAATAGAACAGAACCACATCAAATAAAGCACTCAAAATCTGTGGTAGCCCCACTAGTCATTTACAGAATTGCTCATCAAGTTGATATCTGTACAAGATTTATTTTATGTAACATTTTTTTCAAACTGAGATACACCCGAAACACATTTGATTTGTTATATTTAAGAATTTGTACATTGTTTTTGTCTGTTTTGCTCTTTCCCTCTATTTTCTCTTTTCCTGTCTCTCCCTGTCTCAACTCATAAAAACCAGACTGACTGTTGCTGTTTGCCCACACTGTGATGTTATGTTATGTCAAAGATATGATATTATATGTCTGATTTCAAAATATCAGTTATGTATTTGAGCAGTGGAAATACTCTGGAAATGCTAAGTTCCATTCGACACTGTACTGTTGAACATGCACGGCAAATGGAGCATGTGGACTGGTTCATGGCCCTCCCTGAACTAATGGCATTTATTGCTATTGTTATCTTGCGGGGGCTGACCAAGGTTCCATCACTGCATGACTGCTGGTCAGCAAACCTGGGAAACCCCCAGATCATGGCAACTATGTCCCGAAATCGCTTCCAAGAAATCATGCAACACCTACGCTTTGACGACAAGGACACCCGCAGTGAGCGAGCAAAGACGGATAAGTTTGCTGCAATTTCCGGTGTGTGGGGTTCGTTTGTCACCAACTGCATCACATCCTACAACCCTGGTCGACACATCACCATTGATGAACAGCTTTTCCCGTCAAAGACTCGCTGCTGTTTCCTGCAATACATTTCAACAAAACCTGACAAGTTTGGGATCAAGTTTTGGGTGGCTTGTGACTTGAAATCCAAATACATCTGCAATGTCCTCCCATATCTTGGCAAGGACCCCAGTCGTTCCAGTGGAGAGAGACTGTCCGAAAATGTAGTGATGAGGCTGATGGAACCATTCCTGGACAAGGGCAGAAATGTTACCACGGACAATTTCTTTACATCGCTGTCACTGGCACAACGACTGCTTAGCCGGAAAACCACCATCCTCGGCACAGTCAACAGGATTCGGCGAGAAATTCCACAATCAACAAGACAGAGGGACCGTGATGAATTCACCACTCAGGTATTTTCAACCACTGGTGCCACGCTAACGGTGTATGCGCCCAAACGGAAGAAGACAGTATACATTCTCAGCAGCATGCACCGCGTCATTCAGACTGAGAATACCACCAAACGGAAGCCAAACACTGTCACCCTTTACAACACCACAAAGTGCGGCGTTGATGTGATGGACCAGATGGTGCGGGAGTACACTGTCCGCAGAGGAACACGGCGCTGGCCAGTCGCTGTGTTCTATAACATGATTGATATGGCAGCACTGAATGCACATGTGCTCTATCAAGCATGCACCGGGAGGCAGGAGAGACGGGTGGACTTCCTGGTGGAGCTTGCAAGAGAGTTGGCTCATTCTCATGTGGGTGCAAAGCAGGCACAAAGGGAACAATTGCTTCGGCTACAACCTTCAACACCTAGCCCTGGGAAAAGAGCAATGTGTCAGGTTAAAAATCAGTGTAAAAGCAATCATGCCACTCTGCGATGTATAGGCTGTTACAAATACACATGTGGCAAATGCAGAAAGGAGACGGCTTGGCAGTGCATGGATTGTGAGTGATTATTGAAATGTACTCACCTCACTCATTAAGGGACGGCCCAATGCAATGCATGGAGGCAGTGCAAATCCATTGCAAAGCAATGTATTGCACTGCCTCCATGCAATTGCATGGGCAGTCCCTTATTATTCTTCACTCCTAAACTGGACTCTTATTAAGGGACGGCCCAATGCAATGCATGGAGGCAGTGCAAATCCATTGCAAAGCAATGTATTGCACTGCCTCCATGCAATTGCATGGGCAGTCCCTTATTATTCTTCACTCCTAAACTGGACTCTTATTAAGGGACGGCCCAATGCAATGCATGGAGGCAGTGCAAATCCATTGCAAAGCAATGTATTGCACTGCCTCCATGCAATTGCATGGGCAGTCCCTTATTACTCTTCACTCCTAAACTGGACTCTTATTAAGGGACGGCCCAATGCAATGCATGGAGGCAGTGCAAATCCATTGCAAAGCAATGTATTGCACTGCCTCCATGCAATTGCATGGGCAGTCCCTTATTACTCTTCACTCCTAAACTGGACTCTTATTATTAGGGACGGCCCAATGCAATGCATGGAGGCAGTGCAAATCCATTGCAAAGCAATGTATTGCACTGCCTCCATGCAATTGCATGGGCAGTCCCTTATTACTATTCACTTCTAAACGGACTCTTTATTCTTTTGCATGGATTGTGAGTGATTATTGAAATGTACTCACCTCACTCATTGTTACATACTGTTTAGTTTTCTCTGTGTGCTTGAAAACTCAAATTTCCCTGAGGGAGTCACCCCAAAGGGATCAATAAAGTTTTAAGCCGAAGTTCTAAGTCTCACTCACTTCCACTCTCTAACACTGTATCCTGATAATACTTTTTTATTATTATTATTATTAGTAAATATCATGAAGGCCCAGTTGGGATAACCCCAGATTTTGAGTGCTTTATTTGATGTGGTTCTATTCTATTACTTTTCTTATGTGTCTGGTGGGAATGTTGGAAGCCCAGTGTTGTAGGGTTCTGATAACGTCTACATCCTTCTACATATATTACATTTTGATTCAGCTCATATATTCTGCTCAGACAGTCAGTTAGCAATCCTGCTCCTACCTGATTCTCCCCCTCCCCCATTTTATGTCAAGGTGTTTTGAGTGAAGTGGCTCAGCATATCCCCCCCCCTGTGGTGTCCCAGTGATTGCCCCGTTTACATAACAAAAGGAAGGTTCACAGGGGGCCATCCAGCCTTTCGGCTTACCTGTGGGCTTTATAGGTAGAAAAGCCAAATGGCTGCTCTCTGGTAGTTCTAGTGTTAATTACCTTCCTGTTTATCTATGGACTTTTTGAACAAACCTAACCAGTCTAACTAATTTCTTCTGATAAATAGTGTAAAGAGTATAAAAGAGAGATTTATTGCTGACCCTGTATATTTGAAATCCACTGTATCTTACATGTCTTAATCTATTGCCCTAATCTTTTGCAGTCCAGACATCCTTCATATCCTGTTTTTCTCCACTAGTTTGGGTGCAAAGGTTTAACATCCTGTTCTAAAGTTCCTGTTTTTATCTAACTAACTTGTATGCACATGACAAAACATATCTTTAAGCAATAACAACACTTCAAAGCGGTTATAATAAAGTCACCAATACATTTCATACATCCCAAAGTAATGTTTTATACTGTTTTTCCCATCATTTTCCCTCTTTTGACCCTTCCTAAAGAAGGATCAATATTTTCCTGTTGTTCTGTGACCCAAACAAGAGCTGACTCTGCAAAATACCTCTAAAACAATCTTAAAAGTATAATTTAAAGGTATAGTAACTAAAACACCTTAATCAAACATTAGTAATCAATTACTTTTTACAGATCCATCAGATAACCATGTAGCTTAACAATGTAACAATACAGAAACATAAAAACAAAACAATTTACAATGGTTTTGTCACTTTTTTTCCCCACAATCATTCATACATTTTCATTGTCTGTATTCATCCTTTTGCGTCCAGGTGAAATCTTCACAACACAGGTGTAGACTAACCTGGTCCTTCTCAGTCACAAGGGATTATTTTGCCCGTAAATGTGAACTGAGTTTTTTTTGTTCCTTATTTCTTGAATCCTATTGCTTCTTGGTCCAGTGAGCTCATCAAATAATCACTTTAAATCTTCGACCACTTCACCAGTGTTCAGCAAGAATTCATAGCAAAGAGCATTCATTATGTGCAGTGTTGAACCTGGTGACGCACTTGTTTGTCCATCATCCTCCACATTGTTTTGATCCAAACAGCCTGGAGCTGACCAATTTGCTGTTGTTTATAATTTGTCAGAAAGGTATTTCATTCTCCACAAAGAACGAAGAAGAGTAATCTCCAAAGTGTCCGGGCGTCTGTGAATGAGCTCAAAGAACTACAAACATACATGTATGACTTCTCATCTAATTATATAAGTTAGGGTTAATGATTATCCAATTCCTAAAACATCTGAAAACAAAAAGTAAGATCAGAAAAACCAAAAAGAATTATGTGTAGGTATCATCCTCTAAGCAAACCAGAAGGTTCTAATTTACTTCAGTAAAACACACCATCCCGTTAAATCGAAAAAAATAATAAAATACAAGCTATAATAATTGCAAGCAAACAAAACAGAAATCTCATCCATTCCCCATTCTTTACCTTCAACACAATTAGTAATAATAATAGTAATAATTTATCTAATCATCATTTTAGTGCTAGTACGAACTCAGCTCTTCCCTCTTTGCCAAATTGCTAAATTTGGCACTAGAAAACATAAAAAGAATCCCAAGTTAGCCAAGCTCCTGTTTACAACATGGAGCAAAACACAACATTTTAGTAACACAAAAATTAATACTATCATGCTATTTTATGCCAGGATTCTCAACAGAATTAGTTTTTTTTTGTTTTTTCAGCCCTCTGAACAGTCTGTATATAGCTATATATTCAGAAATATCATATTTCATGATGTGCGTAAAACTAATCTATCTTGCAAAGCAGTTAACCTGAATTTTTATATTTCAGCTGTCAGACCCTTTAAATTTACAAGGAATGAATTAACAACACTACTAAACCTATAATTTATAATTTCCAAACTCCGCATAATCTTACCAAGCCCGGCCCATGGGAAAATAGAATCACTTTTCTGTCCATCACTCCATAGCTTGTGCTCTGGTGAAACGTTAAAATGTCCAGATACGGTGATTTGGAGCAGTGGCAGTGCACTTCCTCCTCCTCCGGTTCTTGATTCTCTACTGCGGACAAAGAAAAGAATGCTCTTTAAATTCAGCAAGTCCTCCTGCCTGTCCAGGTCAAAGGCAGATATGAACAGATATCCACAGAGAAGCAGATGATCGTCAATAGGGCAAGTTCCCCTTGCGTCAACAGTCTCAAAATGGAGCACACTTTGTCCTGTGGCTTTGGAGTGGGTCAGAACAAAGGACACATAACTACATTGCTCATAGATATGTATACAAAACCATTGTGATATATTTCCCATGTCCCGGATTTGGCAAAACATGACCAGATTTTTTCAAAAATTTTCAAACAAATAGATCTGTGGTCTGATCTCAAATGTAATACTGATTGCTGAAATACCCAGGTTAACCCTAACTTACGTCCGTCTCCCTATCAATCTTATCCTTACCGTGGGTGTAACTGAAAATCTTTTCCTCACCCATTTAACTTCCTTCCTGGGCAATACATTTCAGTCTCAACAGTCTCCCAAATCCTTGAGGTGAGTAAAATATCTGAAAATTAATCAGTAAGATCAGTAGGCTCTATGTTGGTGTCCTAAAAAATATGGTGTCTGAGAGCAAACATAACAATTAATAACATAATGTCTATTCCTCAGATATAAACTGTATCGATACCATACATTGATTTTTTTCTTCAAAGTTTTGTGGTCTGTTCACAAAGTAAATAAATAAATAAAATAAAAAAGGCTGTATTTTTCTGTTAGATATTGCTGTTCTAAAGCACCACTAAAAAATTAGAGTAACAAAAATAAAAGCAATAACCATCTGCAAAGGTCCTATCCTCTTTTTTCTGTTCCTCTTGTAAACAGTCTCTATAGAAAAGTGGCTCTCCTGGTTTCGCTTCACTGAGGTTGAGACGAATAGCTCATATTGAACTAAACCCCTTAGAAATTCAGTCTTCACACCACTTTCCCCAGACTCTGTCCCTTTGATCAATTAATAATTTCTGCTACTATACTTATGCTACTTACAGTGAGATAAAGATGTCCAACTAGGTTCCCCTCCAATTATAACTGTTGTTGGTGTCATCAGGGTTCCCTGTGATGCTCCTCCCACCTGAGCAATGACCAATAAAGATCCAGTCTCCAACTCCCCCTCTTTTCAAATTTATCCAAAGTAATATAGCATCATTTGTTACTTCAGTACACTGGATCTCTATCAAGCTGGCTCAGACAGAAAAAAATATCAAAATTAAAAAACATCAAATGTTTAAAACAAAATCAGAGAATAGTACTGACTGATAAACACAAAATAGTTTTACAAAAATAGTCTTCAGTTTGCTATACTTCAAATTCTATCCATATTTATAAAGAAAAATCCAAGATTTAAATCAATGACAAAACAGCTTCCCTATACATATTTCTGTGGGACTTTAAGACCGTAGTGCAAATAGGCATGTCTCATTCCCTGATCAAATTGATGTGAAAGTAACCAGGTGGTTGCTTATTGTTAGAAATTGCCAAACCTAAAGTACTTGTTTTTTCTAAAAGTCTAATCTATATTTGAAAGTGACTTTTGTTTTATATGTTTCCTACAAACCAAAATGTGCTAACTGGCCCAAATATTCTGATTGTAAATAATGAAAACATTTCATACTTCAAAAACATCTGTCAGATTCTGTTAAATGAGTCAAAAATAGTCAAACTAATTTGTGTAACTAAAACTCCAGTTACTTCCTATACATGGCAGTTTACCTTTTTTCTTAAATGCTTGTAACATGTATAATACTCCAATTTCCATTAAACAATAAAACTAAAAATACAAAATCATTTCATAAACAACATTCAAAAGATAAAATGTCTCTAAACAAAAGTTTTAAAATTAAAACAAAACAACAAAAATCAGCATTTTACAGTCAATCCCAATTATCCTCTCAGGCTTCTTTTTGTTGATCCAATGATAAATACCAAATTGAATTGAAGCTTCTAGAAATGTCAAATAAATGACCAACGAATCATTTTTGCTTTACCTCAGTTTCTCAATCAACATTCCCCAAATGTATCATTAATAAATAGCCTGCAGTTTTGCAATTCCAGTCAGGATTCACTTTAAAGTAAATATACATACAAGTTGAGAGAAATAAAAATAAAAAAATAAATAAAAATCTATATCAACTGTCAGCAACAAAGTCTTCACTAATGAAATGGTGTATTAT